>JAYKKI010000145.1:1200000-1800000 GCA_039881145.1 Druceiella hillmani | reverse complement strand
AATATAAATACAGTTGGTATAAATTTAATCTGTGAAGGCTTGTTTACAAAACTCATTATATTATATAATACTATTTAATATTGTATTATAATCACATTACCATAATGTTAGAAAAATAAACATTACCCTGTCTATTTACTAAGAGGAATTGTGAAATTTTGAGGATATAAGTGACCAACCTGTCCATGCTGTCGACAATGTAAAACTAAAAAGTGAAAAACACTTCAGAAAAATATTTGAAAATTCAATACATTAAACTAAACCATAAACCTACTTGTGGAGGTGTTTATTTCAAATATATTTTCTAAATGAGGAGACACGCGCAAGTCCACCAAGTCTGGGAAAATATGTGTTATTTGTAAAAATTTATTTGATATATTGTATATAGTACGCTTACCTGTGTGAACAACAAAAGCTCTGTCGGTATTAAGCAGGTAAGCTTTTGGTTAAATCCACCATGTGTGAAATCTGAAAATGTAAATGTTACATTTAGTTTACTTATTGGAAGAAGTACAGCTTGGTGTAAACTCAAATTACTTGTTTCTCTATTTATTCAGCTACATATTAATATAACATGTAAATTGGGTAGATAGCAATCACTGATCTATTGAATTAGGAGTAAAATAACATTTTTTGGAAAAATGCCTCAATTTTTTTTGGAAAAAATATATGCAGAATCTGACTTTTTACTATATAGATCTTGATGTTTTTTCACCATCAAGTAACGTATTTGGGCATTTTTTTTTACAGTAAATAGTTAAAAGAAAATTGTTACATAATTTCAGTTTTCTTTAATTTTTTTATTCTTGTATTTTTCATAATAGTACAAATATTGTCTATTATATTGTTAACCATGGGAAAAGATACAAATTATAATTCATGATGTAAACAAACGTACGCATTATTATATTAAAAACAAAAATCAATTTCACTGCTGTCTTTTGCTATAGATATTTTCCTTGCTGTCTCATCATGTTACACATTTCAAGAAATCTTTCTGCTCACATTGTTTTGACCTTGAGAATTTGGCAATAGATCATGTAGCTGCACCCTGGAAAGCCCAGCAGACACAGCTCCTCTCATAATTATCGGGCAACTAGTCCAATAATTGTGAGAGGCATGTGTTTATTCAGCGGCCACTTTATTGCAGAAGTTATCGCTTTGATATATTTATATTAGATCAATATTAAATCATAATTTTGTTGCTCCCTAATAAACCATTACAATGATCTATAACATTTTTAATTTTGATATTAAGTTTTGACTTCGAAACCTCAAACTTCATCACGACATACCTCTGTTAAATTAAAATGTAGCAGAATGGTATATTTTACGACAGAGTTGTATTTTTTTAAATAAAATTTTGGGCCCAATTAACCTTTACAACAATATTACTTAGATTTTTGCATATCAATTGGTTTTAATTTTTTTTTTAAATAAAATGACGAGAACCGTAATAATATCATTGTTTGATCAAAAAACAGCGAAGTTGTTTTGAGAAAAAAAAATAAACTGGACAAAGTTGCAGAAATAAAATTGCAAAGATATCATGTCCGAAAGAAACTCGTCAGTGATATATGACACCAACCGGACTTAACAAATGAAAGTATATGGAAAATTAAAAAGAAAAAAACAGGGAGCTCTACAGAATATTCTTATTTCTACGTCTCCACTACCAAGTTCTAGAATATGAGTACCCTTACATCTTGTTTGCTGACTCCTCATTTGTCAACTGTTAGTGCAAGAGGAAGAAAGTGTGTTAAAAGAGATAGATACTTCATCGTGACAACGTTCAGCGCCAAGACAAAGTCAAAGATTTGCTGAAAAACATACAGAAATATAACAAAATTACAAAAGGCTTCAACAAAAAAATAAGAAAGCCAAAATTAAAAATTGTGAATATAATAGTGTAATATACAAAAAACATTGCATTCTATCAAATGCTGATAAGCAACACTATGTCCAAACAATATAATAATATTCAATGACCTTTGCGGTGGACCATTTTAAGGGGAAAGTTTGATTAAAGAGAAAAAAATTAGACAATCCCAAATTGTTTTGCCAAAAGATACGGCTCTGAAAAAGAAAATTCACGATTTCTATTTAAGGGATGAAGTGTTGTACGAGACTGCCAGAAAAAAAGAAACAGTAACTTTACACAAACAGAAAATAATTATTTTTAATACAGGGTTTCTTATGAGCAGTTCATATGATTTGCCCGTGGACAAGATCCATCAGTTATTAATAAGGAATGGAATACGCCTTGTAGTAAAAGTTATTAGCACAAGAGGAGTTGAACACAACTTACTTAGACGCTAAGGGCGACGTTCACGAAGAAGTAGATGTACGAATAATATTTTATAGCGCTATCGATGAAAAATATTCAGGCTGCTACAATAAAGTGTGTACAGTACAAATTCGATGAGTCAATAAGACTATTTGAAAAGTAGGTTTGTGATTTCTACGTTTGTAACGAGACGATATTTTAATTAGATTACATAAAACTATTAGGTATAAAGGAAGTTATTACTACTCTGTTACAAGCTTGTGTCCCTTATATGAATGAAAGTAAAAGTACTTTAGCGCTTTACGTGCAGAGGTTTTAAGTAAAATTATACTATTCTAAAACTAACAAATATTTTGTATTAAAGCTATTTCGCGATATTTTTGTATAAACGAATTTGAGATATTTTAAAGGTAACAACGACAACAGTATTTTTAAGTTTGCTTTATCAAGAGCAAGAAATGTGACAGAGTCATATTAAGAAACATATTTTTATTTTTTTAATAGGAGGACAATAATATTGGATAGCACAAAAGAAAAATCTTAGCATTATAGTTTTAATAGAATTAATTAAAATTTAATATTTTAGTATTTATGATAATTTAAAAAATAATACATTTTTGTGAAGTGTTTATTTTTCATCACTCTTCCCACAAATCTTGAAAATATGAGAATAAAGCATACATAGATGCTCAATATATTGACGGAATCTATCATAATTAAAATAAAAATAAATATCACTAAAATTCGCAAGAAAAAAGAAGAGTCTTGTTTATCTTCAAAGGTTGAAATTGAAAATTGTAAAAAATTCATTGGAAAACACTGGAACATCCGCCTTATAGTCCCGATCTGTCGCAGTGTGACTATCCCATGTTTGGCCCACTCAAAGAAGAACTGGAAAGTCATCACTTTGATGACGACGAAGGTGTAAGAAATGTTTGTGCGCAATTGGTTACAGACGTGACCAGATTCATTCCTTGACGGCGAAATTAATAAACTTCCGATTCAGTGGGAAAAATGTGTGAATAAAAAAGGAGGTTATATAAAAAAATAAGGTGTATTCAAAATTTTATTTACTGCACTAACAAATGTCCTAAAAAAGTCTGGTTAATATTTGATTTGGCCTCGTATTTATGTTGCATAATTTTTAGTTAAGCTGAAATTAAGCTTTTCTTAAATGGAAAATTTACGAGGGGAGGTCCCAAAGTCCATAGAATGAAGGGGAAGGATTGAGGCCACCACTTTGGATATTGTCGAAAAACTTGTATATGAAGATGCTCGTCTGAAGAAGAAACAACTTTCTGCATTAGTTAGTGTATCAGAGACAACAATTTTGAGAATTTTACACAACCATCTAGACATGACTAAAGTCAGTGCAAGATGGGTCCTGAGAATGCCTACCCCGCCGCAAAAACAATAACGAGTCAAGGCGTCTAAGGAGCTTTTGAAGATGTGTGCCGAGTAACCTACACCAGATTTTGGAGAGAATTGTGGCTGGAGATAAAACTGCGGTTCATCACTTTTGAGACTGAATCTAAGCAAGAGTAGATGCAATGGTACAAAGGGGGCACTCCACCCCCCAAGTAATTTAAGGTCTCGAAACCAGCTGGAAAATTGATGGTAACCATTTTTTAGGATTGTAAAGGGATTTTATTGATTGACTGTAAAGAAAAAGGTACCAATATTACTGGCGAGTACTACGCTACCATATTGGATAAATTGAAGGAAGCTACCAAGGAAAAGAGATATGGAAAATGAGCTAGGGCTGTTTTGCTTTTGCAAGACAACATGGTAGTTTACAGAAGAAATTTGCGATGGATGCTGTTCACAAATTCGGCTTTGAATCGCTGATTTACCCACCCTAGCTTCTAGCGATTTTTACTTGTTCCAAAATCTGAAAAAAAAAGCTCCAAGGAAGAAAATATAACAGGGTGCCCACTGCTAATGTCCAAAAAATTCCCTGACAATTTTTTCAAATTGCCTATATTCATTTTAGAGAAAGATAAAGTATAATATATATTTTTGAAACATACAGGGTGTCCAGTGGCAGATTTCAAAGTTTGAACAAACATAGTTTCTGAACGCATAAGAGGGGCGTAGGTTTTAGCGGTGCGGAAGTTTTAGTAGCCATGGAACAGTGGAGTGGAGAGCACCGCGCTTTTGCCGTCGAGGCGTACATTTCGAGTGGATTTTCGTTGTCTGTAGCACGCCCGTCGATTTAATAATCGTTACAGTATTCGTCGATTACGTGATGGACCATCGATCAACCTCATTCAGTCATGGGTAGCAAGGTTCAGAGCTACAGGATCAACATTAAATAGGTCCAGGCCAGGACCTAGACCATTGGTAGCCACGGATGAAAATGTCGAGCGTGTTATGGTTTCTGTCGTTGAAAATCCCCGTTTATCACTGCGTACACCTTCATCGATATTGGGAATTCCGAAATCAACTTTACAGGTAATAATGCGAAAAAAGCTCAAGTTCCATCCACATAAAATTCAAATTGTTCAAGATTTATACGATTCTGACTTTGAATTAAGAAAAACTTACACGGAGGTGATTTTGTTGAGATTTCGTACTGCTACCCGGATGGGCAGCATATTCTTTAGTGACGAAGCTCACTTTCACATTGGAGGATATGTGAATAAGCAGAACTTTCGTTACTGGGATGTCTATATGTATTACTTTTTTATATTGCACCGTGTCAAATTATATAATGCAATGCAATATAATTCAGATTATATTCATGCTCTCTAAATATTTTAAGGCTTAAATAGAGTTATAAGATTTGCACTATTATTTTGCTTTTCTACAATAGATGGCGCAAGTAGGGATTTAAAATAAACAACAAAATAAGTAAGACTCTTAATAAAGCACTTTAGTTGTTTTGATCAATTCATATATTATTTAATTCTACTCGATGATATATAACGCTAAATATTTTCTATTATATAATGAGATATGTTTTTTTTAATTGGTCGTTGTATGCTATTCAACGAAAAATGTCGCAAGTAAATTTCATAAATCGTGGTGTCATTGTGTTTTCAAAAACAGGATAAAACTTGCGGGTAGCTGGCGTGGACCTAATAAGCATCAGTTGCTTTTCAAACGGACAGCTGAATGTAGCAGTCTCCCGCGTCAGCAACGCTAAGAATTTATTTGTTTATAACCCTAACGGTTCTACAGGAGACATTGTTTACAGAGAAGTTTTGTGAACAATGTTCTAAAGCTTACGTGAACAAAGTCATGGGCACAGCCAGTGATATCTAGTTAGGGTGGTTTTAACATAATAAAATAACAGATAAATTCCAGGTTACAAAATTTCTATTTTCAATCACAGCACTTTTATATTACAGAAATAATGAGCATCATTTGAGGTTAGTATTTTCAAATACCTAATATAACAGCAATTTTGTAACTTACGCTTATCATTGAAGAAAGTGTTACCTTATTCTAAGAAAATAATAACAAAATAAAAAAACATTAATATATACATAGTGAGAATAGTATTAATATATTATAGAAATAATATTATATAAAAATAATATTGTATTTTCCAGAATATACTAATAACAATTTTATAACTAAAGATATTATTTCAGGAAGAAAATCGTATTCTAAGCAAATAACAACAAAACACAAAAGCCTTATTATATTCGAACATTCTGTCAGTAAGAGTAATTATTATGAAACAAATACCCACTGAGAAACAATCAACAAATCGAAAACAAGTAATAATCCACTGAGTAATAATCAACAGATTAAACCCAAATATCCACTGAGTAACAATCAACAGATTACAAACAAATATCTATCGAGTAATAATCAATAGATTAAAAAAAAGATAAATGACAGTTTAGCATTAGCACTATAGCAACAAAAATTATATGTTTAACGTAAACCTAGAAATTTTAAATATGAGATAAAGGAGCATGATTATTTGGCACACTTATAAATCTTATACATTACTTTTTTTACTTGTAGAGCCCTTTTCAACGTTTCCCATTACATGAGTTCTTTTTCTCTTTGTATTTCCAATTTTTTCTTTTTCTCTTAAGCCTCTTTCAACTGTTGATAAATTTTCTGTTTTTCCTTGTTTTTCTTTTGTTATTCTGACATTTTTTCCTTTTTTTTGTCTAAATTTTCTTGATACTTTTTTCGTGAGCTTCGTACAGAAGTGATAAAGATTTTCTAATTGTAAAATTCTGAGGACCATTGATATTTTTTAAAGCGTCATAAATAATTCGTTGGGATATTAGCTACTTCTTAAACAAATTTCCGACTTAGGAGATTTGTTAATGGAAAACCCTCTCTTACCCCATTACTTAAGTTGCCATGGGAGAGGATAAAGCAGATCCTTATGACACCCCATATGTCCACATGTTGTTTATCAGACCCAATAAGTGAATGGTAGAACTCATCAACATCGATTTTGTCATCACTAATAAAATCATTAAGATTTTGGCTCCAGGTGTTCTGCATTAATATTTCCTTTTGGTATTGTCAGCCACATGCTCTTTAATTTTGTCCGATTCGTGCATAATTTCCAACAGATTCGTGCATAAATCCAAGTATTTATTGGCCCTTTCAGGTTGATGCTCTATGATTTTTGAATCAAAGCATGTCAGACTCCGTACAAAATGGTACTTGATAGGGCATTTTTCCAACAATTTTTTAATCAAAGCAGTAATCATTTTCTGAAAGCACTTTTGAACGAAAGTTTGTCTTTGTCAGTACATTTTGCATCTTTTAAAAGACGTTTTGCCTCATACCCTATGTGTAAGTTTTCTATAATAAATTTTCGATGTTCTTAGATCCAGATCTATGTAATTTTGACTGGAAGTGCCCTCGAGTTTTGTAGGTTTAACTATTTTTGCAATTAGGTTTTTTATTAATTCTGCGATGGCAGTGTACATGGTTTCTCGCTTTGGAATCATTTTAAAAATGGTTCGCAGTCTGATATAACTGACCTCACAACTACCAGGTAGGTTTTCAGCAAAGGACCTTTCGTAGCATTTAATTTGTTCTTATTGTGAATTTCTGGAACAGATGCATTTGTAACTAATTTCCTTACATTTTCATAAACTTTCAAAGCTTAATCTATGCAAGGGTCATTTTCAAGCCATCATATTGAAGTGAATTTCTTTAGAAATTCTGTACCTCCAGAGCTGGCTGTAGACAAGCTGGCGAGTCTTTGAAGCAATTATACATGGTTCTTAATAGTTTGTATATTTTCCAGCCAGTTTGTTTATGTCCAGTCTTAACAGCACCATTCACGGTGTATAAACCCAAACTCATCAGAGTTTGGGTTTATACACCGTGAATGGTGTTGTTCGGTGGAAATTCAAAAATTTTATTAATAGACATCGGTCTATTAATAAAGTTTTTGAATTTTCCGTGGCAAGTTCAGTCTTTAACTTTTGAAGAAAGCTAAGATTCACATTGGATCCATCCATTGAAACTTGCAATTACTTGTCTCGATCTACATCTGACAAACCCTCTAAAAATCCATCAAATAAATTATTAGGAGTTGAATTCTCTAGAAAAATGCTTGTTCGACTTCAATTTTGAAAAAATATACGGAAGTAATTTAATTATGACCAAAATTATGTCGTAATGTAATTTATTCCACTCCATTTAAAAGAAAACTAAAAAGAAGTATTCTAATTATGGTCAAAACTACGTCATAATGTACTTCACTCCACTTCATAAAAAAATAAAACTACGTAAGAGTAATCTAATTATAATCACAACTATGTCATTAAAAATTAAAGAGGAGTAATCTAATTATGACCAAACTTATGTCGTAATGTACTTCATTCTACTTCATAAAAAGGAAAACTAAAATGGAATAATGTATAACAAAAAATGATGTCATAATGTAGGTCGCTCCTAAGCTGGAAAGAATGCTTCAATAGTCTGAATTAAAGGCCAGATTAGAGCATAAATTAATATATAAACCTCATTTTACAATAACTGGGTAATTTTGGTATACAAACAGTGTAAAATCTCAATTTTTTCCTGACTTTCTCCCCTCAAATTCACCGATTTTCCCTGACAAGCTTGAGCTTCCCTGCCTGTCTAAGGATGACAGTGAGGTGAAGGAGGCTATTTCAGCTAATTTTCAGGCCTTCTTTGATGTTTCCAAAAAAATAATTTTAAGATCTAATAAATGTATCGAGTTTATAGGAGATTATGTAAAAGGAAAATAGTTTCATTATTGTATTTAACTTGCAACTCTTCTGCTTCACAGACTTTTTGACCTCACCTCACAGTATCGACCCTTTTCACATGAATTCTACTTTATTAATAAAGACAATATCAAATTATAGGTTTTAGATCTGTTCTCCATTGCAAATTTTGCCATTTTCTCAGTAGATTTCAGTCTTCAAAGAAAAACTATCTCCTGTTGGAGGAAGGTTACTTTAGGTTTTTTAAAATCTAATTTTAAACTATGTTTTGTTTTATAATTAAATATATTTACTTAAATCTTTTGGCTAAACATTCATATCCTTTCATTGTAAATAACGCTACTTGCTATGAGTATTTTGTATTATAACTTTAGTAGAATTCAAGGAACTCATTTTCCCATGTTTAAATAATATAATCAGTGACTTATGGGTGAAGAATAAAAAAAGAAATTGTGAAACTCACAATTTATTTTCTAAACAGAATGTGATAGTAAACAGCTGATATTAACTGCAACAGGAAACTCTACGTTAAAGATGAAACATCATACCAGTCTGTTCAGAAGAGAGTAAATAAGGAACAGTCAAAATACGTATAATGCCTATTCTTTAGGTCTAAAATGCCTATTCTCATTTTAACATGAAAAATAATTTTTTGTAAAATATTTTTCATATCGTGTTCCCATGTTTTTTCTCTGTCTTACTACAGTGATAGAAGTTAAATACACATTTTTTTAATTTTTATTAAAGTAAATAAAATTAAGAGCAAACATAAGAAGTGGTCTTATACTATCTTAAAGACAACCCCAACATGATGAGAGCTTGTCATTTTACAAACTCTGTGTTTGCGGTCCGTCTGATAAAGTATTGAATGGTTTAAGATGCCCTGTTTACCTATTATTAACATGTATCAACCTATGCCGTTACTAGATAGTAGAATATCATTCATTTTTGTATCATCAAGGGGGACCCTTGACTGCTAATTTTCGGTTTATAGTTTATATTACCGAACAATAAAGTTTAAAATTGATAAATATTTCTTTTTCATGAATAAATATTGCAATTCTTCTTGACAAAAAATTTAGTTAAATAAGTTTAAATCATATTTCTTACAGTTTTATTTTGTGGGTATTTCACAGTAATACCTATACTAAATTAGTTTTTTTTCCTTACTTCTGTTTAAAGGGTGAAACTAAAAGATACTATACAAAATACTACCTTATGGAGGAGCATTATTTTGAATGTAAAAAGGTTATAAATATTTAATACAATACAAAAACTGACACAGCAAACCGTAATTTTTTTTTTTTAAACTGTGTACATATCGCGTTATTTTATGCATATATAGATTGACACAAAATTTACATTTCATACTTTCACTGTTTATTTCAATGAAATATATGCCTGTATACATAAAATGTCTTAGATTTGAAAATTTTAATGAAACAGACGAAGTAACAGGAAATGTACTTTTAGAAGTATAAAAATGCACTGAAATATATGCTGAAAACTATTCGAAACGACGGTTATAATTTCATAAAATTGGAATGTTTTACATCATGAGTCCCATACTCCCAGCAGACATATTGTAACTCGAGCTCAACATGCGTGGAAACACAAGAGTTAACAAATACAAGAGTAATCATGTAGTTTAAGAAGATTTAGTATCGTGTATAATATAAATTTACGCATTTTCTTTTGTTTCTTTGAGAGTTTTATATGTATATGCGCAAATTATAATTGCGTGCATTTTTGTTTAAATTTAAAATAATTTGGAAGTAGAAGAAATAATTTTATTCATAATATGCTAGGAATGGCCCCCTTTTCAATGTGACCCCACAAAAAGAGCTGGGAAAGAAGCTCGCATAAATACGCTAATTATAAAGTTGATAGCACATGTAGTTTAAAAAAAATTCCATACGACACAAGGTGACACTGCAGACTTAACATGAGGATAAAACTTTTACCAGTTTCATGGAGAAGCATAGAAATGTACTTATTAAAAATAAATTTAATTAAAAATAAAAAAAATTGGTCAAATGCGAGTCGGATTTGAGCAATAAGGGTCCCATATCAAATCCATTATAATTTTGAAGTAGTTAATTATCTGGGTGAATCAACTTTTTGTTGTATCTATCTGTCCGCACTATTTCATATATTTTTGTATTTAAACTATATAAAAACACCTATTTTGAACAATTCTAGTTATAAACTAGATTGATTATTCAGCCAATGCAATATATTCTGTTGGCATAGTTATAATAATTAATTGTTATCCATGGGACACAAATCATCTCCTATGTAAATATTTGGTGTCTCAAGAGCAATTGATGTTTGAGTTTTGCACCGTGTTTTAGAAAAGTTCTATGATAGTATTGGATTTCATTCGGTCAGTAGTAACAATAAAGTCCATTATTTTCAAATTTCATTGCATCATATTTCAAAGTCAATTGAATATTCGTCAATTGTCTCGTAATTTTGTGACCTAAGTAAAATGGTGAAATTGAAGTCCGCTAGCTTACCGAATACAATTTACTGATAATAAGCTGAAATGAGATAGCAGTATAACTGAGTTGACCAATCGATCTGCGTGTAGCGTGATAGATTCTGCGACTTGAATGACCATCAATTAATTCAGTCAGTTCACCCACGGTTCGAAGAGACGTAACATGTTTTTATTGTTGGTCTGCTGAGTGACTCAGAGTTTTCGTAAGTATTTTGCATTTGAAATATATTTTATCATTGCATTTTAGTCTAATATGCTTTAGTAATTTTTATTTTCATTATTTTTCAAAAAGCAAAATCGCAAAACGCTTTTTACTGTTAAATGTCTCTTGAGTTACTTGTTCCCTGTATTACTTTTCTGGTGACCCAAATGACACAAGCAGTCACTCCAGAGACAAAATCATGTTTTTTGTAAAATTTTAAGATTTAGTTATTCAATGCTTGATTTAAATTACTGGTTCATCGGGTTTGCTTTTAGATTTTCTTTTATTCCAGTAACCTAATATGCCACTAACGGCAGCTGAGAAATAATGATGCTATAAAGAGAGACTAAAACTAGATCCTGTAAAATATGAATACAAAAAAAAAGAAAAGAGAAACTATCATTCCAAGAAAAGATTAGTAAAAGACTTTATTTCAAAGGAAAAATTTAATGCCAGTTACTTGGAAATTAAGAAAGGGAGAAAAAATGACGTCCTACGGAATTCACTAAATTCAATGAATAGAAAAAGAGGAAAAAATAAAATTTAAAAAAGGCACTCAAAATTATATATAGGGACAATTTAAAATTTCAAAAGAAAATTGAGGCACTCACTCAGAAGTGTGAGAAATACAGGAAACGATACCAAAGAATGGAAAAAAGTACATGCCAAGTTGAGAAAGATAAATACAAAATACTAACACCATAAAAGAGAGGTACCAAAATATTAAAAAGAGAAGAAATTATTTAAAAGTGCCATGGAAAATATTAAAGGACCCGCAAACGAAGAAATAATAAAGAAAATCTTTAGGATTGCAAGGAAAATTAAGAACAACTCTGATATTAAGAGATAGTGCAACAGAATTAAAGCAAAAACATATAATTTCTTTATCAGAGACGACATTTCAAGATCTACCGCTCGCAAGAGACAGTAACTAAGAACGGGATCAAGATTCAAAAAAGATTCCTACTAGATAGTATGAAAAATTTATACAAAATATTCAAACAAGAAAGACCAGACATAAAGTGTTCACATTACTATTTCACTCGTAACTAGCCTTTCTTCGTTATCAAAACTTTAGTAGATGGATGTGAAATGTGTCTGTGTAAGTTACAGTACATTTTGTAAACGGGGTTGCAAGGCACACATACAAAAGAAAGCCTGTTATTCATACTGATGATTTAAATGTACTCATTTCGTCCACAGTTTGCGATAGAAATAGTCAAGCATGTCTGTATGGAACATGTCAAGCATGTGTTATAAAGAAATTAAACACGACAAATCCAAGAATATGGAAAAAGTGAAATGGTGAAAGTGGGAAAGGCAAGATGAAATTTATGAAAAGGATGGCAAGAAAATTAATGGTTTAAAAAAATGTCAAACTGGCTAAAGAAAGACCGACTAAAAATTTATTGAAAAATTTTGACAGACATGAAATTATTGAAAAAACACATTTATAATAAGAAGACACTATTTAAAAACTTAAGACAGACCGTGAATAATCTACAAAACGATGAGGTAGTAGTTGTAGTTGATTTTAGTGAAAACTATAATTGTAAATACTACGAAGAGATCGGAGATTTAGGTGGATCAAGACAACAAGTATCCCTGTATACAGTGGTAGTTTATATTCCAGACATACAATCTATACATAAAGTGGAATCTTATTGCACCATATAGGCCTCAACCTAATTTTGAAACATCCAGATATTTTTGGATGTTTCAAACTACACATTTTTACACTGACGGACCATTCAGCCAGTAAGTGACTACAGATTTTCAGCAATGACATGGTCTTTCTTCGAAGCAGGACACGGGAAAGGCACTGCGGATGGTATTGGCGGTTTTCTCAAGACACCAGTCGATAATATGGTAGCAGCTGGACGGGACATAGAATGTGCGGAGCAATTTCATGAGGCACTTAAAGATCAGAGTAAGATCAAACTTTTTTGGATTTCCTCAGAAGACATAGAGGGTATTTCGAAACAACTGCTATTTAAGATCCCACCTCTTGCAGATACTTTACATATACATCAAATATTTAAATCAGTTCGTGGCGAGCTAAAGTTCAGGAATATAAGCTTCTTCTGTAATAGAGGCTTCTGTGAATATTTTCAGCTTAAAATTTATGAGCTGATTACGAGTTCTGTATCTGTGAAAGGGTAGAGAGTAAGGATGCTGATGACGACCCTTAAATGTGCATATGCCTTTATGTGCGAGTTAGACTCCACTTGTGACACCTGTCCCACATTCAGAAGGGAAGGTAAAGTTGGTCACGTTTTTCCTTAATTCATTGTGATTGCATCTTTAGTTTTAAAACCATAATTTTAGAGACTAAATATTGAACAGTTTTACAAATTTTGATTTTAACTTACTGCATTCAAGCTATTTTGAGCGAGATCGCTATCATTTATAATAAAAAAATAGAGAATAAGTGATTAATTAGTGAAAAATAATAAAAATAACTGATTAATTAACGAAGATGACTAAAGAACATACTGTAACTTATATACATTTAAGAAATTATCACAAAAAAGTAGCAACACCACAATGAGTGAAGCAAAAACTGTAGCACCTGCAACACAAATCATCATCGCAGCGGTTACAATTGTGAAGATTCATATTTTTTATTTAAATAAAGAAATAATACTTTAATCAGCATATTTACTTTTCTCGCTGCTTTCTTCTTACTTTTGAAAAGAATCAATAATTTCGATCAATTAGTTTTATAACAAAATAAACTTTGATACTTTTTGCATCACGGGTGTTACAATCAAACTTTAGACTAACTGAAGATTTATAAAATAAACTTATTTGTGTTTTTTTACACAAAAGGAATGATATTTATATACACGTTATATACCAATTGATAGATAATTTTAAATTAGTGTCAGCGCCCAACGACAATTTACTAAAGAATAAAATGAAGAAAACAGAGTTCTTGGTCAAAAAAATTACTTTTTTATTAATTTCAGATTTTTCTTTATATATTTACATTGAATAATAAAAACTATTAATATGTTCGACAAAAGGGGTAATGAATCATTCGAAATGGGTTCATCCATCACAAAAATAACCAGATGTAAAATAGTCCGTGAGCGGCTAATATCATTACACATTATCATTTAAAAATTACAGGGAAAGTAAAACAGAAGTTGAATATACCAGTTCCACGGAAGTTACATTTTTAAAAGAAAATTCCAAAAATGAGAATCAGCTCACACCATTTTCCGTGAAAGAACCTGGTGACTTGCCCATTTGTTTACAAAGTACTAAAATATTAACATTTTGTTTAATATTGTTATCAAGAAGATAACAGAGTCTTATTGAGAAAATAAAGAGCTTAACTAAACCGAGAACAACATAGGGAACGAACAAAGGAAAATTAAACAGCAGATGTAGTGTGTATTTTTCAACATTCCAACTATCTAACACGAAGGGCAAAGGTAGTGGTAAAAAATCTCTGGAAAATTAAACATGTTGTGTAATGTTGATGCTAAACAACTGAAATTACAAGGAAGAAAATCACCACATTCCAGTTCAACAACCAGTGTTTCAGGTTTTATAAGCAACCACAGTTACTCTGACGTATTAAATGCTGATTGTGGTGACGAGTGGTATCTAAATTCTGCAGTAAAATGGGATAGATACAGATGAACGTAAGTTCATTTTTCATTTAATTTTTTAAGAAACTAACTATTGAAGATGATAAAATAGATCATAATAATATTAATAAATATCAATCAAACCACCAATTGACTGCTATATGGTAACAATGACCACTAGTGCAATGTTACATAAAAAACAAACGGACGTACTATATAGGAATTATTGAAAATATAGGAATTATTGAAAATATGGTAACAAAAAATTAATAGGTCCCATTCCATTCTCTACTAAGCTTTATAGCAGTATTAATCAAGTCTAACATTTAAATTGACAAAAAGGTGTATCGTGATGAGGTTCTCGAAATTTTAGTTTGAAAAGAATTTAATTATTGGTACTAGTTAATGAAAGTGATGCAATTTACTTTTGAACTACGCGTTGAATAAAGATACTGTTTTAGTACGCTTTAAACTTGATTCAATTTTAACCGAAGCATAATATTAATAAAAATATTAAGTTTTTTTTGGCATTAATAAAAAATCCTAAAACTGACATATTTAATTTCACCATATTCATTGTTTAAAGATTTTAATTTGTTATAATTGATTTCCTTTTCTTATTCAATTAAATTTGAATTCATAGCAGACGGCAAGTGTTTCCTTATATATATATAATACAATGTCTAATCATACTTATTTTTTTTAAGTATACATGTAGTATTTTTGTTACATTCAAAAAGTTCTGTACAACTGTTTTTGAGTTCATTTTACTGTAGTAGAAAGAAATAACTATGATTGTAGGCTGTGCATGAAACCATGAAAAAGTGCACCAAGGATTAATGTGCACTTTTTTGTAATTATAAAAACCAAGTGGAGTTATAATCCACCTTTTAGCATGGTAAAAACAGATCAGCATAATACAGTTACCACCAAATCAATTTCTCATTTGACTGAGGACGATAGAAGGTATTCCATTAGTATTTGTGATAAACTTTTTAACAAAGAAATGGGGCAGATCATTTTGACACACGACTAATGTGAAAATCATTGAATTCAGAGCAACGTTCAAGCGGCAAGATTGACCGGTATTAAAAGATTTAGTTACGATGAAATTGAATACTTCTATGGAATTATCATACTATTCCGCCGTCTTGAAATGGAATCAAGAAAACATAAATTACATTTTTGCTGCAGATGGTACAGGCTGTAAATACTCAGGTGCTGCATGTGTGAGACCCGATTTTTGGTCCTGCTACAATGTTTGCAAGTTGCAAGTTTTCTATTGTTGAGAAGTTTCTTACTAATTCTCAAAAATTAAATAAAGTCGGCGAATGCGTATATATACTCTTTTGCATAAAAAACGGGCAGTTTGATTTTGTCATATTATTAACAAAATTTTATTTATTAAGAGATTGTATCAATTGTAATTGTTATTGCCAGGTACTGTTACTATCTGGCACATAAAAACGAACGTTCTAAATTTGAAATTTATTCTTTTTTAATGAAAATTCTCTTTCACTGACAAAAACTTATTTTTTGGCAGTAAATGAAATCAACTCTTATGAATAAGAATAAATGAATCCAAACTTCTTTTTCATTTGTTACATTTTTTATTTTAACGAATAAATTTTAATTCAATTTCTGCTGTTTGCTGCATTAGTTCACTTCTCTTTGCTGTTCTCAGTATTGTTGAAAAAACTATAAGAGCTAGTAAATTATTGCTCTGATTGAAGAAGGCTGTAGCCAATGTTATGTGTCGCAGCAGTATAATGTGAGCCGTTCCACTGTCCAAAGGACCTGGCAACAATACCAAGAAACGGGTTCCGTCAATAAAAGGCCCGGTTCTGGAAGAAAACGGTGCACTGAGCACTGAGCCGCTTCATAGTCAGTCAAGCACTACGAAACCGTCAAATTACGTACGTGGATCTCAAACAGAACCTTAAGGACGTCAGAGGTACACGAGTAAGGCTATGGACAGTCAGAAGGAGACTTCAAGCTGTCAATATACGTAGCTATCGCCCAGCCTGGGGCCCTACATTGTTCCGTGAGCATCGAGTTTCCAGATTGAGATTCGCTCAACATTTTTCGTCATGGACTCAACAAGACTGGAATAGAGTTTTATTCTCCGATGAAGCTCGTATATCGATTAGTGGTGAGGATTGAAGTCGGGGAGTCTTATGAAGACCTGGAGAACGTTTCGCAGAAGTGTGCTTTGAGGAAATCACCCCTTACGGTGGAGGCTCGGTAATGTTTTGGGCCGGTATTAACTCAGATGACCGTACCAAATTTTTATTGAAAATGGCACACTTAATGCGCAAAGATACATAACAGAGGTTCTCATTTCTCATGCCCAACTCGCATTAACAACAGTTGAATGCGAGTCCATTTTTATGGATGACATCGCTCGCGCCCACTGCTCTAGGGACGTTGATGTGTATATGCAGGAGGCCGGAATTCGTCAGTTAGACTGGCCAGTTAGAAGTCCCGACCTCAGTCCGATAGAACACCTATGGGATAATCTTAAACGACGCGTCAGCCGTAAAACCAGCTCTGGAAAACATTCAGGCCCTTAAAAATGTGATCGTCGCTGTATGGGAACTTATTCCTCAGGAAATGATAAAAAAAAGTCCTTAGAGGAGGCCATACTCGTTACTAAATTTGCAAATTTTATGTTAAATTAATAAAAAGAACTCAAAAATAAACTTTAGCCATTTTTAAAGTACCAGTATGAAAACGCTCATCTGTGGACTTTATATGGTTTTTTTTATTTATTTCCTTTTTTAATGACTGAAGTAGGTAAAAACGATATCTCAATAATAAATAACAATATCCTCATGATATCGCCATATAAAATGCATCAAATAATAATAAAATACCTCTGATATTGTTTATTCCTATAAGTGCCCGTTTTTTTTTGCAAGAGTATATATATACATATATATATATATATATATATATATATTTATATATGCTATTTGATATTATGCATGCCAAAGGAACCAAATAAATATGGAATAATTGTGTGTGTCTTGTGTGACGCCAAGACCTTTTATTTTTACAATGGGTATGTTTATTCTAAATGAGAAAATGTTTCTTGTCCACACTCAGAACATTCTTCGTTTGAAGAAGCCGATTCAAGTAACAAATCACACCGTATCTGTAGACAATTGGTTTTCATTTATTGAGGTTGTGTAGATGAACTGGTTAAGAGAAAACTAATGTATGCCAGGACTATGAAAAAAAAAATAAGAGAAAGATACAAAAAGAGTTCCAGCTACAAAAGTCTCGTGAATTTGGTTCTACTTTATATGATTATACTTTGATTTTACGAAAAACAAAACTCTCTGTTCACATGTCCCAAAGGAAAACAAAGCTGTAGTCTTGATATCTTCAATGCATCACAGTAACAGTACGAGCACACCAAAAAACCTGAAATAATTCAATACTACAAAAAAATAATAAAAAAATAGGAAATGTTCAATTTTCTCAAGTAGGCGATGAACAATAAGGTGGCCTCTCGTGATTTTTTTTACAAAGTTTTTGATTTGTGTGGTGACAACGATCATATTTCATAATCAGAACCAGATCAAAGAATTAAAAAGAGGAGATTTCCTAAAGAAATTAGTACGATCTCTGGTCGTTCCACATATGACACAGTATAAATTCAAGTTTGCAAAAAGAATTGAAAATGATATTGATGCGAGCTTTAGGAGCAGACATGCCCCCAGAAAAATTTCCTAGTCAGGAAATGGGTTGAGTAATATGGAAGACATGCAGACTCTGTCCACCAAAACTAAAGAGGAAGTCTAACTACACTTGTGAAAGTTGTAAACAGGCAATATGCCTATGGTATTCCAAGCCCTCGTTCAAGAACCACCAATAACTTTATACATATTGGACTATTGTGAGAATTTTTGTGTTTTATGTTGAATGTATATTTTTTGTTTGACATATCTTGGATTTATGAGCTCACTGACCCCAACACACCAGGTGACGTTTCGAGTATTATCAACGCCTAGATGATGATGGTTTGTCTAGGGAGAATTATCATCCACAGATAACATTATAATAGAACATTGGATTTATATTAATTAAATTTAAAAACATGTTATAAATATTTAAATCATCATAAATTTTTATTAAAATTTTAAAATAACATTTCATAAATCATAAGGACATCTGAGATTTTACAATTATAGTATTCTAAAATGTAAAAATTTCAAAAAATACCTGGATTCTCTGACTTCAACGCTGTTCAGGTGGATTATAATATACGAGCTTGCAGCGCTGGATCATGAATGGTTTGTTGATGACATACAGCTAAAAACAGAAAACATAAAAAGATAGATAGTACATATATATGGATTTTACTGCATACTTTCAGGTGTACATTTCTTGGCATGTCAATGGAAGAAATTTATTTCCAAATTTTGGTTAAACTTTGAATTAAAATTTGTATTTTTACAATTATTACAATATATAGTTAGAAGTGTTTCCATCAGTGCTCATAAACATTTTGCGTAAGAACAGTTGTAAGTAAATGAGTTATTCTTATAACAAGTTCAAAATGGTCGGTTCAATCACGATATTTTATAATGAAGTTTTTGAAATTTTTCCAGGAATTTTACATTTACAAATAATTACTTCAAAACTTTAGCATTATACATTCATAACTAATTTTATTACTAAATTGAAATTTTAAACTGCTGCTAATCTCAACTATTGTTACACTTTGCTTTGTACAGTATTAATTGTAATTATTAATTTGGCAAATAAACATCAAACTTATGGGGAAATCAGTAGACTATTCCATATGACATTTAAAAAAAAACAATTGGTAGAACTTGAATCTTTAAAATTGTAACCTATATTTGTCCAACAATTCACGTGTGATTACATTATTGCTTAACCATATCAAATTTGTGATGTTGCTATATGAAAACTCCGGGAAGGTGGTGTGAGTATTTTCCATCAGGAATAGAAAGGAAGCAAATGTGATGATGTACTCAGGTTTATATGTCTCTACTGTCTACAATATTATTTTGATATCGTTCGACTTTCATAAAATCATTAGTTTACCAGATAAAAATGTCGATTTGTGCTTATGAATTTTGTGGGGCAACAAACTTTTATTCTCCATTTGGATATGTATATCTGGTAAAAATAACTTATTAGTCTTTGGTTTGAGGACAACGAAAGCCGGTTCGTATGATTATCTATCTGTCCGCCTGTTGCACAAACATGAAACCTGAAATATACGGAGAACTAAAAAATCGTAATTAATCCGAGCGCACAGCTAATGTAATTATTTGCAACATTCATTATTTATGTTCACAAGGGATACACTTCTTGTGCAAAGGTGTATTGATTCAGGACATCAATTATATTTTTTTGTTTAGTGTATGCCCACGTATGGCAACTTATGTATACCACATATATTCAATGCATGTTTGCCACACTTATCAACGTAATGGCGATTAAAAATTGCGCAGAGCTAATACAACTTAACATTTAAATAAACTACTATTTCTATCCTCGGCACAACTGTCTTTAGATATCGGTGTGAAGCCCAGATTCATTGTGATGTAATTGTATATGTACGCAGCGTATTTTTTTTGTGAAATGTCATTATATTTCATTTATTTTTATACATTAGTTCCTCTTTAAAAAAATATTTTAATGATTATATAAAAATTAAGTATCTGTGATTAGTTTAAAGTAATTTTCTGTTTAACTTAACATTTAATTAAACTAATATTTCTATCTAAGTTTTTGGTATTATTTTGTTTTTTTATGTAACAGTAATATTTATAAATTATAAATTGTTCGAAACACTTCATATTACTTATCTGAATTTCTCATAAATATAAAATATAACCTATATAATATAAGTTATGTATATATACAGTGTAAATATGCACACTAATAAAAAGTATGCTTTTTAATCACTCATACTAAATAAATTCACATTAAATTACTAACGTGAATGTAAGAAAAAAGTTTACAATATCTGAACTGTCAAATCTCATTGTTTATAAAGACAAAATGACATAAGGAGACGATAAAGAGAAAAGATATCCAAGAAAAAAGGAAAAGATGTGGAAGAATAAAAAAATAAAGCAGTGAGTATAAAAGTAAAGACAAAGGAAATGAAGAATACATTGCGGAGATTGAGGCGGATAAAATATGAAAAATAAACTAGAAATAATTAGGGATGACTATGACAAGAAAACAAGAGGCAATGGACTTAAAAGTTCAGTTCAGTAATGAAGATTATGTACTGGTAAAATTTCCCGGGAAAAGATCGAATATCAATATGTCAGTATTGTGAACAAAATAGACAATGAAATGCCAATAAGTCGTTCACAATGACATATCAAAAGTGACGTTTGATCAAATTACAAAGGAGATACCCACACCAACGTTAGTGACTAAGGGTGCCTGCAATTATTATAAATTTAATGAGTCTGTTGATGTTTTTGAAAAATAATTATTATGAGTATTAGTTTATGGTACAGTAAGATTAGAGTATCTTTAACTAAAAATTACAGTAAGCAATTAAATTCAAAAATAATATTTTACTTTTATTCAATTTGTTACACCCGTCACAAGTGTCACCCATGTCGCAATGTTTGTAAAATAATAACCAATTAAATGAATGACATTTCTCTGATGCTTTTATAATGCTAAAGAGAATTTCTTATAATTTATGAAAATGTGATTATTTTCTAACAAGCTTAATATTTTTGCTAAACCTTCGAAATTCCAGATAGACATTGCAATAGTTTACATAATTTTTTTGTAATAGCCATCAATATTTTATTATTTCAATATATGCATATTGCATTAAGATCAATAGAAATATAGTAAAATTGTCACAATGTAGGTAACAAAATTATTATAAGGTGTATGCAGCATCACTTATGTGTCACCCAATGTAACGTGTGAAAGTCAACATGTCTTAATAGATTATGGGCAACTATCCACATTTTATGGTTTTTAGTAAAATACAGTCGAAAATTATTGACTTTTCGGGTAAACATGGCAATGAACTACATTTAAAGTATTCCGAAACTGAAAGGACGAAAATTATGACGACTAGTGTTTTGCAGGTGAAAATTTGTTGGTTGGCTTGACAACCTGGTGAACTATATTAAATTAGAGCCAGTGAGCCGATTTCGGAGCAAAACCATGAAATGACGCATAAAACCAGGGCAAAGCTAGTTTTGACGACTGATCCGGGATTGTACGTGCATATTAAGGAAACAAAAACGTCTTTGGAATTGTAGGTCAAACTATGTCAGATGACACAATATTTTCTCGAAAATAACCCTACTACGACATTTAATATCTTTGCGACATGAAAATTGAGATTCCATGACTTCATACATCACGCAAGTGGTTGAACAGCTTAGAGATTAAAAGGCATAGAATTTACAATAACCGATGAGTGGTTTGGTTAAAAAATGACATAGATTCCAGTGGGGCAGCATTTGCTGCAAACAATAGTAATAAAACGCAACTAAAGCATAAAATTGGTGGGATGTCATTACCAAACACAAATGTTACAGGTGACAAGACCGTGAATGTGACTTGTTACAAATGCAAGCAAATGGGTCATTATAGAAACCAGTGTCCATTATTAGTGAAAACTAAATGATCAAATGCTTTAAGTGTGGTATTCTTGAACAGGGAATATAGTAAAAACAAATGGTACATAGATACTGGTGCAAGTGCACATATGACGGCAAACAAGGAAGGGATGAAAAATGTAAATTTTTCTCTGTGTTTATCAGAGATAACCTTCGTAAACGATATGAAAGTGCCAGTTTTGTGTTTCCGGAATGTACAGATATCGACGAATTGTAACTACAACATCATGGTTAAAAATGGGCTATGCGTGACAAGTTTAACAATGAACTTGTTGTCAGTAAGTGAGCTAATTAAAAACAGAAACAATGTTGTTTTTGAAGATAGTTAATGTTATATTTGTAGCAAAAAGAATGAATTAGTGGCCACAGCAGTGTTAATAAATGGAATAATGATTTAGGCATGAAAAAGTAGATATGACCTTCATTTATATTTTGTATACATTTTATTGGTTTAATAAATTATTTTAATGAAAATCTTTTTTACAACGCATTCCTTGCCAAAATTGTTGAAATGTGGCAAGTTTAAAGGATTTATTCTAAACAATTATACTTTAATTCAAAATATGAAACAAGAGTAAAATACATATTTCCTCTTCTTTGATTACATTTTATTTTGATTGCAATAGTGAAATAATATTTTCTCAAAAAAATATAGTTTCAATTTCTCCTAGATTTTGTACGCTGCAGCGAAGTAACACACCACGTTCACTTGTCATTCTACACTGAGATGCGCTTGTGAATGGTTGTCTCAGATGCTCTTTATCTCACATTTCGATAAAAAGTGACATGCACCTCCCCCACTAGTTTAATGTAACCCACAGATAGTGATCAAGATTATGCGATTCCAGTTTGCCACCTGTTGTGTGCGCGTGTTATTTGTTCAATTTTGCGGTGTTTTGTTGAGTTTAACTTGTGTAATTCAGTCTTAATTGATAACTATTATATATATATATTGGTTATAAAGAGAAACACTTATGTTACTGATATATAGCATCGATTCGCTCGATCAACACGATTATCCACAACGATCGAGATCGATATGTAGTGATAGTAAATATTCTTTACCTGCACGTTGCAGACAGCCCTACATTAATTTACACATAAACAGAAACGGCTACGGACAGGCAAGTACGTAAGTAATAGTGTATGCAATTAAATCTGTTTGCTAGTGATGTGTGTCGGGGGTGTGGCGAGTGTGATCGATTATAGTTGGATTAATCGTTTTTAAGCTAATCTAAAAAAAATTTAATATAATTGAAGAATTTTATTTTATGATGATAATTAATTAATTTTAATAAATAAACTTTATAGTTACTTTTAGTATCACAATAAAGTGTATATATATATATATATATATATATACACACATATATATTTATGTACATTTATTTTATTTTATTACATTATTGGAAATAATTAATAATATTACTAAAATTGTTGTTGAGATCCAGATATATATATATATATATATATATATATATATATATATATATTTATTGCTGATGCACTGAGGAATGTTAACCATTATCTCCTATAATGAATATGATCAAGAGTATATATGATCCCAGGTTGCCGCTAGTTGCGTGCGCTTGTTATTTGTTCAATTTTACGATGTTTTGTTGAGTTTAACTTGTGTAATTCAGTCTTAATTGATAACTATTTACAATAATTCAATACTGTTACGTTGCGTTCAATT
This sequence comes from Druceiella hillmani, assembly GCA_039881145.1. Taxonomy (NCBI): domain Eukaryota; kingdom Metazoa; phylum Arthropoda; class Insecta; order Lepidoptera; family Hepialidae; genus Druceiella; species Druceiella hillmani. Next base: position 1,775,870 of record JAYKKI010000145.1, on the reverse strand, counting down.
AACGGTCCTTTATTGTGCTGTGCATGAGTGCTTAGAAAGCAATAAAATCAATAAGGACAGGAGATTTTTTTGAGCGCAAAAATATAAGGTGAACCTATAGTCTAGCACCTATATATCACCATTTAGCATATTTATCATTAAACAGTTTTCAAAGAACAAATACATTAATTTAACCTGAAATTTCCTTAAAGGGACTATCTCTTTATGTGATCTAAGCTTGGTTAATCTGAATAATGTAATGACCAATTGAGGGCATAAAAATATCGCTAATAATATTATGTTTATTACTTGAAAGCTATAATAATGAAAGTAATATTATTATTTTATAAGTAAAAATATAGTGATGACAAATAAACTTAAGTACATTGCTGTCAAATTAACAATATGCCAAGCGGCTACTTACGATACTGACCAAGAATACATAAAGCAGTGTGCGGTTTCACTTTGATGCTCCGTTAAAACATTCAAACACGTCTCACAAAATTGAATTGAATTCATATAAGGGTTCTGGTAAATCTGAAAAATAAAAAAATCACACTTTAAATAATTGCAATTAATAGCTTTGAGCATTAAAGGGTTAGGGCAAGTATAGATCTGTAAAAAGATAATATCCAAGATTAACTCCAATCAATGTTTAAAATAATTATAAATTACACAAATTTCACAATTATTGATTTTGTTCTCTAACTAATTTATTTTCTTTCATATTATTTAAATTTCAGAGAAACCAATTTTTTTTATTTTAATATTATGATTAATAAACGAGTATATTGTAAAAATAATCTGTACAACATATCTGATAAGTAGTATCTAATTTTAAATATTGAAATCTCTTTTCAATTATCAGAAAATTTAATTTCATTAAGAGTTAATTGAAATGTGACTTCCCACAATTTTATGATACAAAATATGCAACCTTTAACAAAAATTAAACCTTGGTCATCAGATATGTTTTCATACATTTTAGAAGATGTGAATAATTTATAATCGGTATCTTGAGATTTTCATTGCTCAATATTAGGAAATGCAATCTCGTTCTCGCGAGATCTCGGTCTTTCTTAGCGAGATTGATCTCGCACGAAAAAAAGTTGAGATCTCGCAAGTGTAATGAGATTGTAATCGAGCATAAAACCGGTGCGCGTGAGGCGGCGGCCTGAGGCACGGTAGCGGGCGTGGGACGAGGTGTCTCTCAGATTCGTTTGTGCATGCGATTGGTCGAAAATTGAGCCGGCATGCAGCGTCATCAGCGCGCATTTGTCTTGTTTACTAATAGTTGTCGCTAGCTAATGTGATTGAGTTTGATTGCATTCGAGTGTTTTTTTGGTTATTTTTGCAAAAAAAAGTTTCTTATGTGATTTATGAGTGGATTGTGGAATAACAAATGTTGAATTGTTTTTTAAAGATGTCGGCGAAAATAGTTTATAAAGGCTATGAGAGTGTGTCGGAAGTATGGAAATACTTTTTGAGAGCAGAAAATGGATTGAGTGCTAAGTGCAAACTTTGTAAGAAGATTCTTAAAACCAAAGATCGATATCTGCGTGGCTTTCATGTGCATTTAAAATCGATTCATAAAATCGAAAACGAAGAATGTCATATCGCCCCCGCCGTTGCCGACACCATCATCAAACACTGGGGCTACTAATCAAAACATGGAATTAGTAACAGCATCCGCTTCTACGTCGAATGTTAGTCCAGAATCACCAGGATCGTCGGCACCAGTGCCACCAGCAAGAAGAGGCAAAAAATAACTGATCATTTCCTCCCAGTTGAAGATACTTCTATGAAGAAGAAAGTATCAAGAATGGTAGCCAAAGATGGACTACCTTTCTGTGTTTTCTGTACTTCCAAAGCTATGAGAGATCTCTTCAATTCTTCGGGACACAAACTGCCTATGTCCCCAAACACAATTAAACTTATAGTTATGAATTATGGCATGACATTGAAAATAATGCGTGAATTGGCTCAACTGAAGGAGAATGATCACAGATTTACGCTAACATTTGATGAGTGGACTTCTTGAATGAACAAGCGTGAATGTAAACGTACACACATTTTTGAACGACAATGCTCTATTTTGGAACTTGGGGCTGATTCGCATTTTTGGAAGTATGCCTGCTGAAAGTGGTGTCAGTATTTTGAAAACAAAGTTAATCGAATTTGGCCTTATTCTGGAAAAAGCTATTATCAATATTACTACAGATGGGGCAAGTGTGATGAAGAAGTTAGGTCGATTGATATCACCTTCACATTAGATCTGCTATGTCCATGGAGTTCAACTTGGCATAATAGATACTATTTATAAAAAAACTGATGTAGAGGAACCTGTAATAGAATCTGAAAATGAGGAAAACGACGATGAGATTCCTTTGGAAATGGACGAAATTTCTAGCACAGGGTCAGACTCAGAAGATGATGTTTTTCATTGCTCTATGCCCAGAATAGAAGTAGACCTAGATGGCAGAATATGCGGGTATTATTGAGAAACATTTTAAAAGATCACCTACTAAAAATGATACTCTGCAAATATACGTAAAGCAAGAATTTGGGAAATATATTAAGTTACAACTTGATTGTAAAACTCGATGGTCGAGCCTAACAGACATGATTTCTACATTTAGTAGAATCAAGCTGTGTGTCAGCAAAGCTTTGATCGACCTCAGCCTAGAAGCTGATCCGAACTACTCTTTGAATGCGGAAGAATATGCAGTTTTAGCGAACTTAGACAAGGCATTTCAACCTATAAAACTGGCTGTGGAGGTGTTATGTCGTCAAGATACTTCGTTGTCAGACTTGGCTATCGCAGAAACAACAATTAGGTTTATGATTGACAAACTGGAAGAGCTAAATTAAATTAAACCATTGGTAGAAAAACTAGCTGGCTCCTTGAGAAAGCGCATTGTTGAGAGTCGGACGAATTTGACAGCATGCTTGTTGTATATTAGAGATCCAGCTAAATACCAAGCAGATAAAGAAGAGTTTGCGAAAGACGGAACATTTAAATTGCCTCCGAAAAACGTGATTCGAACTGAAATTAAATCACTTATAGAGCGTTTGCATCCGCAATACAGTCTGACTAATTCACAGACACAGACAAATTCAGATTCATCTTGGTCGATCGCATCAACATTAGCTGATGATATAGCTGAATTTGATGATGACGATAATGAACCGCTTTCATCTCTTTCTGAGACACGCAAGAGTATTTCATTGCAAGAAGAACTTCAGGAAACATTGACTGCTGCGTTCAAAGAACCTAGAGACAGAAAACTAACTACGAATTCACAAACTGTAACTAACTAGCGTTGAATCCGAAAGGGCCTTCTCAGCGGCTGGTTATCTGGCCAACAAAATAAGAAGCCGTTTAGCAGACGATTCTTTGGACATTTTGTGCTTCTTAAGGAGCTACTTTCAAAATAATCCGTAATAATGGCTTATGATTTGAACTGAACAAATCTTTCATTTGATTGGTATATTGTGTTAATTAATCTGTAATTTCTAATAGTCTGACTAATTGGTATATTTAGTTAATTAATCTGTAATATCTAATGGATCTACTGAGAAGATATAGTTTTATTTAATTGATAATAATATCTCAGTTTAATAGTCAACTCAATTTAGATGATAAGTTTCATTTTTTTTTACTTCTCGTTGTTTTGTTTGTTATAAGAGAACTGTTTTACAACTAATAGACTTTTATTTGGTATTAGAAGAGAAGACTGGTTGTTTTTTTCATTTGTTATTTGATAGATACGTACGTCAAAGTTTATTTCTTAGAAGTTTATTACAAAATTATAGACAGATACGTCAAACAGTTTGACGTATCTGTCTATAATTTTGACTCAAACAATGTTTGATGCATAAAAGTCTATTGAAAAAAATCGTGAAAATAAATGTTTATCTTATAATACTTATAATTTTTATTATTTTTTTCCTAATTTATTCAAATATTGTGATTATATGCAAAAAAAAACACACAAAACTGCCAATCTCGCAGTATTGTTATTCATAAACTTGCGGGATCTCGCTTGAGCCCCAATCTCGCGAGATTTGCATTCCCTACTCAATATAATAAATCACCATAAATTATGGTGTTCAAAAAAATGATTTTAAAATACATTATTATATTATTTGGCAATAAAAAATAATATGACAAATTTTACTTCCAGAGTTTCACATTTCTCAAGTCTGAAAAATGTGACTTCTCGATTGGCTCGGAGTGGATGATTCATGTACAGTGAACTCAATTTTGAGTAATACAAAATAATTAAAACATAACTTATGGGTATAAAATAAAAAAAAGTAAGGGTAATAAATAAAAAAAAAAAATTTAATATAAAAATAATTAATATAAAAAAATAATATAAAGACTCATGAAATATACATGAAGTGAAACAGGACTGTTCCAGATTTTTATTAACTATCTTTTATGTGTATTGATTTCCCTTAGAAAAAGTTTCCAACAACTTTGTCAGCTTATTGACATCATCAATGTCATATAATATGATAGGTGGAAGTTTGTTTGTCTTCTGTTCCTTGAGTTCCGGCCTATCCATCTGGTCTAAAAGGCTAAACCTGTTGCTAGTTTTTACCTTATCGGGTGAGGGCGATTCCGCGAGTTTTCTGTATTTATTTCTTGTGGTTGGCACTCTCTGCCATTCGGATGGTTGGATTTCAGAATTTTGAGGGCTGGATATTTTAACAACATTTTGGGGTTAGGCATGACTTCTAAGTCAGTTTTACTACCTAGCGATGAACTTCTAGGTCTGTTTGTAAAAAAATGGATGAAACGCATGTATAAATCTTCATTTTCCAGTAGCTTGTCACCCATTCCTGCAGTGTCTTTGATTAAATTAATTGACTCCATTGTTGTTCCTACGAGTAGGGTCAGTAAAATAGGTCACACATGAGGTGATGCCCATTCTCATGTGAAGGTACTATACAACAATGTTAGTCAGGTCCATTGAGGTCAGTGTTTAGAACTGATATCCCAATAGCCATTCATCCTTTTGGCAAGTTCCTTACCATAGGATTGGGATTATATGTTTATAGAGGGTAACTTCCTCTTGGCCCGGGCGGCCGAGTCGAGGACTCCACTCTTGCATAACGCGAGTTTATGGGTTAGGGTTCATGGGTTAGGGTCTAGAAATAGATGGTAAATTCTACAGACGCAAGTAACTTCATCCCTTGAATAAAATAGAAATAATTAGGGATGACTACGACATGAAAGCAAGAGGCAGTGGACTTAAAAGTCCAGTACAGTAATGGAGATTACGTATTGGTAAAATTTCCTGGGAAAAAGGTTGAATATCAATATGTGAGTATTGTGAATAAAATCGATAATGAAGACGGGTACAATTGCAATTACTTACATAAGATTAAGTGATGATCGTGGTAAACTATCGCTGACAATGACATATCATAAGTCACGTTTGATCAAATTACAAAGAAGATACCCACACTAATGTTAGTTATGAAAATCATTATTATGGGTACAGTAAGATTACAGTATCTTAAACTAATGATTACAGTAAGTAATTAAATACAAAAATAATACTTTAGTTTTATTTAATTTGTTACACCTGTCACAAGTGTCACATCCGTCACAAGATTTGTAAAATAATAACCAATCATGAATGACATATTTTCCTGATGCTTTATGATGCTAAAGAGAATTTCTCATAATTTATTAAAATATGATTATTGTCAACCAAGCTTAATATTTCTCCTAAATTCATGCTTCGGAATTCCGGATAGAGATTGCAATAGTTGTGGTCGCACCCGTCACAGAGTTTTGAACGTTTACATTTTTTTTGTAACAGCAATATTGCATTAAGATCTACAGAAATATGGTGAAATTTTTACAATGTAGGTAACCTGTACAATGAGTGACTTGTGTCACTAAATGTAACATGTTGCAAGAAATAAAGTCAGTCAATTAAGGAAAGCCAACGTTTCTTGATAGGTTATGGGCAAATATCCACATTTTTCTGTTTTTACGGTGATAATTTAGTAACATACTGTCGAAAACTTTTAATTTTTCTAGTAAAGATGGGAGTGAATTATAATCAAATTATTCCGAAATTGAAAGGATGAGAATATTATGACGAGTGGTGTTTTACAGTTGAAAATTTGTTGGTGCTTGACAGCCTGGTGAACTAAATAAGAGCAGGAGATCGGTTTCGTGGCAAAACCATGAGATGACGCAAAAAACCAAGGCAAAGCTAGTTTTGATGATTGATCCAGGATTGTACATGCATATTAAGGAAAAAAAAATATCTTTGGAGTTGTGGGTCAAACTAAGGATTTTTAGGAAAATAATCCTACTACAACACTTAATCTCATTGCGACAAGAAAATTGCGATTCCATGACTTCGTATGTCACGCAAGTGGTCGAAACAGCTCAGAAATTAAAATGCACAGCATTTACAATAACCAATGAGTGGATTAGTTCATTATAATTAGCAGGTTTGCCAGAAACATTTTCACCCACGATAATGTCCATAGAACATTCGGGAATTACAATTACCACAGATACAATAAAATCAAGGTCGATATGGAGTTTTAAATAATGACATAGATAGAGAATAGTAACAAAACGCAACTGATACGTAAAATTGGTGGGATGTCATTAACAAACACAAGTGACGGGTGACAAGACCGTGAATGTGACTTGTTACAAATGCAAGTTATGGGTCATTATAGAAACCAGTGTCCATTATTGGCAAAAACTAAACAATCAAATGCTTTTAGTGTGGTATTCTTGAACGGGAAATATAGCAAAAACAATTGGTACATAGATAGTGGCGCAAGTGCACATACGACGGCAAACTAGGAATGGATAAAAAAAAACGAGTGTGCTTTAGACCACACGACTGAAGTAAAACTTCAAATTCACAAAATATGAACTTTAAAATGAATTTACAATTTTATTCACTTTAAACGTAGAATATTTAATGCATTAAACAAAATAATAATTTATTTTAAGAACGAAATGAAATTACAAAATAATCAAAAAATCACCGTTCGCGTAACGCTAGCAAACTCGCATATTTATATATATTTCATGCACTGGCTATGAGAGGAAGAGAGAAAGAAATTGTGCGGGTGCACTATTCTCTCTTGCTCCTACAGTGTGATATAGACAATAGGCTTGCACTGTGTCTTAGATATACGAAACATACCTGGCTAGGAGAGAGAGAAAGAAAATGTGTGCTCATACCTCTCTCTCTTGTCCCTACAGTAATATACGAAACGTAACTCTCTCTTTCTGTCTTCACTAACTTATATCCCCCTTTCAACTTCCATTTGCCTCGCCAGATCACACTTTTCGTAACGCTCTCGTCATGCATTCACCAGCTTACTCTCCAAGTCAAGCGTGCATAAAGAAGTTTTACTTCAAAATGCAAATTTTACGCCGTGTCTATCAGAGATAACTGTTACAAACAATATGAAAGTGCCAGTTTTGCATTTTGAGACTGTACAGATATTGACGAATTGTAAAGTACGACATCATGGTTGAAAATGTGCTACACGTGCCAAGTTTAACAACGAACTTGTTGTCAGTAAGTGAGCTAATAAAAAATGGAAACAATGTTGTTTTTGAAGATAGTCATGTTATATTCGCAACAAAAAGAATGAATTGGTGGCCACAGTAGTGTTAATAAATGGAACGTACAAGCAAAATATTAAAGTAGCAGATTGTATGCTGGCAGCAACTGACGTAGCAATGCGGAGTTTTGGCATAGGCGGTTAGCACACAATAACAGCACTGATTTGAATAAAATGAAGAAAGGAATTGTGGATGGATATAGTCTTATCCAGATACCAGTGATATTACGAAGAATAAATGTGTGACCTGTTGCGAAGGTAAACAAATGAGGTTGCCATTTTCTCATGTCGAACAGAGGAGTACACAATAACTACAGATAATACACACTGATGTATGTGGTGCCATGGAAACGAAATCCATTACCAGCTCTCAGTATTTTGTATTGTTCATTGACAATTACAGTTGCATGATTTTTATATAATTTCATAAGCATAAGAGCAAAGTCTTCAATACATTAAAAAATTTCAAAGCAATGGTTGAAAACCAGCAGAATAAAAAATAAAAATACTGTGCACAGACAATGGTGGTGAGTTTTGTAACAGAGAAATGGAAAATTACTTAGTCAAAGAGGGAATTATCCACCAGAAGACAATGTATGCATTTGTCTTCTGGTGGATAATTCTCACCAGAACAAAATGGTGTTTATGAACGGTCTAATAAAACTGTTGTAGAGAAAGCACGATGCTTACTTTTTGATGCAAAGCTAGAAAAGAAGTTCTGGGCTGAAGCAGCTAACACAGCAGTATACTTAAAAAAACGATCTGTAACTTCAAGTTTGATAACTAAAACAACTTAAGAAGCGTGGCATAAAGAGAAACCAGACAGACTTAAGTCATATACGTCTTTTTGGTAGTTTTGTGAAGATTCACATATCAAAAGAAAAGTGATTAAAATAGGACAGAAAAGCTGAAATGTACATGCTTGTAGGATTTTCAGAAACTGTGAAAGGATATTGTGTATATATTCTGAGATCATGTGATCCCAGAAAAATATAATAACTGTGAAAAAAAATGTCAGTGATGGAAGAATAACAAAAACATCAGAAAGCAATAAAGAAGGACCTACAGGTTAAAAGAATCCTATCTTATTTCCCAGCCCTCAAAATAATGTGCAAAAAATCACATCCATCCGTTATTCCGTTGCTATGAGAAAGGAGGACAAATAAACACACTTTTGTATTATTTCAGTTAAGATAATAAAACTGCAGAATTAGCCTGTTTGTACATTGAAATATTTAAGAAAAAATGAGTGCCTCTAGGCACATAGTAAAGTAATAGAGCACAAAACTATTATTTTTGGAACTTTTGTCTCCTCTTGTGCTTGTTTCAACAAGCGTCAAGTAAAAACTACACACTCAATTCAGTTATGGAGTTTTATGATTTAACACAGGGATTGATTTGATGTAATATGTAGTTTTTATTTTATCAGAACAACTATTGATTTCTATTGATTTCCAATACAAACAAAAACATTCAGTGTTTACAAAAACGACTTGGAAGTTCCTTTTACTTGTGCAATTTTATTGAACAATATTTGTTCATATGAATCACTGTGCGTATCTTATGTATTCATAATTATAATTAATATCTGTTATATTTATTCTATGAATAAATTGCTTTTGAAATTGATTCGAATTTTACTGCTCATTTTTTGTTTTTACAATTATCACATCAAAAAATAAAAAATTTATTTAGGGAAAAAACAGATTTGTTAACTAATAAAACAGTTTTGTAAATAAAAAAAATACAATTTTACTTGAATATCATACAGAAAATTTTTTTTCTTTCAACATAACTCACATAAAATGTTCAATGGACAATCTCTTTATAATTACCATTAAAATACTTGCACACATCAGGTAAAAGAAATATTTGTTAAATTCTATATAGATGTTTTGGAGATGACACAAATATAAATGGAGGTGTATAATTTGAGTGATAAATACTATTTCACCTGATGTTAGGTAGTACCACGGTTAATATACCATATGGCAATATTGAAGGAAAAATTTCCATACTTTTTCGAAAATCTATAATGTAGCGCCTAGGTCCTAGAAGGATAAAATTTATCCTAAATAATTTATTTGCAGAGTGCAAGCATTGGCGAAAGAGGCAGGGGAAACAAGCATGTCAGTAGCTTTACAAAGTGACCGAGAAGTCACTTTTTTGTATTTATTAAGTTCTTATTCACATTTTAGTTACATTCTTATGCCATGTTTTTAATTCATAGGCATGTTTCCATTTTAGTTATTATGTAAGTAATCAAGACAAGGCTTATTTACTTAATTATTAACTTAATATTTATTTCACTTTCACTTGTTACTGATGTTTTTTTGTAAACAAATAAATTAAAAACATTTTATTTTTAAGCACGATTGGCATTATTTTGTATTTTACACCTGTTTAGAAACTTTTCAACGGCTGTATCCACATTACACATAGATATGCTTTGTGAAACATTAAAAGCTTTTGAGACGAAATTAAATACATACAATTATTTATATTATTGATAAAGAACCTTGTTGTGGAAAACTGTTTGGGACAGACTGGCCTACTTAAGTTCAACCGATATTTATTAATGCTTCTACATATTCGGCTTCATTAAATTTTAAGGCATATGTACATACATGTGATCTAGGCAGCGTAACCGTTGGCTTACTGCACTCGTTGACTGGCGATTTCTTGTCTACTGGATGGGCGCACAACATAGCATCACATATCATCAGCAGTACCTACAATAAAGTCTAATTTCTTTATTCCTTAATTACTATTTTTAACTATTGTAAAATGTTTAAAGTTCAATCATTAGTTAATTTCATATGAAAAATATTTCAAATTAGATGTGAGCTTCACCTTAATGCAAGTGATGCCACATCTATATATTAATACCTGAAAAGAAAACTTTGTACGCATTTTTAAGCACATTACCACACACGGAGGAGTGTGAGATTTAACTAAAAGACTAAAATTTATACAAACACAATTCGAGCTGAAACACTGAAAGACATCTGTAGCCATCTGGGTGTCACGACTGGATTCTACACTACGCTCTAGGCAGAGAAGACCATTGCCAAAATGAATTCAGATATCGAACGAATTCACAGACCACTCCTTACACCTTGGCAAAAGGAGGATGCAATCAATACCTTTGTGCTTTCATGCATCACCTTCCACCTAAAGAATGCAGTGGTTAGGAAGAAACCGCTTACTAACATTGACAAAAAGATCAGCACGGTGTGTCAAACCTGAAACCTGGCTAAATTTCCCACAGAGGGCTTCCAAAGAGTTTCTGTGTCTAAAACGTCAGAACGGTGGTCTAAATCTATTTCCACCAAATGCCCTGGCAGACGTATGCCAGATTGCACATGGTGCTCACCTGCTTCACTCTAGAGACTTAGGAAGGCTTAGCGTTCACCATGCTTAAGCGCCTGCCACGACTCCCTGAGATAATTGAAATAACGGACGGGACATGCATCTGGACACAACTTTGTGCAGCGGACCAAGAGACTCCGCAATACACTCAGGGTCGAATGAGATGTTAGTCGATGAAAAAAATCAACCTCTATCTCGAAGCCAAGTATCTGCCCGCTGAAGTGTGTGAAAGGGCGCTTCAGAATGCGGTACGCGAGCACCTCAAGTCCCTAGCTAAATTAGACTATTATTATTATATTCTTTATGACATTACCGTGAGTGCAGAAATAAAACTATTCTGACAGAACTCTCCGATAGTTTCTTGCTTCGATAGCATCTCACTGTATTTTAGTATTTTCTAATAATATATAATGGTGTCTTATTCAGTATTGGATTGTGAAGTGACGTATATACATAATCCAAAGACATTTCACAGGTAAATGCGACGAACATATTTACTTTATCACTTATTTTCCACTAAATTATTGTTTCACTAGACTTTATCAAATATATATATCATAACAAATATGTTCTGTTTTACGTTTTATGGTTTGTTTCTAAATTTTATGAATACATATGTAAGGGCTTTTTAACTTCTCCATCAAAAGATATATTTGGCAAATGCTTATACGCAAACATAATTTTAGGGAACATTTAGAAACTAATTTTAACCCTTAACGAACATAGTGGGGTAAATTTTCACCCCAGTCGTGCATTTTTGTTTACATTTCCTAAACCTTTTGTATTAGCGACCGACACGATTAGGTATTCTCAGTCAAGCGCATGCGCTAGGAGCAGGCAGACGTGCAGCACGCAATGTTAGATGGATTTAGCGCTATTAGCCCTTGGGTGAGTTTTTGCCCAACTATGTTATTAGTGTAACATTTTTTTTTACAAACATGTTTTTATTTTATAAGTATTATTTTCAGATTTTTGCTTCAAATGGCAAAGAATTTAAATGATGAGCAAATAAGCACCATGCTTGATGATTCAGAGGAAGACGAGTAAACAGAATCGATACTAAATCAATTTGAGCGCAATTATGAAGATTCCATAACTAACGAAAGTGATCATGACACAGAAAGTGAGATAGAAATTGAAAGTGATGCAGATGATGATGTTCCATCGACTCAATTAGGGTTCTATGAAAGGAAAAATTAATTCAAATGGTCCAAATGGCCACCTCCATCCTACAGAACAAGAGCCCACAATATAAGTCATCTTTCTGGTTTGAAAGGTCCAGCGTTAGCAGAAAATAATCTTTCACCGATGAAGTCATGGGAGTTTTTGTTCGATGATAGCATTATTCGTTTAAGCGTTGAGTGTATGAATAAGAAAATCCTGTTTATTAGAGAAAACTCGGAGTGGTGTTAAAATCAAAGTTATACAGACGTTGAGCTGAAAGCTTTTATGAGGTACAGGAAGGAACATCTTTCATATAACAACGAATAAGAGCAGATGTTGGTTCCTCCTTTCGTGTATAAGATTTGATGATGCCGATACACGAGAAGTTTGAAAACAGGCAGATAAGCCTCATTTGATTTCAGAGCTATTGAAATTGTTTTTGGAAAATTGTCAAGCAAATTATGTTTGTTCCGAGTTCTTAACCATTGATAAAATGTTGGCACCTTTTAGAGGACGCTGTTTTTGTAGAGTTTATTTGAATAGCAAGCCCGCAAAATATGGAATAAAAATAATGTGATTTCAAAACCTATTATCTATACAATGCTTTTGTGTATTCGGGAAAATCAATTGATCCAAGAAACCCTCAACAATCAATTCCCACAGAAAGTGTGCTTATCTAAGCTGAACCATTTTTTGGCAGCAATCAGAACATAACTGCTGATAATTGCTTTTTCCTCTGTGGAACCCTCAAAACAAGGAAGCTAACTTATGTTGGCACAATGAGAAAAAACAAGAGAAATACTAAAGGAATTTTTACCACACTGATCAAGTGTACAATCATCGTCGGTTTATGGGTTTGTTCCTGATAGCAACATTAATTTCTTATGTGCCAAAAGTTATTAAAAGTGTAGTTTTGATATCATCCAGGCACAAACAAACCAGAAATTGTTTTTTATAATTCTACTAAAGGTTGTGTGGATGCGTTCAATCAAAAATGTGCTACATATTCTGTGATGAGGTGAACAAGAAGATGGCCAATGGTAGTGTTTGGTGAGCCGATGAATATTGCAACAGTAAATAGTTTTGTGATATTCAGAGCTTCCAACCTAGCATTAAATCGTATGGAGGTGGAATTGTTGTTGCGGTTATGACAAAGCTTATTGCAAAGCGTTGCTGTCAATGGGAAAACGAGGATTTGGAGGAACTATTTATTTCTTTGCGAATGAAGAATTTCTCCCTTATATTATGGGCTGTTTATATTCCACCGAAGTTTTCACAAAATATCTATAAAAAACATTTCTGCAATTTACAAAATTTATATACTGATAATTTTAGTAACCACATATTAATTATTGGTGATTACAATATTCCAACCTTAAATTATCAGTTTATGGAAAATTGTTCCTATGGCATCATAAATGACTGCCCTTGTTACTAGCGTCACCTCGTTCATGAAATTGCAACAGCTTAATTACCTTAAAAATTGTAATAACAGGACTCTCGATCTTGCACTGAGTAATTGTAAATGTAAACTCTCTTCTGCGGAACCATTACTTCGTGAGGACCACCATCATCCTACTTTCCTCCTCACAATTGATTGCTGTCCAGAGGTCGCGATGAAAAAGGCTGACAACTCAAAATACTATTTCCGCAAGTGCGACTATACTGCAATCAATAAAGCGCTAGAATCCATAAACTTGGAAAAGGAGTTCCACCAGCTTTCAGCTACCTGCGCTGTGGATAGATTTTATATTATTATTTTTGATATTATCAATAAATTAGTTACAAAGAAACCACAAAAATCCAGGAAACATCCAACTTGGTACACTCCTAAATTGATACAGGTAAGTAAACGTAAAGAAAAATTGTGGGTAAAATGGAAATTATACGGTAACTTCTCCGATTACTTAAATTTCTCTAAATTAAGAAGTCAATTTAAGAAAATATCCCGGTCTTGTTTTCGTGACTACGTCCACAATACTGAGAAACTTATTAATAACAACGTAAAAGGTTTCTAGTCATACGTGTCATCACTAAAGAAGTCAGAAGGATACCCATCGTCGATAAATTTTGAAGGTTATGAATCGAATGACATTCAAATGATATGCCAAATGTTTTCTAAGTTCTTCAAATCTACCTTTGAACGGAACCCACCTCTAGATCCAAATTATATTTGTGAATCCTTTGAACAAAACCTACCTCTTCATCACAATTTAGCACTTCAGATGGATATTAATATCACCTCCATCCGCTTCCAAAGAGATGAAATAACTAATGCCCTCAAGAAAATCAATCCCAATAAGGGAGTAGGTCCAGACAACATTGAACCTATATTTCTTAAAAACACACACGACACGATTTCTGCTCCACTCACTACAATATTTAACATGTGTATCGCGCAGGGTACGTTTCCCGGGTGCTGGAAAGATGCACATATAATACCAGTATATAAATCTGGGAGTAAACAATCTGTCGAAAATTATCGGCCTACATCCATTTTGTCAGCAGTGTCTAAGGTATTTGAAAAAGTGGTTCACAATAGGATTTATCCGACATTGCATCGGCATATTATTGAGGAGCAGCATGGATTCGTACGGAACCGGTCAACATTAACCAACCTGTTATTGTACACGCAATATCTCTTTAAATCTATGGATTGCAGGACACAGGTTGATTCCATCTACACAGATTTTAAAAAAGCTTTCGACAAGGTTGATCATCTCATCTTGCTGAAAAAACTCTCTTTTAATGGTATAAAGGGCAATTTATTTCGTTGGTTCGTCTCCTATCTCAGCAACAGGCAACAAGCAGTAAAAATTAATGGTTTTACATCACCTCATGTTCCCGTGACTTCAGGGGTACCTCAAGGTTCCATATTGGGTACCTTTTTGTTCATCATGTTTATAAATGACATCAGCAATTGTTTTAAACACAGCAAGTTCCTGTTATATGTTGACGACCTAAATCGATCACCTTTTCTAAAAATAAGACAATCTATTTTCATATCTATGACATAGGTGGTCATTCTTTGGAATCTGTTAATTGCATTCATGACCTTGGTGTAATGTTTGATCAAAAGCTACATTTTGATGTTCACGTAAAGCAGATCACATCGCGAGCTTATGCTTTGCTAGGCTTTGTCTTACGAACTACCAAACCCTTTAAGCAAATGAGAATGTATCGCATCCTCTACACAAGTCTTGTGCGATCTCAACTTGAATATGCTGTTGCCGTCTGGAATCCTTACTATCTTACATATTCTGATATGATCGAAAGGGTGCAAAAACGATTTATACGTATATTGCAATATCACTTCAATACACCCAAAATAGACTATTATAATGCATTGTATACATTCAAATACCGTACTCTCCACGAAAGGCGTATCGAACTCGGAGCAATTATACTTTATAATATTAGCCATAGTCGTTATGATTGCGCCGATATAGTGAATCATTTGCAGTTTCGTGTGCCAGGGAGAGAGACCTGTAGCATAGCACTGTTCCATCTACCTACCGCTCGCACTAATGCTGGTGCTCGTGTACCACTACGCAGGCTTTGTGATGATTGCGACGGAAAATTTCATTCTTTAGATATATTTGCCAGCACAGTACTTCTATATAAACAGTCAGTTAAACGGATACTATACAACCATTAGTCCTTTGAAAGCTTTTACACTACATTTTCATTTATTCAAATCGACGTGATATTCTGTTTTTTTTTTCTTTTTATTTAATCGATATTATTATAAGTGGGATAATGATTACTATTAATTCTATTCTTGATAACTGTTACAGTGAACTGTAAATGAAAGGCTGATTTCAATAGTTATTGCTTGATTGTTAACAATATTACTTTATTAAAATTTAATTTCATATTTTATAAAATTTCTGAATATTTAATGTATCATGGAAATATCTAGAAAAGACTGAGGACATATGTATGTAGAATATTACTTTCATGTGGGAATGTTAGGATGTAAGTTAACCTTATTGTCAAAAAACTCTTATTTTGTATTTCACTATGACTTGTATCTGTTTTTTCTCCATAGGTGATAAATAAATAAAATAAAAATAAATAAACCCTGAATCAAAAATTAAACGGCAAATCTCCAAGGACTGACATTTTTTCAGAG
Organism: Druceiella hillmani; assembly: GCA_039881145.1. Taxonomy (NCBI): domain Eukaryota; kingdom Metazoa; phylum Arthropoda; class Insecta; order Lepidoptera; family Hepialidae; genus Druceiella; species Druceiella hillmani. The sequence continues at coordinate 1,759,591 of JAYKKI010000145.1, read as the reverse complement.
TACAAATAACACACCCAAAATGTTTAAAGGTACAGCAAATATTTAAGTTTAAAAAATATGAGAGTTTCATAGAATTTAATAATTTCTAGAAATATGTTAAATTGGAGATGAGTTCATAATGACAAACTCTTGGAAATTAATCGTTAATCAAATTTGACCAATACGTGCCCTTTTATTTTTATATTATCAATATAACATCGTTAGTGAAAAGTCATCACTAAAACACACATACATACAATTATGCACACAAGAGCTGCAATTCATTGCTGCAAGGCATTGCCGGGTATGTTTGTTTAATCGTAGCATAAAAGTCTATGGTTATGAGATAATTTAAAAAAAATGGATCTTACAAGATTTACAATTTTTTGCAAGAAAATCCCTTGAAATTATTTCAGACAGTTTTTGGATGTATTTGCCAGTAGTAAAACGGTTTTCCAAACTAAATTTGTTACTAAATAATGTGTGAGTGGCATTTATAGTTGTTCAATGAACATTGTTTGTTGTAAGTTTTCTTCCAAATGGAAGAAAGATAAAAGGAGATTGATTCATTGTCACCAAGCTGCACTCGTACCCATTTCATACACATTGAAATTATTATACCTAAGTTTTTCAAGTAAAAGCACAAGTGAAATTGTGTGACAGAGACGAATTGGCCTTATGATATGCATTTCCTCCTCAGTCATAAACGTAGAGTCAGTAGAAGATACTTTATTAATGAAAATTTTAAAACTTTTCAGTCTAGAAAAATATTATACGGAAACCCCGCACCGAGTTAGAATTTGTCGATATCTACTGAAGAAAGCAGAGCAATAGTGGAACAACCAAGCACAAGCTCAGCCACAGTTGCGACAAGAAACTACCAGCAAGACCTTAGTTACTTCAGTGGAAGAATGTCTAAGATAAATAACCTAATAACACAATATTATCCTTAAGCATCAATTTTTCGAACATTAATTCTTAACTTTTACAATTTTTAAAATTATCATTAGCAATCAAAATTATTGATAGACACACTTGGGGGATTTGTTCCTCGTGTCCATAGGATTTACCACCTCTTCCTAGGCCCACTCTACACGTGTCCCGAGGGACACGTGTAGAGTGGGTAGAGTCAAATGAGCAAACAACGCCGAGTATCAGGCAACGGTTAAGTAACCTAAATCAGTAGGACTAAAAACCCTGCTGCGTGGAAGTAGTAAATGACTGACACACTCCGTAACTCTGCGGTCATGTCTCGTGGGAATGGTGGTCTTGATTTTATCATCTGGGTCAAGAGGATGAACACCTCTATCAAAAATTACCCCTTTCCTACAGTGGGAACATGCCAAAAGGATACCATCAGGTGGCTAGTGGGAAACTAGTCTCTAGCGCCAACCTCGATGTTACCAGGTGGCCTTCGAGCATATAAGTCTTCTCACAGGGATGGGCGTCACCCTGCGAGAGATCATTAATCAACCCTACTTGTGGGAATTAAAATGAGTGAAAATTCATACCAAAATCCAAATTCACACCCAGCCCAAGAAAATCGAAAAGTTTACCATGAAAAGTGTTCCACAAAGCCACATTGGAATCTAGACCAAGAGCTAATTCCTTTCATGGAACTTTAATGGCAGCCATAGAAGCAAGAGATGAAACACTAGCATACTTTACTAATGAACCCAGTCACTACCAAACAGAGAAACAATCACCTAATACAAAACAAATGACACAACCCTGGCAACGAATACCCAAGTTCGAAAAATATAAAATATCCGATTCCCCTCTGGCCCCAACTAACAAAACACAAAAGAGGTTTAAAGACTTACCTGTTGATGAACACACTCAAACGCCCCAATAGTTAACTAAACATAAAACTTCCCTTAAAGACTCAGGATGATGTGGAGGACGCATACAAACATGTCACCAATTTAATCCAAGTAGCCTGCTGGATCAACTCACCAGAACTAAATAAATCTCCAAATTTGTATTTCCAACCTCTCACTGTACTCAGGGTCGAAGAAAAACATCGCTTAACACAGGTAGGGCGCCTGGCTCGATACCCCTCAAACAAAAAGAAGTGCAATCGTGCCACAAAAGAACTGAGAGCTTTTATCCATGACACTGCAAATAATAAGATGCAACAAACTATTTTTATGTTGTCTGCTTAAGGTCAGGGTGACCATTCTTTGTAGAAAGCCTCTAAAATCCTCGACAAGTTCCAAGAGCAGAGTCCCACCCATTAGATCACAATCCATCTTAGCTAGAGCGAACAGTGAAAAGGTGGAGATCTTTGCATCTCATCCGGCAAGAGTCTTCAAACCAAATGAGGGATATAAGAAAACTATGAGATCGACACCATCCTAAACTATGATCTCCAAATGTGCTTGCTCAAACCAGACAGACGTCGCTTAAAAAATTACCAAAGAAATAAAATTACTAAACCCAAAGAAAGGCCCCGAATTTGACTTGATCATTCCCAAAGTTCTAAAGGAGAAGGATCTAACTTTTCTAGCTTGCATATTCAAGTAGTATTCAGAACGGGATATGTGCCTGCTCTCTCTGTGGAAGATCTCCCGGATAATTCTAATTCATAAGCCTAGCAAACCTACACATGAAGCTTCATTGTATCGACCTATTAGCCTCACACCCGTTTCGTCAAATCTTTGGGAAAAGATCTTCCTGACCAAGTTGAAAGTGAACTTTATGGACGATTGTGACTTTATCCCAGCACATCAGTTGGGTTTCAGAAAGTCTCATTATAAAATTGAGCAAGCTCATCGCGTATACCACACTATTCGCCAGGGCTTCGAGAAAATGTAACGTTCAGTCTTGTATAATATGTTCACTTCCCATCTCTCTACAGATGTAACCATAGCAACTTATGCTGATGACATTGTTTATTGTTTATCTTAACAAGCTCCAAGTATTGCTGGACAAAATGTATACCTGGTTGCATAAATGGCGCATCCACGTCAGTGCACAATTGATCCCACATCACGTTTACGTTGAGGAGAGGCAATTGTCCCGAAGTGAAATTAGGAACTAACACACTGATTGTGTTAAATATCCAGGCTTCCACCTAGAGAGAAGACTTACCGGGAAAACTCACATCAAGCAGAAACGTGACCAAATAATATCAGGTACAAAAACCCACGCTGGCTATTGGGTCGTAAGTCTGTGCTGTCGGTGAATAATAAACTACCATACAGTCCACTTCTTAAGTCGATATGGCATTCAGTTGTGTGGTGTGGCCAGTAATAGCAACATAATGTGTCTCCAAATAGCTCAAAACGCAATTCTGAGAAACATAGTCAGTGCATCTTGGTTTACACGAAATTATGAAATTCATGAATACTTCAACACTCCCACCATCCTTGAGGAGATTAATAGATTCAGAAAAAGATACGCAGAATGGCTCACTACCTATCCAAACACTCTAGCTACTGATGAAAGAAATGACTGAAATGCTGGATAATATCAAATTGATTAACAGGTTCAAAAGAAGCCAAGAATTAATGCAATGGCGTTGGTCTCTGCACTCTGAACGCCAAATTTCTCACCCAACAAAACTGATAACAGTCCAAAGGGACTAATCGCAGTTATATAAAAACAAATTACACATCCTTAGTGGTTTACCTATATATATGTCAATTATATATTATGTTAATTTAAAAGATTAGATGATTGTGAACAAAATCATTTTTTGGCTGTGCCGGCCCCTGCCAACTCTTCCCAGAAAATGGTGGCTTTGCCAATGTGTATACGTAGGGCTATTGTATTATGTTTTTAATAAATTTTATCTCATTTCTGTTCCAGATGGGCCCTTGTTTGACAATCGGCAGCAGCATAAAAGTATATCTTAGTGGCATATAAAGAGGATATAAATTAAATTAGCTGTATTAAAATATTTAGCAACGATTATAATATTACTTAGTATCTTAAATACACAATTTAAAAAGATAATAAAAAATAATGTGCAAAGTTACGCATGAACATATTTGTAGTCTCAGAAGCATAAAATTAATGTAATCTCATTCATGACACTTTTTCATTTATGGTCACTTTCTATGTTTCCTATTTACAACATTTGTCATAGGTCTTCTCCCTAAAAAGGTTGAAGCGCTTTAGTTTCTTTATGCATATGCCGACGTGCACTTGGTAAGTTTTAATTTTTTTTATATTGCATTTGTTTGCATGTTACATTTTGTCAAGAATACATATACACAAACTAAAAGCGAGAACAGATTGAGTGATCACCTTCATGATATATTTATTTCTATAAAATGACCTGTATTGTAAACAAAAATAATGAATTAAGCTTAAAAACTTCAGTCTTCATAAATAAACGAATAATAATGCCTATAATATGAACGACAATAATTAAGAGTACAATTACTCTTATTATGTTTCATTTACATTTACACGCAAGCCACATGACGCGTGTGTAACCGGTGGGCTCGTGGCCGTAATCCAATGGGGCTCGCACGCGAGTGTAAATGAGACATTAAGTTTTATAAAAGTATTAAACAAGTCTAACATTTCAATTGAAAAAAAGGTGGATCGTGATGAAGTTCTTGAAATTTTAGTTTGAAAAGAATTTAATTACTGGTACTAATTAATGAATTTACTTTTTAATTATGCGTTGATTAAAGATACTATTGTAGTACGCTTTAAACTTGATTCAATTTAAATTGAAGCATATATCATGCTTAATAAAAATATTAAGATTTTTATAGCATTAATAAAAAATTATAAAATTGACATATGTAATATCACCATATTGATTGTTTAAAAATTGTAATTTGTTATAATTTACTTCCTTTTCTTATTCAATTAAATTTGAATTCATAGCAGACGGCAAGTACACACTTATCATAACGATACAATGTATAATTATTTGTTTTAAGTACAGACGTACTGTATTTTTGTTATATTCAAAAAGTTGGGTAAAATTGTTTTTGAGTTCATTTCACTGCAGTAGAAAGAAAAATTGCACCAAGGATATTTTGTAATTATAAAAACTAAGTGGAGTTATAATCCACCTTTTAGCATGGTCAAAACAGCTCAGCATAGTACAGTTACCACCAAATCTATTTCTCGTTTGACTGAGGACGATAGAAGGTATTCAATTAGTATTTGGGATAAATTCTTTAACAATGAAATGTGGCAGATCATTTTAATATAAAAATCGTCGAATTCAGAGCAAAGTTCAAGCGGCAAGATAGACCGGTATTAAAAGATTTGGTTATGTTGAAATTGAATACTTTTATGGGATTACTATTCTGCCATCTTGAAATGGAATCATGAAAGCACGAGTTACAATTTTGCTACGAAATAAAAAATAAGAGAAAGATACAAAAAGAGTTTCAGCTAAAAGTCTCGTGAATTTGGTTTTACTTCATGGATTTGATGAGACTTTGATTTCACGAAAAACAAAACTCTCTGTTCACATATCATAAAGAAAAACAAAGCTGTAGTCTTGATATCTTCAATGCACCATAGTAACACCATTGACAAGCACACCAAAAAAAACTTGAATAATTCAATACTACAAATCAATAGCAAAGGACAAGCGGACGAAAAAAATAAGAAATGTTAAATTTTCTCAAGTCGATGAACAATAAGGTGGCCTTTGGTGATTTTTTTACAGAGTTCTTGACTTATGTGCAGTCAACGCTCACATTTCATAATCAGAACCAGTTAAAGAATTAGAAAGAGATTTTCTTAAGAAATTAGCACGTTCTCTGGTCGTTAGACTGGTGCAGACGCACTATAAATTCAAGTTTGCAAAAGGTGTTGAAAATGATACTGATGCGAGTTTTAGGAGCAGACATGCTCTAAAACGGCAAGACCTGTCATAACAATACGGAAGACCTGCAGACTCTGTCCACCAAAACTAAAGAGGAAGTCCAACTACACTTGTGTAAGTTATAAAGAGGCAATATGCCTATGGTATTCTAAGCGCATGTGCAAGAACTGCCAATAATTTTACACATATTGGACCACTGTCAGAATTGTTGTGTTTTATGTTGAGTGTATTTTTTTTATGTTTGATATATTTTGAATTTATGAGCTCACTGACCCCAAGTTATTAGGTGACGCTTTGAGTATTACCAACGATAATACTCGAATATAAAGAGATAACATTATAATAGAACACTGGATTCATATTAATTAAATTTAAAAACATGTTAAAAATATTTTAAGTAAATATTTACATTTTCATAAGTATTCACCAAAATTTTAAAATAACATTTCATAAAGTATAAGGACATCTAAGATTTTACAAATATAGTATTCTAAAATGTAAAAATTTCAAAAAATACCTAGATTTTCTGACTTCAACGCTGTTCAGCTAGATTATAATATGGAAGCTTGCAGCGCTGGATCAAGAATGGTTTGTTGATGACATACAGCTGAAAATAGAAAACATAAAAACATAGACAATACATATATATGGATTTTACTGCATACTTTTTGGTGTACATTTCTTGGCATGTCAATGGAGGAAATTTATTTCCAAATTTTGGCTAAACTTTGAATTAAAGTTTGTATTTTTACAATTATTACAATATGTAGTTAGAAGTGTTTCCATCAGTGTTTATAAACGTTTTGCATAAGGACATTTGTACGCAAATAAGTTATTCTTATAACAAGTTCAAAATTATTGGTTCAATCTTTGAAAAGTCTAAGTCTTAGGAGTAAGTCTTTGAAATTTTTCCACGAATTTTACATTTACATATAGTAACTTCAAAACTTTTGGATTATACATTCATAACTAATATTTTCACTACATTGAAATTTTAAACTGCTGCTAATCTCAATTGTTGTTACACTTTGTTTTGTACAGATTGTCTTACTGTATTAATTGTAATTATTAAGTTGGCAAAATAAACATTAAACTTAAGGATCAGGAATGGGAAAGAAGTAGATAGGGTAAGGAGTTGGAAAAATATATGATGAACCTATGGTTCAATGCTGAAGCGCAAATAATAAATAAGTATTAGCACATATAAATTACCGGTTAGCATATTTATCATTACACGCTTTTCAAAGAAGTAACATGAGTACTTTTATTTAACCTGAAATTTCCTCATAGGGACTATCTCTCTATGCGATTGTAGCTAGGTTAATCTGTTTAATATTTTGTTTATTACTTGAAAGGCTGGTAGCAATTAATATCAAAATAATTAATGAAAGTAATATTACTATTTTATAAACAAAAATATAATGATGACAAATAAACTTAAGTACATTGCTGTCAAAATAACAATACGCCAAGCAGCTACTTACGATTCTGACCATGAATACGTAAAGCAAAAAAAAAAAAAATTACACTTTAAATAATTGCAATTAATAGCATCGAGCATTAAAGGGTTAGGGCAAGTATAGATCTGTAAAAAGATAATATCCAAGATTAACTCCAATCAATGTTTAAAATAATTATAAATTACACAAGTTTCACAAATGTTGATTTTGTTTTCTAACTAATTTATTGTCTTTCATATTATTTAAATTTCACAGAAACCAATTTTTTTAAATTTTAATGTAATGTTTAATAAATGAATATATTGGAAAAATAATCTGTACAACATACCTGGTAACCAGTAGTATCTCATTTCAAATATTGAAACAGACTCTTTTAAATTATCAATAAATCTTATTTCATTAAAAGTTAACTGAAATGCGACTTCCCAAAATTGTATAATGCAAAATATGTAACCTTGTTCGTCAGATATGATCTCATACATTTTAGAAGATGTAAATAATTTATAATCGGTATCTTGAGTTTTTTATTGTTCAATGTAATAAATTATGTTATAATTTGTGGTGTTCAAAAAAATTATTTTAAAATACATTATTTGGTAATAAAGAATAATATGACAAATTTTACTTCCCGAGTTTCAAATTTCTGAAGTCTGAAAAATGTGACTTCTCGATTGGCTCCAAGTGGATGATTTGTGTACAGTGAACTCCATTTTGAGCAACACAAAATAATTAAAACATTACTCATGGGTATCTAAATTAATATAAAAATACTCATGAAATATACAAGAAGTGAAATATGAGTTCACAGGGTATAATTTTCGCAGTATGATCATTTAAAATTTTTGTCCTCAGCTTTCCATTTATATTTAGTCTGCGTTTTCAGTCATAATCATATTGAGTTGATCACCAAACTCTGTGTTCCCAACACGGACATCAACTAAGACCATTCAACAGCTGAATGAGGTAATCAAAACTTTGTACCAGCATAACTAATGACGTTTGCATCAGTGGGCTGATGGATGTGTGATTTTTTAATGTTTATTGTGGGCTTATGTTAAATACTTACATATTAATTTGGGTATAGTTTAAAAGTAAATTAGTGACTATCAAGATATAGTAGACGTTTTGTGGTTTTCTCGGACTAAATAATCGTAAATAAGAAATAAAAATTAACCGAGCCAACCAGATTTCATTACTTTCCCTCAATTCATTGCAATTAGACTTATTATTGTGACTTTATGGTATATGTTTGTATTTCATATTTTTACCATAATTGTGTACTGCAATACGTACCACATTAACAATAAAAACAAATGATGATTGACTTCCCTCAAAAGTTTGGGAAAGTCCATCTATGTGACACATTATAAAAAGCCTGTTTAAATTCATGGCGTAGCCAGTGTGGTTGTTATTTCCAGAAGTAATTGTGAAAAAATTAGTTTCTCAACAATTATATTTCCAAAAAAATGTGACATTGCTTAAAGGGCACTTATAGGTTATTAAAGAAATCAAATTTAAATAAAATATGATTGACTCCACCTTCCCGACCTTAGCTTCTATCAGTCCTCAAAGTTTATTCAAATAACTATGTATTTGGACAAATAGACAATGTGGATTAGTGAAGCAGAAAATGTACATTCAAAGAAATATTGTAATTGGAAAATTCGGCATAATAGAAAAATGTGTAATTAATTTGAATAGAATCAAAATAAAGTATTAAATTAGCACAGAATAAATACTTTCATAAAGTTTGTTTTTCGTACAACATACATATGAAAGAAAAAACTATGAAAACCCGGGGCAAGATTGTCAACAGACTGTTGGATGTAAAAAATTAAACAAGTGCAATTAAAACAATTTTAAATTTTGTCACAATAAATAGATATATTTCATTTTATTCCAATTGAATAATTTTCAAAATTGGATAAGCGGATTAAAAATAGCCATCGAACTTAAGTTACTGTAATTAATACTACGAAGAATTAATTCCAAGTAAATAATATTTCATCTCTGAATGAAAAGAGCGCAATGGTAAGATATCGCTAATTAGAAGAAAATAATCATTCTTTTCCATTGAATATGATATTATTTTTAAGACTAATTAAGATTTTCTTAATGGCAAATGAGTGGAAACAAGATGGCTTTTAACAAAACAAACGACAGTCATTTTTAATTCTTTATAAACATTACAACCAATACGGCGATGTACGATATTTTGAAAAGTTTTTAACATTATACTATAAAAAAAAAGATTTATATAGGAAGAATAACACAAATAAATCTTTAAAAACAAAGTTATTAGATGAAGAACCATTTACATGTGTACTCGCATTTTTAAATATTTACCAATAGCATTCACTTGACGAACTTCGCAAATCGATCGATTATCATGTTGAAACAAAATCGTATTTATACTTATAAACAAGAAAACCATAAGTTACATTACATAAATAACGAAATAAAAGTGTACCACTTCCAAAATAAACACTGCCGCGGAAAGGAAACTGGGATTTGAAAATTAAATGACGTTCAGAAACGGTTAAAAACGTCTGTCACAATAAGTTGCCACCAAGAAAAAATCGTCTGGCAAGAAACAAATGAAAATAATTGGGTATTGTTATTCTCGTCTTTTTAACATTAATAAATTACTCATTCATATTAACTAAATTTTTTTTAATTAAACATTTCTCGGGTTTCGTGGTTTAAATTCATATCGAAGTTTTAAAATTATTTTTCACATCGTTTTCAGTTAATTTTTTTAAAATTCATTTTTAGAATTTAAAAATATAGTTGGATTGGCTTGTTGAAATTAGAACTTGAAAATGAAATTAATAAAATAATGTCATTATTTTACCACCAGATTAATATTTTCTGGTAACTAAAAACAGAAAGCAAATTATATTACTACTTGGGTTTCAAAGTCCAGCTACTATTAAAACATATTCATGATTCATATCGTTTAAAATGTATATAAAATGATTTTTTTCATAATCGTTTTAAATTAATGTAAGATTCCTGCTTCTGTATTACTTCCATTATTCCTTATAGTTATTTTACTTTATTTATTTTTGAATTAAGATTTGGAAATATACGAAGAGTCGAAACAATTTGTTGAAATGTAATAGGTCAAAGCTAGATTTCAAAAATTAAATAAACAAGCCAAAGGGATATCAGTTATATTATGTCGCCATCAGAGAAAAAATTGCCTAGTAATAATATTTTTGAAAATAATATTTCGTATTGTTCCAAATTTATAAAATTATATACTGTTCCATAAATGGTTTAAACTGATATCAGTTCTTTTATAATTGTAGACATGTAGAAGGTCAAAAATTAGAACTGAAAAATGAATTAATTTTTTTTCATTTTCTTTAAATATAGCCATCTTCTTAATTTTTGTAGTTTATTTTTTTTGTTTGCAAGCATTAATGACGGATATCCGAAATATGATTCAGTGTTGCATAGCGTTTTTCGACATTTGACATTGGCAAAGGTTCTCTATGGAGATAACGGAAGCTATATAATCAAAATAAATACATCTGTCACATTATGCTGCCATTAGAGAAAAAATGACCAGCGAGAAAAATAAAATTTTAATATTTGTTGCAACCCACCTAAAAGCAAATGATTTTCACGATTTATATGGTTTAAAATTTATTTAATTGGATACGGTTTCGTAAATGGTTTATATTAACTTCGAGGTTATACATAATTGTCAACATTCTTTGGTTTTATTATGTAGTAAAACCAATTTGTGAAATATAGTAAGGCAACTCAAAATTTTAAATATAAAATGGAACGGTTAAAAAAATGTACCGCATTTTTCTAGGGAGGCAACATAATGTGACACCCATCAACTATGTTGCCTCTCAAGGAAAATGAAAAAATGTAAAATTTTTTTGTTGCAGTCCATCAAATATTTGAAGTTATTTTCTTTTTACATTGGTTAAAATTGATCAAATTGTATATTTCTCCATAAATGTTTCAAATTTATATGGAAGATCTTATGTAATGAATGAAATTCTTTACAATTATCGCGTAATTCTCTTTATTTTCTGAACAGGACTCTGAAGTATATGGTAGGATCTGACGCAAGCTAGGTCTATGACGGGTCCGAAAGTAAGGAAAGCCGGCTGAATGCAAGTCATACTTTCGTAATTTGGGTTCTGTAAGATTGTCTAAAATAATTTTATAGTGTTTTATAGAAAATGTATTTTGTCAGTCCGGAAGTTTGTTTATTGGGGAAACAAAAAAGTATAGCTTTTGCTTTCAATACTATGTCAAATATCTAATGATGCGTTTGAACGGGAGTTAAAACATTCTGATGGCACGTCGCGACGTACCACTCGATCAGCTTCGTGTCTTGTCGGATCTTTCTGGCTTAATGATCCCTCTACAACACTATGCCTTGCTACTTTACGTGTCTTAATTTATCAGCATTGTTTTTCATTTACTAACGCTCACAATTTTACTTGTTTATTTCGGGTATTGTGTTAAGCCGTCTTGGAACGTTACAAAACCTTCTATTAATTCAAATAAGAGTTAGTGATAAGAAAAGTGACAGTGAAAAAAAATTAAATTTTTCACTTCTGCCAAGCATCCCATGATGCCTAGCATTTTGTATATCTTTATCTTTGTTTAACTACAGATGTCGGATGTAAAATTTCTCATACATTATGTTAAATAATACAATACATCTGTTCCATAACTAATGCAATGTTAACTCTTAGGTCCAGCTCATGAAAACCAATAAAAGAAAACCTTTTCGAATAGGTTAAAGTTGAACATTCTTACTGTTAGTGGTGTTTATTGTAATAATTTGTTGATAAATTTTGTTCCACAATTTGATATGATTTTATAGAAATAGTATCAAAATGCAAAATAATGATGGAATTTTTTCTGCAAGTTTCTTTTTGTGCAAAAAAATATTTCAGAGGTAATGGAATCTTGATAATTTTCATTCAGTTAAAATACTTAATGAATCTTCAACTTTTATGAATTCCTCTAGACTTACAGCATAGTCTGACTCTTGCTGAGCCAGACTACGCTTTTACAGGTATATTGCGGGAATAACTATTTGATTCTTTTTTCCAAAATGTTGAAAAAGTTATCGAAAAATGAAAATGATATATTTTTAAATTTGTACTTAAAATTTGTATGAAAAGTAAGCCACTTTTCATATTCCACACAAAGGACTCGAAAAATTTTTTTCTACTTCCCATTTTAACTCTCAAATTATCCTCCAAAATCCAGTCATATGTTTTTAATTTGTGTTTACAGCAATGCCAAATTACAAATTTTTACATCAAATGGTCTTTAAAAAAATGCCTGCGACAGGTGGACACCAAAGTAATCAAGTACTTAGCGAATAAATAGTTTAATATATAACAATAAAAATAGGTTACATATTTTGTATTACTTACTTGTACTGAGACGACATAACTGAATGCTTTCTGACAAATTATAAATTTTGATATTGTTTTATATATTTTGTAAGTTCTCCAAAAGCTTACAGTAGATAGTTCTGTAAGTTCTCCAATATGATGATATGAGATGTGCAAAGTCATGTAGGAAAACAAGCAGGATAGCTTGCGATTTTATTGATTGCCCAGTGTACAATAATTAACTGCATCGGTGAAGTCTATTCAGTACGGTACAATTTATCAAATATTTCTTAAAACTATCTTTCATGTTTGATACTATCAAATTTCACCCATTCCCTGGCGTATGTACCAGCGCTATAATAATTGCAGGTGTATAAAAACGTACAAGGGTGCCAAAAATATTAGCATCAATTTGTTTCGATACATTTTGCTATTCATTTTGGTTGCCATAATGTGACATGTGTCGCAGTGTGGTCAAGACTTGTTAATGTGACGTGTGTAGCAGTGTGGTCAAGACTTGTTACATTTCTTAAAAAGACATTAATTATTAAAGTGCGAAATATTAAAATTTTAATAAATTATTTAAAAATTGTGAAAATTAAGGTAATCACTTGGATGAATTCCTTCCTTTTAATTTATGTACGTAAGATATTCTCACAAAGATCTGTCCCAAATGCAGATGTTTCCAAGATGTCAAGATATACTGTGCTTGATGAAGATATCTTGATTTTGCAAAATGTACTAATCGTGTGTAATTCCAAAGATTTTTAATTTTTCAGTCTCACATCTGAACAAAAAATCTAAATAAGCAATAATTTACCCTGGTGGATATCGCACCATTGTCAAATTTCATTGCAATTTGACGTTATTTTAACATAAAAAAGTAACCAAAAAGCTAATAAGCCATTATAAATTCTTTCAGAAAGAAATAAAAATTGCAGCCGCTAAATATTAAATTTATAACTAGTTTCCTAATAGTGGTTAAAATGTAAATGGAGCACTGTCGATGCTATGTTACATGAGGGATGTTTTTTTTACTACTCAGCCAGATATAAATATAATAACTCCAAAAATTAACTTTTAGTGACAGCAGAAAGCATTTACTCAACTGAAATACATAAATTTTAAATGCTTATGAACAAAAATGTTTTAAAACACCCACGTTCAGGAAACAAATTTAAATATAAAATTATGAAAAAAAAATAAAAATGCGAAGAAATTAATATCATCCAGTGTAAATCAATAGTGTTTAAGTGATCTGCAATAATAATTTATTCTAATAATAATAATGATTTACTACAATACTACTTTCTGGATTTATTACAACAAAAAGGAGTTATCGGGTAAGACTTGGACCCTCCCTGTAAGAACCGCACATGGCGCCTTTGCAGGAACAGGAGGTGGAACCTTTCAGAAGCGGGAATTTTCTGAAACATTTCCGAGTCGAGACTTAATGATAACTTAATATAGCAAATAATTAATTACTAACTTGTTCCTTTTTTATAGAGACCATATAAAGATGAAGTAATTGGTGATGTTCTGCAGGAATAGACCCAATTAATGTTGTGTTGCGGGCAGTAACATTTTCAAAATTTGTAAAATATATTGCTGACTTTTGATACAAACAATTTCAAAATAAAAGGTAATAACAGAAAGTTTGTTACTTAACATGAGCGGAGTCATCTATTAAATATTTCCACTCTAATTTGGGATTTCTTGTGTACAACAGACAAATACGTATTTTTTTTAAATTCAGTTGATTTTCATTCAACAATATTTCAGACATATAGTCAATATATATTTCTGTCCAATAGAATAGAAATGTAAAAAAAGATTGTTGTCGGTGCATTACTTTGATGTCACAAGGAAGGCAGCCCCCGGTGTGTCTGAGCAACACATCTGTGCAAATTTAAGGGCTGGAATTGTTGAGTTTAGATCTACTGAACACGCATTTCTGTTTTCCAGTGTTACTGGAGGGAGGTTGAAAATGAGATTAAGTCTGATTAAACATATATAATCTTGAAGTCCTCTTGAAATTGCATCTGCTGGTCTTTGGGATGTGCTGGGTATATTTTTCTCGTATAGTAATCAATTTGGCTAATAACGTCATCTATATCGTTGGGATCCATTTTGACTTGGTGACAGCACAAGACCAAGTCAAGGGCTGTATTACAGTGCTCACATCTTAGTTTGGCCAGTAAGTCATGAATTTTTGAATGAGGTATTTGTTTGTGAATGCACATTTATTAAATCATCTGTAATCAATATTGAGGTACCATTTATCCTGGCTAGATGCATCATATTTTTTTGGAACTCTATGTACTGGACTCAACTAAAGGGACATATTTTCCCCATATAATTCTCTTTTAAAAAGTGAATCAATTCGTTTTGAATTTCAGAACATGGTTTCGGTTTTGGCAATAACTTCGCACAAATAAAGGGGTGTCATCTGAAGTACTAAATACATTTCACTGCAAATGTAAAGAGTAGATTTTCTAAATAAAATAAAATTATATTAATATTATAATTCTGTTACTTTTTTTCCTCAAACGTAAGCTTGGTAAGTAATTTGGTTGGTTACGCTTTGTTTCCATTTTGTATCTGTCTTCTGAATTTTGATAGTTATTCAATTTAACTCGTGGGGGATTCTCTGATTGTTAATAAGGCGTTAATTTAAAATTATTAACATTATTTATAATTATCTGATCATTGTCTTTTATATCAAAGTTTCTAAACCTATGTTTTGAATTAATAAAATTTAAGCCTTGTTTTCATGTGCAACTATCAATAATGTACTCTAACGGGGTTCAATAAATATTGTCGGTATTGGATACATGGGTATTTTTAATTAAAAATACTATGAATCCGGGGTTTCCACCTTACAGCATAGCTAATATCACCTTCTCAGAAAAGAGTATGCTGCACCACCAAGCTGTACCCATAGTTTGACGGTCCAACTACAGTATTTTTGTAGTCTAACAGTAAAGGGCAGATACCTGGCACTGCAACAAAATCGGTCACGATGGCATAATCACTGGATCTTGTTACTGCACAAGTGATGCCTTCTTGTCGGTTTTACCAATTACACCAGTTATGCAACAGGCACCACGAAAGCTCAAAAAATATTTTAATTTACACAAAATGAATTGCGCTTTTAAATTACTTATGTCCTAACAGGAAGACGGCGGCTGACAGACTGGATTCTCTTTAGCTTGGATCTGTCCTGTTGGTTCAGCTTGTAGGTTGGTATAACAGTAAATATTTAAAAATTATCTGCGCATTACAAAATTATTGATTACAATAGTTTACATAAATTTTTACTTAAACTGGAAGGGTGTAACTATTTATAATTTAGGTTTGTAGACCGAATAATTGATTGAATAAAATAATAAAAAAACTAACCACATCAAATTTTCAAGATCTTTGTTGAAATATTTTCGTTTAAAAACTAAATAAATTAAATATAAAACTTATTATTTTAAGTATTTTTATCACATGTTTCCTACTAGAAATCAGCAGTAGCCTAATACACGTTGGTTCCAATATGTGAAGAACCGGTCTCATCTCCACACATGTAGAGAAATATTAAAACGATGAAATAAGCTTCTTGAAACAATTTTGTGGCAGAGTAGCCCTCCCTTCGACAATTTTTCTATAAAGATGTCTGGCTTTACTTTACACATTGTGTTTCATATTTTTTAATTCTAAACAGTACATTCACTACAAATTAAACAAATAAGTATGAATAGATAAGTAACGAGGGTGGCCAAAAAGACAAAAAGTGGACATTTTGATATTGTGACATGGTGGAAACAAAAGAAATTTTAGTGACAATTATACATATAAATTATAAACAATGAGATTTGTAAACTAGTATATTATTTAGCACACGCTAAACAAACCTTCTTCAGTTCTTCAGACAAATCAAAATTTTGCTATATTTTAAAATCGCTAAAGTTGCAATTTGTGTGCTATCAGTATTGACAACATTACTAAACTATTTAGAAAAAAAATAGGGTAACGTTACTTTATCGAGTGTCCTGACTATAGGTAGAATCAGCCGCATTTTCGGGCCTGTCATATGGCTCAGCTCGTTTGTCAGTCGCACTTCACATTCCATCCTATGGTGCCGATACGTGTGAATCCCTGCCATGCCACTCCCTCCTAATTCGAGAGCTCTAAACGCTTTTTTTCTATATGGATGGAAGCCTTTTAAAATCCCAATCCCAATGTCTACAATAAGATCAAATATTCTTTGATGTTGGTAATAAATTCTGTTGCTGATTGAAACCGAAAACTGATTGTGGCGCAAGCCATAAAAGTTAAGACAATAATATTTCAAAATTATCATTTCTAAATTAACCATCAATTTACTATATGGCAGACATCAATTTACTATATGAAATCATAATTATGTTTAAATTAACATCCTATAATCTACCTTTACACTAAATGTCAGTTTGGCAACGTGGCACTTCTATTACAAATTGTCAAAATGAAACATCACTTATCCATTTCAAAAAACTAGGAAACACACATGCGTAGTAATTAAAATACACATTATTTTGTTTTAGAATGTATTTACATATATTTATATTTTATGCTCAAAGCGTTTTCCCCGTAGTCGACGCAACTGTCGACTTTCGCAACCTATGACAATTATTTTGACTCTATACTCTGATACTCTTCTAAAATGAATTAGCACATTTTCTTCCATGTTTATTGATATTGTTGGAGAAGTACCTGATATCACTGAAATGATGGGTCTATTCTCTTTAGTAATTGTGTTGATAATAACTAGACTTTGTTGTCATTGTTTCGAATACATTCAATGCGGTATACATTCTGAGCACTAATACCATGTCCAATAGCACTAAGGAACGACATATTCGTAATTCCACTCACTCGACATCATAAATAACAAACTATTTCACAAAACCAGCAATGCACATTTGTTTAATGCAACTGTCATGTCAAAACTAAACCATCAAAAACATCAAACGTGTGATTGTATTATTCGAAGAAATGTGTGATGGTTGCCATATTAAATAATAAATAATCAATAAAGATTAAATTTGAAATAAGTAATTAAAATTAATATTATATTATTAATATGAAGCGAATAATAATTTTTTTAAACGACAATTGAAAAAATATCATATTAATAGTTATTTCCATAAGTATATTTTAAAAATCTATAATAATGTTTTTTTATAACCTTTAATATTTTAGTGAATAATGAAAGGACTTAAAAATTTTTAAATGGCAATAACTTTTATTTACAAAATATAAAGAAAGTTGGCCTTGAAATTAATTTAGCTATCCTTTCCTTTTTAAGTAAAACTGTGCAAAGGAAAGGAATAAGCTAAACAAGTCAAATCCACCATCGATCGCTAAGAAGAGCAAACAGGGAATATTGCCACACTTCTTACGTTTATCAAAATATAAGATATAGGTTGATGCATTTCCATGTTAATGACTTATGACAATTTTTAGATATAAAAAAAAGTGATAAGATTAAAAAAAATAAGTGTATTGCAATCTACCCATGATGCATTATTTTGGCTTTAGGTGACGTCCCTACTTTACATACTGTATAATGCACTTATTAACGACTTGAAGGTAAATTAGCAATTTTAAAAACTCTCTGCATTACCCTTAGTGAACTGTGATAATAAGTTTTATTTATTTGCATATATTTATTGAAACATTACAGGTAACCCATTTGTAATGATAAGTGTTAATGGATTAACAAATTAAAACCAACGAAGGCAAATATTAAACTTGAATACAAAGAATTAAAAAACATAACGACGACACATTTCAACAAATTTACCTACACTACATTACACGTCCCTTTGAAGCTTAATATTTTAAAAACAGGGCTTAAAAGTGATAATTGAAATCTCAATTTTACTTTAAAATACTTTTCAACACTAGTCCACTCAATGCAAAAGGTGACAAAAATATAAAGTGAGAGTTTAATATTTCGCATACGGAGCTTAAACATAACCTCAATTTTATTTTAAAATGTCGAATAATTTGTTTATTTACATAAAACCGATACAATAGAGGTAATTGATACATAACGATAAACAATTAATATTTTAACAAATTAAAACATAAGAAGGCATGTATGAAACATGAAGTAGACACTTTAATCAGTAACAAGTGACAGATGTCTTGGTCATGAATATTGTGCCGCTATCAAGTACTTGTTGAGGAAAGGGTTAATACCAAAGCAGACCAATGAAGACATGTCGGAGACATTAGAAAAATCCGCTCCGTCATATACAATTGTGAAGAAAATGATCAGCTGAATTTAAACAGGGTCAGTAGAGAATTGAAAATGCCACTTGTAGTGATCTAGCTGGTAATTGTCAGTACTGAAGAAAATATTGTAAATATTGCAATTTGGTCTTGACAGACCCCAAATTGATTAGTAGGATATCTGAGGTTATAGGCATCTCTAGCGAGTAAACTCAAAATATTATTCAGCAATAAACTGGGATTTACTACGATGTCTGCCAGAGGGGGTAGCGATGCCCCTTTCAATTGAACGAAAACGCAATTCATTCATGATTTCGTAGGATTGTTTGGAGTTGTTTGAAGCTGATTTATAAGAATTTTTGATCAGTTTAGTGACTAGTGATATAACTTATGTGAAACTCATAATACAAAATCAAAACACCAGTCAAAAAAAAGAGAGAAGACCAGAGTGACTTGCCTCAAAGAAAGCCAACATGATTTTGTTGGCATCAGTTTTTTTATAAAAACTATCAAAGCATTGCAATGATTTTGTCAAATATGATTTTTACAAAATAAAAGCATTTATTTTGGTAATTTTTAAATTTTATGCAACGCAATAAGTCAAATCTATAAATCCACTAGAATGATAACAGTTTATATCTCACATGTATGTCTATGTTTCAAAATTTGGTTATTATGCTTAGATTTTGTTTCAATAGAACCTTAAGTTCTACAGTTTCTAATCAATTTAGTAGATTTGAAAAAAAAATTATTTAGAAAAATATATAAATAATTGACTTAGAGGTATTACTAAGTTAAAGCTGAAAACAAGTGAGGAGAACTTTAAAAGAAATTGTATTAATCATTACTTCAGATTTTGTCTATTTAGGTTTAATATATTTCTCATCTTAGCTTTAAAGTGTAGACCAGTTAGTTTCTTTACCTATTAAAAAAATAAATATATTATTAAATTTGAAATAATAAAAATCTGTAGAGTAAAAATTATGAATATGTGGCTTGCTTAAAACTTCAATAGAAAACAGAATTCTTTCCATAATATAAAAAATAATGAACGAAACAATTTATAGATACAAGTAATGATCCTAAATTTAATGAACATTTAGGTTTTATATATTAAAAGTCTTTCTAGTTACTATTTTATTTTTTTGAAATAAGATGTATAACAGTTTATTTTACGCTGCAAACATTTGCCACAAAAAAAATTTAAAAAACAATTCAAACATTTTTACCACTAGAGGTTGGATGAGACGACCTACAAATTGCAGCATATCTCTTATATCAGTTCATTTAATGTTTTCCCATATTTCCATATTTAAATTTAGTGCAAAACTTTAGGTGAATTGAATTAGTATTTACGAAATACATAAAGCGATTGATTCCGAATTTTAATAACAACTACATTCTCAATGTATGGAAGGTTATTCTTCAAAATAAATTTAAAAGTAATAAGTTGTAATTTTTTTATGTTGTATAAGTTACGGACATGTTTAGAATATTTCCATAGATCTATTACATTTAATTACACCTGTAATGGCCTAATTTGAACAAAGACCCATTAATAATAAAAATATAATCAAGTAGCTATATTAGCAGATATGTAGCAGTGGCGGTCGGTGGGTCAAGATTTTGGGAGGGCACTAATTTGTGGCCATAATGATTATTAAAGTATGTACGCTCATTCCATGTTAAACCTTGGAGGTAAAGCTCTAGACTTGTTGCACGACATAACAATAAAAAAAATTATTTTATTATTTTCCTGACGTTTGTTTCGCTTGGTCAAGCTCATGCATACATATATACAGACACACACACAAACATATATATATATATATATATATGAATTGCGAAATACCACCCCACATGCCAAGTGTATATGTATATGATCGCAGGTTTTGTCATTTAACTACACGGATATTTGTTGACAAGCTTCGAAGGAATAGGCTATTTGATTTATTTTTTTTAAACTGTTTTGTTCTGTTTTGCATTATAAGCATACTACGTTTATATTCCTACGATATATGCCATATTTTACATATAAATCACTTTTAAAAATTAAATTAACAAACTTGATCTAAAACGCAATTTCTGTAATTGCGGATAGTATGATATCACACACATGTAAACATAAGTAGTCCTACCTGCTGAAGGGGGATATTATTTATTTCAATATTAAAATACGTCTATAAAAAATCCACACAAAGTCTACATTTTAGTGCCAACAAATCCTAAAAGACGAATAAGTGGCTACGATTAGCCCGAAGAGATCCCAAACATTAAGCTCACTCAAATGTTTTTATGTGCGAAGATCATTTTGATGTAAGTCGTATCTGTGTTTTAAATATTAATATTAATATCAATGCCCATAAAGCAAAAGGATAAGAGGATTAAATTTTGGTATTGATGTATTTTATCACCAATGACATTTTGACAATTGTTAGTTTTTATCTAAATTAATATTTTTCATGTGATACGAAAGAAAACATATTAAAAATGATGTTTAAAAAAAATTTGTAGCAATGTATTATTTGTATAATAAATCTTTTGCAAAAAAACGGGCACTTATAGGAATAAACCATATCAGAGTTATTGTATTATTATTTGATGCATTTTATATGGCGATATGGCGAGAATGTTGTTATTTATTATTGAGATATCGTTTTTACCTACTTCAATTGTTAAAAAAAATTAAAAAAACGACGTAAAGTTCACAGACTAGCGTTTTCATACTGGTACATTAAAAATGGCTAAAGTTTATTTTAGAATATTTTTTATTAATTTAACATAAAATTTGAAAAATTAATAACGAGTATGGCCTCCTCTAGATAAAATCAATGCGCTTAATCTTCTAGGCATGCTTTCGACGACGTTTCTTACCATTTTCTGAGGAATACGTTCCCATTCAGCGACGATCACGCAACGGCCTGAATGTTTTCTGGAGCTGGTTTTACAGCTCAGACGCATCGTTTGAGATTATCCCATATGTGTTCTATCAGATTGAGGTCGGGACTTCTAGCTGGCCAGTCTAACAGACGAATTCCGGCCTCATGCATATACACTTTAGAGCTCTAGAGCACTCCAGCATCTCCAGAGCGGTGGGCGCGAGCGTTGTCGTCCATAAAAATGGACTCGCCTCCAACTGCTGTTAATGCAGGTTGGGCATGAGGAATAAGATCCTCTGTTATGTACTCTTGCGTATTAAGTGTGCCATTTTCAATAAAAACTAACTCGGTACGGTCATCCGAGTTAATACCAGCCCAAAAAATTACGGAGCCTCCACCATAAGGGGTGATTTCCTCAAAGCACACTTCTGCGAAACGTTCTCCAGGTCTTCGTAAGACTCGCCGACCTCTATCCTCACCACTAGTCGATATACGAGCTTCATCGGAGAATAAAACACTATTTCAGTCTTGTTGACTCCATGACGAAAAATTTTGAGCGAATCTCAATCGGGCAACTCGATGCTTACGGAGCGATGTAGGGCCCCGAGCTGGGCAATAGCTACGTATATTGACAGTCTGAAGTCTCCTTCTGACTGTCCATAGGCTTACTCGTGTACCTCTGAAGTCCTTGAGATTCTGTTTGAGATTCACTTATGTAATTTGACGATTTCATAGCGCTTGACTGACTATGAAACGGTAGTCCTGTGGCTCAGTGCACCGTTTTCTTCCAGAACCGGGCCTTCTACTGACGGAGCCCGTTTCTTAGTATCGTTGCCAGGTCCTTTGGACGGTGGAACAGCTCACATTATACTGCTGAGACACATAACATTGGCTAAAGCCTTCTTCAAGCAGCGCAATAATTTTACTAGCTCTTATCGTTTTTTCAACCATACTGAGAGCAGCAAACAGAATTGAACTAATACAGCAAACAGCAGAAATTTAATCAAAATTTTTTGTTAAAATAAAAAATGTAACAAATGAAAAAGAACTTAATAAGAGTTGGATTTCATTTACCGCCAAAAAATATGTTTTTGTCAGTGAAAGAGAATTTTCATTTAAAAAGAATAAATTTCAAATCTAGAACGTTCGTTTTTATGTGCCAAAATACACTATACCTGCCAGTAACAATTACAATTAATACAACCTCTTAATAAATATGACAAAATAAAAACTGCCCGTTTTTTTATGCAAAATAGTGTATATATAAGCTATATTTATAAAAAATCACCTCTCTAATGATTTTGTTTGCGAGGTAATATGTTTTAAACTTTTTTTTCCAATTAATTCCTTTTATTATTATCAGTAAGCACTTATCAAAATATTCTTATAAATTATTAAGTATTTATAATAAGAATATAAGTTAAAATTATCTAACTTGAATATTTACTTAACCTGTCAATTCCAACAATTACATCTTGTTTATATGGTACCAATAAAATTCAGGAAAAAATAAAGTCTATTTGTCTATGGTTTAAGTTTGGAATAAAATTATAATGCGGATATATACATTAATGAATAAATATGTGTTTGCGTGCATTGTGTGTTATGTTAGTTAAATATTAAATAGCGTTTACCTTTTTGGTTATTTATACTATAAAAAATTATTTTTATTGATTTTTACTAAATATATATATATATGTATATATATATACTATGTATAGGAAGGAGACTTGGTCACTTCAACTGCTTCTCCCATTAATCATGTGTAATCCAACAAAATGTTATTATTTTCAATCAGTCGCCTTGTTTATAAAATAATTAAGTTTAAGTTTTGTCAAATCATAATCATGTTTAAATTAACATCCTATAAACTTTACACTAAATGTCAGTTTGGCAACGTTGTAAACTTTTGCAAAAAAAAAATTTTGCAAACTGTTAAGTGTCAAAATGAAATTTCACTTATCGGTTTCAAAAAACTAAGAAATACACGTACATAGCAATTAAAATAACAATTCTTTTATTTTAGAATGTATTTACACTTACCTAAATTTTATGTTCAATGAGTCGTTCTTCGAGGCACTTTTGCAGCCGACGACAATTATTGGCTTGAACGCGTCTCATTAGGTCGGGGGGGGGGGGGGGTTATCTCGAATGCGTCGCCGTTATAAAAGCTTGTATAAATCCGCTTTCTTATTTCAGCAAAACCTTTGGCGATTCTAAGTGCCACTAATGAAAACGGGGCCAATAATTGTATCACATGTATACTAGCCCATACATTAATAGTCGATCTTGTTTGCTGAGATAATTGTCTTATGACATGTGGATGTTTGCCTTTCTGGAACCAATGGTGACAAACTCATCAATTTCACATTGAATTTCTTGTAAATAAACTTTCATCAGACCAAATAACATTTTCGATCCAACGAGGATTTTTCTACACATTTGTAAGGCCCATTCAGCGTAATTTATTCTACAGCATAATTTGCCATCTCCACCGCTTGTGTTTTTTGAATGACATATAAAATTGTTTGTATTTTTTTAAAATTTTGTGTACTGACATATGGCTTAATTGAATGTGGCTTCCTTCTAAAGTAACAACACATTTTCTTCCATATTTACTGATATTTGTGGAGTACCACCTGATATCGACGTAACGATGGGCCTATTCTCATGTAATCTCGTAATTGCGTTGATAATAACTTGGCCTCCATTGGGTTGTCGCCGGATGGCTTCTCCGGTATTGTAATGGCATTTGGCATATATTAGTACCATGTTCAAATATTCACCAGCACTGAAAACGACATATCAGAATTCCACTCACTAGATATCACAAATAATAAAAATTATTTGATAAAAAGCCAGCGACAAACGTTACATAAGTTAACTGATATGTCAAAACGAAATTTTCAAAAACATTTAACGTCCTTATTGGTCGAAAAAATGTGTGAGTGTTGCCATATTAATTAATAAACAATCCATATCAATTTCAATTGAAAGTGCAATTTAAATTAATATATTATTATTAATAAGAAAATAATAATAATTTATCTAAATGACAAATGAAAAAATATTGTATTAATAGTTATTCCGGTAAGTTTATTTGAAAAATCGACGAGAGTATTTTTTGTAATCTTAAATGGTTGAGTGAATTGTGAAGTGATGTTAAAGATTTTCAAGTGGCAATAATTTTGATTTAGGTTATGTAAACAAAGTTGACTTTGAAATTAAATTTTGTTATCCTTTCCTTTCTTCTAACCTTTTTTTTGCGAAATTATGCAAATGAAAGGGATAGTTGGAAAATTCAAATTCACCATCGATTGCTAAGAAATGTAATCATGCAATATTGTCATATTTCTCACGTTTATCGAAATATAAGATATAGGTTAAAGTATCTATCTGTAATAGTACTAATCTACCGATGTAGTACTATTACAGATTAAAGTCACAGTTTCCTTAAAGTACTTGTATACGTATGTATATATATATATATATATATATTTACATATGTGCAACTTTGCAATAGTTAAATTGGTTTAGTTATTTATGAAATTCATACAACACTTTTTAAATTATTATAATTTCATAGAAACATTTTTTTGATAATCAAAATACGTCAGTTTTTGGATCATACAATAAATTAAATGGGTATTGAATTATTTTTACTTTACTTTGGTCACAATTCTTTTTATTTACTAACAGGACATGCGGCAGTGGCAGACTAAACATTTCGTAAACTATAAATTTTTCTCTTAAGCAGGTGTTCAGTATTATATTCTAATGTTCTATTTCTACCTTACTAACTACAGTGAGATAATATTTTTTAAAAAATACTTAATTTAATAAAAAATAAACGCAATACATATTCTTGAATTAGTGTAATAAATAATGCACGGACAAACGAACTTTATGAGAAAGGATTATTGAGAGTTTTAGTATGTCTCTTAACATGCTCAAATGGTGGATAATGTTACTAATTCGATTATAAGGAGAGGACATTTGTGTTGAGAACAAAATGGAAACGATTTTGAACATCTCCATCAAAACTTCTAAAACAAATAAGTGAAATAATTGCTACTAAAATAACTTTTTTTTGTAATACTTTACAAAAAGAAAGTCCGGGATTGAGGGGTTTCCCTGGAACAACAATGCGAGTGGGACATTACATACATTAATAATATTGTTTCTTAAATTTTTAGTAGTTATATTTCATGTTATTTATTAATCAATCAAAACAAAATATTCACTACGTATAAATTACTCTTTAAATATACAATATCTCACACGGGAGGTTCAGTCATTAAAGCGAGTGGTGCTGATTGAAGTGCGCAAGTATCGTGTGTATGAAAAAAGTAATCTTTTAAATATAATATTATTTTGACGACAATTAATTATTTTTCAGTCAACGAATAACGTCATTCTTTGTCTGACATTTCTTCCCAGGCACCATGCATATATACACACACACACACACACATATATATATATCACTGAATTAAATGAGGTGTATTTAATATATGAAAAAATTAGAGTTATTTGTTATAGGAATTAAATATATTTTTTAATAAATTAGTTACAACTGAAAATTATTTTAGTTAAATATATCATTTATAATGTACTTCTTTTTATACAATACACAGTTTGTAATAAATTCATATTATAACACAAATTGATACTAAATGCAAAGGGTGATAGTTATAAATTAAAAAAAAAAGAACTATAAATTAAAGATTTAAAGACAGTGGCTACAATTGGTTTGTTTACACACTTGTGATGTCATATGACTTTTAAACAACAGGGCGTTTGCAACGGTGATTGAATTTTGAAAAATCTTGTGAGTTCTTTACTTTTTTTTACAAAATATAAACTTATTCTTTTGAAAATGATAAGCTATGTGCTATAATATTTTACGTTATAATTTAAATAGGATGACCATGAAATGAGGTATATTTTCATTGTTGTCAAATAGCCTATTATAAATGAGTAAAGAAAGTAACAAACACTAGTGTTATGTCATTCGATGTGTCTCCTCTGCTCATCTTCCTAAGATTTATCATCTGACTATAGTGTCGTAATTGTCGAAGTCAGACAGAAGCTTATTGCTTTAAAGTCACCAGTTAAACTACACAACCATATAACAAACTGGGAGCAGTTCCGCATTCTAGTGAACTCTACATTAAACACATAAAAAGACCGACCGCCATAAAACAATTAAAAAGTCCGACCACGTCCAATCCATCGATTCATAAGGAGGACGGCACTTCGGCTAAAAGTGACATAGAAAAGGATGAAGCTTACGCTTCACATTTTGAAGAAATCTTTGTACCAAATAATATGGAAGATGTATCAGAATCACATAATGAAAAAGTTCTCAAGAGCCTTGAAGAACCGTTCTAAGCCGATCTGTCTATTAAAAAGTTCACAAAAAATGAGGTCTTAGCAGTAATAAGATAGATTAACCTAAAAGAAAGTCCCAGGATACGATTTGATAACGACCAAGATTCTATGCCAACTCCCCAAAGTAGCAATTACATTTTTGTCCCAACTGTTCAACTGCGTACTGACAAGAGGCTTCTTCCCACAACAGTGGAAAGTGGCCCAGATATTAATGATACTTATACGCGAAAAACTGTCTGAACAGGTGTCATCTTATCGATCTATTAGTCTGCTGCCTATAGTATCGAAAGTTATGGAAATCCTCTTTTCATAATGGTTAAATTCCATAATTGAGGAATTCCAAATAATTCCTGACCATCAATTTGGATTCAAAGAAAATCATGGTACCATGGAACAGGTCCATAGACTCGTAAAAGAAATTCACAGGAGCTTCGAAAAAAAGAAAGACTGTTGCACTGTCTTCCTTGACATATCCCAAGCATTCAATCGCGTGTGGCATGAAGGCATTTTGCATACGACAAAAACCCAGCTCGCTCTCCACTCGGAAAGACTTTTTTGTGTGAGATTGGGAGCAGAAATTACAAATCTACTTAGAATGTATGCTGGAGTAACCTGGGGTAGAGTTCTGGGCCCAACTCTGTATCTTTTTTTACCTTGGACTTGTTCCTGACTACTGGAATCATAATAAGTACTATTGCAGACGAAACAACAGCTTTATCATCCCACAAAAAGCACGACAGCAAAATTCTTCAAAGATGTATAAACAACATAACAATTGGCTAAAAAACTTGGCGTATTAAATCAAATTAGTCTGTCAGTGCAGGTGACCTTTACCACAAGACAAGCTACTTGCCCACCAGTAATGCATAACGAAGTATAAATACCTCAATCAAATGATGCCAAATATCTTGGAATTTACACGGACCGCCGTCTTACATGGAAAAAACACATTTTCCAAAAGCAAAAAGCCCTAGGCATGTAGCTCAGAAAATTGCGTCCTTAAACCAATATGGACCCATGGCACACGCCTGACACTACACACTAGCGAACAGATTTAATTATGACACAGACTGAGACCGATTGACCGAGACAACTATACATGGCCGTTGCCCGTTTCTCTTTCTAACCATTAACCAACAGAGTCAATAGAAACACTGTCTGGATAGCGCGCTGACGCAATAACTTTACAATGGCGCGCATGTATTTATAATTATATAATTGTAAAAATGTAATTATGTAAACATTTAGCACTATACATATAATTGTTGAAAGTAATTTGATAATAATATTATTTGTATAAAATTTGAAAAAAGGTAATTAGTATGGAGTTTGAAAAAGAAACAAAATTTTAAATAACAATTTATATCGTTTATTTACAAATGTGATACACTGAAAAATTTACAAAAAAAAATCCTCAGACTGGTTACTAACGCTGCATAATTTGTAACAAACTAACAACTGGAACATAATCTTAAAATCAAGGATGAGATACAACATTCTGCAAAATCCTACAAAAAAAAGGATAGTCAATCATCCAAATATACTCTCACTACACAATTAATGCATTGTGACTCCAAATTCACACGATTGAAAAGAAAAGCCCCTGGAGACGTATAGCAGATAAATTTTATTAGGGAATGCGTCACTGGACGGTAAAAGATATATACACTCCAAGTAAAAGATATATATATGACCATTTGCTGAATGTTTCTTGGGACAGCATTGCACAGCATTGAGACAGCAATTATATTGTATTCACACTGAAAAATTACTTCACTTTAATGTTTGATTAGCTTTAAATATGAAAATGGTCTTATTGTAAACACAATAGAACTTTCCTAATTATAGAGTTAATCACCTTATCAATCATTTGATTATTTCTATTAATCGTAATTCACAATTAAATTAATCTACGTGACAATTGAAAGAATTCTTTGCTAATAGCCCAACTGAAGATGTTCCAATACAAGGAAACCTAGGTCGTGGTAAAGAACTTAAAGAAAGTAGAAATAATACTACATCACGTAGTTTCTTTTAATTGTGAATAATGACTTCTACAAAATTAACGCCAAAAATATTCAATATCTATTAATCGTATTAAAATTTTACTAATCCTTTAACGTAAAGTCTCTTTATAGGTCGCTCGATTGATACAATAAAATGAAAGTTTGAACTATAAAAGTTGTAAAAATATTGAATTTCTACATTTTAGTTCTGTAGTTTATTTGAGTAATTAAAAGGTTTTCATACCTCAAGTATAAGACCACACATGTGTTTTCAGCAATAATGCGTCTTTACTGAGAGGTTATTCTGAAAAATGGCATGATAGAAGGGGTGGGGCTTTATAATACCATTAACGATTCCTATTAGCTGATAGTCCACGTGGACTAGATTGCATTGGCTAAGGTTTATCTTCCTATTATATCAACCAATTAAAAACAATTCCTTGTCTCAAAAGAAAGCCGACGTACGAAACAAAAAATAGCCAGATGTTCCAAAACTGTGTTACCTTATGATATCAATGATTATACCAGATTCGGAAAGAATCTTACAAAATAAAGGTTTAGAAAAGATAATTCTTTAATAGTTTTGTTATTACCTATAATACCTGAAACTGAGCTTTAAATGTTACATAAAACAATTGTAAGATGCTGTCTTCATACTATGCAACATTTAGTTTGTAAAATTCATCGAGATACTTCCATATCTCGTTGATTTCAAGAAAAAATATAATGTAATTTTTAACGAAGACTTTTATATTTGTTTTGTTTTTGCTAATAGAGCCATTTTTTCTGAATCATTTTTATGTTATGTGCTATGAAAAAAACTAAAAAGTTAAGTAAAAAGCCTTGCGATTTCTTTACTATAAAATTAAAATAATATTTAATTTAATTTAAATTTAATCATTTTAAAGAAATTGAGGCTTAATTAATAATAAGTTATAAGTTTTGGTTTTCATGTTGTTATCACATGTTGATATTCAATTTTGTAATAGTTCATTTATAAACATTTTAATAAACGTATGTTTTGTATGCAGGTCTAATTTTTTAGACAGGTTGCGACTCCTTTAATAATAAACGCCATCCCTACATTAAGAAAAAGTGGTGTTTGGTGCAAAGTAATATTACTTATTGCGCTTTCAACAACAATCAACTGATTTTTGAATGTATCGTATTAGGGTTTGTTTTTGTAAATTGTTGTCTTGATAACTTATAATGTCTAGTGTGCGTTATTCCAATTCGGAATATTATGACATGCTGATGTGCTTAGGTGCGTGTGTGATTGTAATGTTCGCCAGGCGAGTATAAAACGCTTGTCGGAGAAACGCTGAGGGATGATGGAACCACTTTCGTGCTGTATAAAAATTGACGGAAGAAGATTTGCCTAATTTCAAGATCTCGCCTAATTTTTTCCAGCGGCTCATTCGGATCAATGACGATTCACTTACATTGGTTCGACGTATTTTATGGTCAGATAAAAGCACATGTACGCGGCATGAATATTTAATGTGCATAACGAACAATATTGGAGCCATACGAGATTAAAACGACCTAGAAGTTTTCAGCACAGGGTTAAAAGTATACAAGGTATAAAAACGGACCTATGAGCTGATTACCCAAAATTTCCGTCCATACCTTTTAAACTATATATATATAGTTTAAAAGGTATGGGTGGATATTTTGGGTAATCAGCTCATAGGTCCGTTTTTCCTACCTACCGGAATGACATCGGACAATTATTTGTATTTTTTGCGTAATGGAGTGGAAGACTTTATTTCAAATTTGCCTTTGAGCGTAGTCAGAGTTATGTGGTGGCAGTACAACGGAGCATCACCTCACTTCGGTATTCGGGTATGTGAGTTTTTAGACAAACAATATTTTCATCACTGGATAAGGCGTAGTGGACTTCCTGGCCTCTAAGATTTCCAGATTTTGCATCACTCGATTTTTTTTGGAGTAGCGTCAAATTCGATGTATTGTCAACTGAATGCCTGGACGAACAAACTTTACGACAAAGGATTATCGACAGTTTTAATAAAATTAAATGAAATGCTCAAATGGTGCATAATGTTACTAATTCAATTATAGGGAGAGCCTAGTTGTGTTTAGAACAAATCGGAACATCTCCTTTAAGACTCCTTAAACTAGTAAGTGAAATAATTGTTAGTAAAATAACTTCTCTGTGTAATATAATGTATCTTTATAAACGTGAAAAAAGTCATGGATTGAGTGGTTTCGACGGAAATATAAAATAAGTACATCAAAAATATTATTTATTAAGTTTTTAACAGTTATATTTCATGTTAATTAACCAATCAATTAAAAGAAATACTCGCTACTTATGAAACACTTTATTTACAATGTCACGCACGGCGGCTTCATGATCATTTTCCCGAGTGGTGCCCATTGAGATGCACCAGTATCGTGTGTACGAAAAAGATGACAAATAATTATGAATATTATTTTCAATTTCTCTAGGAATAAAGTTTTTCTTTTTCTGACATTTTTTCCCAGACAACGTACATATTTGCATATATATATATATATATGTCCATATATATATAAATAGATATATGTACATATATATATATATATTATATAACAGGATGAGACAATGCAAATGTACAGAGAAAAAAAGAAACTTCCATTGATGCAAGAACGCATGCCATTCTCATCTTTGGGTTCATATAAACGTAGCATACTTTAAGCAAAGCGGTTAAAAATTACAAAAAACATTGCCTTCAAGCTCTGCTAAATCGCAAGCAGTGTACTTAAACTAGCAAAACGTACATTGTCACTAGGCAGCATAATAAATAAAAAACTGATAAATGGAACACTAAAAAGGTCTGACTCTATGCCAAATGACGCGACTGACTTAGTCCGACCTTTCGATGAGTCTGATGAGATAAGCCGTCAAACTGCTAATCGAAAACCAAGTTCTCGTAGATGCATTCAAAGACTCATTGGAAGAGACTATGAAAACTTATTCTCTATAACGAAAGCTTACTCTGATATTCAAAACGGTTCCGTTTTGTTTTAAATACAACCTACTTGAAGGCTATATGTTGTGACATAGATAACGAGAAATGTGTGACTGAAAAATATCAGAAGTGCTATAATATTTCAGATGTTGTAGCTTTGAACGAGGATCTAAATGCTCAAACAGAATGCAAACAATAGAGCAAGTCCACTGATGGATGGTTGCAAATCAAGACAATTCAGGGCTCAAAAAATGGAATTGCTACAAGAAATTGAGGTACAAAAACTAAAATTCAGAACTCACTTCAAAATTAAAATGGAGTAGTCAGTATTTTGAAAAGTCGAGACTAAAAACATCAGAGACAGAAGGTGTGATGCAAATAGATTTTGTAAAAAATTTCTCAAGATGAGTTACAAAGTGCCCACTGGCGCCATCCACAAGTAACTTTATGTACGTGTTGCATGTGGATCCGAAAAGGTAAAAAGGTAGTCAATTATGTTGTGGTGACTGATGACTTGTCTCCTGAGAAAATATCAGTATGTATTTATTTAAAAAAAAATATTTAACGAATATATCAGTATGGATTTACTTAAAAAAATTATTGAACACATAAAGACTGAATATCCAATTTTCTTGATGGCTGTGCTACAGCTCATTTCAAAAACAGGTACATCATCTGCTGTGTCTTTCACAGTGTTCATGACTGGGGGGTAAAGATAGACTGGGTTTTGCCATCAGTGATAGGAAAGGCGCCGTGGATGGGCTGGGTGTAGTGGGCAAATGCAAGCTTTGGAATGCCATAAATGCCAGACAAGTCAGCATAAATACAGCATGGAAATGCTATGTTTATTAACAAATTCCAATAATGGTTATATTTCTGGCAACATCAAAGAAGACCTATTGCTACGTTGGCGAGAATCAGATTTGCTTCTTGGTCTTCAGACATCATTTCTTTAAAGATTACACAGTGATTTCCACTTTATTTTAAAAAAATTAATTATGAGGATATATACTAAGACAGTGAAGAGGAAGGCAAGGAAGAAAGTGGAGACAAAAGGAAAGAAGATGTTTAAGAGAAAGAGGAAGATGAAATATGAGAAAAGGAAGAGGAAAAATGACCAAGAAAGGAAAAGACGGGGAAGTATAAAGAAATAAAGCGAAGTGACAATAAAAGTAAAGACAAAGGCAATGAAGAATACATTGCGGAGATTGAGGATAAAAATATGATGAGGAAAAATAAACTAGAAATAATTAGGGACGACTATGATATGAAAGCAAGAGGCAGTGGATTTAAAAGTCCAGTACAGTAATGGAGATTATGTGCTGGTGAAATTTCTCAAGAAAGGTTATGTGGGTATTGTGAACAAAATAGGCAATGAAGACGGTGAAATCACAATTACTTACGATTAAACGATGATCATGGCAAACCATTTAAAGTTGTTGACAGTGACATATAAGGCGTCATGTTTGACCAAATTACAAAATCTACACCAACATTAGTGACCAAGGGTGACCACATTTATTATAAATTTAAAGAGTCTATTGATGTTTTTGAAAAATAATTGTTATGGGTATTCGTTTATGATACAGTATCTTAAATTAGAGATTACAGTAAGCAATTAAACACAAAAATAATAATTTCCTTTTATTCTTTTATTTATTTTGTTGCACACGTCACAAGTGTCACACCCGTCACAATGTTTGTAAAATTAAATATATGACTCATTTTCCTGATGCTATGGTGATGTTAAATAGAATTTCTTGTAATTTATTAATAATTTTTATTTATTAGCAATTTATTAACTAAGCTTCATATTTTGGCTAACCCTTCGGAATTCTGGATAGAGCTTGAAATAGTTATGGTCCCACCCATCACAGGGTTTTGAACGTTTGTATCTTTCTTGTAATAGCCATAAATATTCTATTATTTCAAAACATACGTATTGCATTAAGATCTACTGAAATATGGTAAAATCATGTTTATATCCAGTAATATTTCAAATTATACACTTTAACCTGGAACCACAGACTGACCTATATGCATTTTTAATTTTATTTTGAAAGACAATTAAAAATAATCCCTGATATCCTATTTTAAGAGGTAGGCAAAAAAATCATCTCAAGTTCCATATATAGGAGGGAACTTAAAATCATAAATCTGCAAAATATGCATAATTGCAAAACAGACTTAACATTCAGTGTGTCTTCAGCATCTAAGGAGAACCGATCTAGAAGTCGTCTATGGTCTTGTGAAATTGCGGGATTGGCTCTCTCTCTCTACGTCTCTCTCCGGCAATTAAAAACTGGGTGGTGGAACGTACGCCGCGGTGCCGTCTCGGAAGCGGAAATTTCAAGTTTTATTTTCGCCGAAGCCTCGAGGCGTAGAACACCCTGGTCGTCCCTGCACGTCACTCGTGATCTTCGGGCGCGCACGCCCTCTTTTACCATTAGCTGGTGCGCAGTTCTAAGCCTGGTCACCCATGGGCTACACTTTTATTATTGCTCAGTGTAAAATCTTTTACTACTTGGTCATTGAAATTTGGTATATCGCAAATAACCTGCTTTTCTATAAATAACCTAGTGAGCAGTCAATATGTCTTGTGACATGGTAGTGTGTAAAAAAGTTTATCGCAACGTTTTTTGCTTTGTGTTGTGTTCAATATTACAGTAGAAATTTTACACCATCAAAAAGAGAGAATTTCTAATCTAATTCGGTGACAAAGCATTCAACAATTAACTTATTTCTAAAACAATTACCTTACTTTTGTGTTAAAATATTTCTATATCAGGCATTACTTAAAAAAATAGTCAATAGATATATTTGCTGTTAATTTGTTTGAATAGCACTGTCAATAAATGATCAGATTCGTTTCTCATAAAAAATTTAAGACATTCCAGACCTGAGAAATGTGCCATAAAATCGATATCCGAAAGTCACTGTCTAATTAAGATTTTGTTAATCGAATATTGTTTTTACCAAATGATGTTAAATTAATAACATTTGGTTTATATTGAGTTGAAGAGTTATGTCATTTTATGTCCTCATTCAGATATTTGAAATTATAACATTTGTCCACTATATATAAAAAAATAATATAAAAGGAAAACAAAAAAGTATTAACTTGATCGCTACCATAAATCCATTATATTTCACAGAATTTGCAGTAAATATCAACCAATTGAACAGGGTTCATACTCTTTAAAAGCACTTTTCTATCAAATGACAGTAATTCATCGTTTCTAATACTGTCACCGAATTCATTACTCAAGTAATATAATGATAAATCGCTGCAGTACCTAGATATTGTTACTATACAGAAATAACTTAGTTTTTGAGAAAACAATAATTTAAAAAAAAAACAATAATTAGTAAAATAATAATAAAAAAATACTTAGCAATTTAAATAAATGGTGATATTTCAATAATATTTTTTATTTGTGGAAAAAATCTTCGAAAATCATATTTTTTACGAACAACTTTTAGTTTGAACAAATATGAACTAACAACTTTTAGTTTGAACAATCCCTTTTTTGATGTAAAACTAGTTGTTGGGGACATGAATACAAAGGTGGCTAAAGAGATGGAGTTTGAACCATGCAATGGAAAGTTTAGTTTAAAGTACCGGGTGACCGAGAGTTGCTCGGTTTATTTCGAATTTCCCATAGGAATGTGAAATTACTTGTTTCATGGTATTAGATTTAGTATTCGATTTTTTTTTCTGCGCCTTCGCCTCCGGTCTCGGCTTCGTGTTTGCCTTAGTCTTCGCTTTAGCCTTTGCATTAGCCTTCCGCTCCCCCTTTCCATTAATCCTTCACCTTCCCCTTCCTCTTAAACCTTCCACTCCCCTCCCCTTACCCCTACACTTCCTCTTCCCTTCCCCTTCCCCGTAATAGTGTTCAAAATAATTAACTGATATGGCTAATCTTCGAAATTACTGAATATATTCACTCAACCAATAAATATATCAAATTTCATCGAAATCTTTAAAGCCCTTTCCGAGAAACCATTTACATATATATATATATATATTTATATATATATATATATGTATGTATGTATATATATATATATATACATACAAGAATTGTTCATTTAATAGTATAGGATGATATTTCGTAATGAAAATAATGTTAGACTTGCTGATTTTGATGCAGAGCATATTATGATTAATGGTAGTACTTGTTTCCTGAGAAAGAATATACTCGTCAACTTGGAGATAACAGGATGGGATAACTCAGAACCAGTTTGATCATCTTTAATAGATAAAAGACATTTCACCGATCTCCTGAATATGAAGACATACAGAGGCGCTAATATTGACTCCGATCATTTTCTAGTCATCACGAGGCTACGTGAAAGAATCTCCTTTGTGAGGATGAGACAGGATAAAAAAGTAAAACTTTTTGATTGTCTGAAACTTAAGGACGAAAAGGTTAAAACGGTACTTGTACTTAATAAATTCGTTCTGGGAAGTACATTTGTTGATCATATTAATGGAGTATGGACAAACATTAAGGACAATATTGTGAAAGCAGCAGAAACTGTTTTGGGTAAAGCCAGTAAACTAAGGACAAAGGACTGCTATGATGATGAGTGTATGACTTCCAGTCATAAGAATATCGCCTGTAATAATATGATTCAAAGGTATACTAGATCTATCGTTGAAGAATTTAGTAAAGTAAGAAAAGAGGTAAAGAAACTGTTTCGAAAGAAAAAGACAGTCTTTGAAGAAAATAACCTAAACATTAAATACCTTAAAGGAGTTAATGAAAGCCGTGTTTTTTATCATAAAACCAATATTTGTCAAAAAGGCTTTAAAACCACTGTTGACCCTCTGTTGAAATTAGGAAGGTGAAATTCTATATAAATCAGAAGCTATTCTAAATAAATGGTTTGAAACGTTTTAATAGCTTGTTAAATGTAGAGAATCAATGCTCTCGCGATACATTTAATGTACAAGAAGAAGCAGTCGTTGTGTTGCTAACGACTGAAGAAATAAAACTAGCTATTAAGCTAAAAGTTCAGGAGGCACCTGGACTTGATGTTTTATCTTCAGACCTGCTCATGTGTGATAGCTTGAGTTGTTTAAAAATATTCATGAATTTATTCTTTTGGATTTTAGATTCCCGAGGATTGAAGCACTAGTGTCATTGGTTCTATCCTCAAAAAAGGAGATTGCTGGAACTACTACTGAGGCATCAGTCTCCTCTGTACAATGTACAAGATTTTTAGACAAATTTCGAAAAGATCTTGGAATTTGGTATTGATGATCACTATTTGTTTATTGATTTTCGAGTGGCTTTTGGTAGTGTCAACGGAGAAAAATTATTCGAAGCTATGAAGGAGATGCATATTCCATCCAAGGTTATCTCTTTGGTTATTACTATACTTGTAAATTCAAAGGCAAGAATTCAAATTTAGAGCAAATTATCGGACGAATTACCCATACTAAGTTCGACAAGTGATTTGCTTTCAGGTCTAGTTGATAACATTGTTTTAGAAACGGTCTTAAGAGACTCAGGTATCGACTTAAAAGGTCAAATCTTCTTAAAGTCCATTCAAATTCTTGTGTATGCTGATGATGTTGTTTTGATCGCAAGATCTCTTCCGGCTTTGGAAATGACTTTTCAACTTTTTGTCGTATCTGCGAGGGCTATGAATATAAATATAAATCTGGTGAAAACAAAATACATGTTTTTCATAAAAAAATTCTCATCGAATTTCTACAAATTTTATTTTAGGCATATACACTTTTGATTCAGTACCTGGTTTTAAATACTTGGGACCTATAATTGTCAAAATGAAATATTGAAAGAAATTAAAAACAAAATTGTTGCTGCCAATACAGTTTCTAAGGCCTGAAAAACATTCTGAGGTCACAATTTATTTCTAGGAACAAAAAATTCCTGTTATACAAAGCCTCAGTTTTGATCTATGGTTCCGAAACATGGATGTTGACGAAATCAAATGAGAAGGATGTTCACAAAATTAAAACCATTTGAGTATTTTTGTATGATGATCTAATCTCTGAAATGTATCTAGATAGGAGACTAACAAAGAATATAAATGTATCTAGATAGGAGACTAACTAAGAATATGAATATATCTAGATAGGAGAACCAACAAAGAATATGAATGTATCTAGATAGGAGACTAACAAAGAATATGAATATATTTACAAGAACTCTAGCACGGGGGCCAACAATTTTACAAATAATAACTGTAAACAGAAAATGTTAGTTAAATAAACTGCTAACTTATAAAGTTTATATTGAACTATTGTGGGGATCTGTGGAATACAACTCTGGTGTACAACTGCTAATCCGAACACAAATTCTTCAAAAGTTTGATTCAAAGACAATATGCATTATTGCTCATGCTCCCCATTGATAAATTAGCAACAAGAGACTTTATCCTGAACCGAGAATATCCAGAATGAAAGAAGAAATAAAACTCCAAACTGTGAAATATAAAACATGGCTTCTTGATTACTGCAACAATCTACATTCAGAAGGCTA
Organism: Druceiella hillmani; assembly: GCA_039881145.1. NCBI lineage: Eukaryota > Metazoa > Arthropoda > Insecta > Lepidoptera > Hepialidae > Druceiella > Druceiella hillmani. Next base: position 1,720,920 of record JAYKKI010000145.1, on the reverse strand, counting down.
AAAAGAAACGCTCCACAAGACCTATTCTAATCATTAGACAACATTACGAATATGGATGTTACAAGGTACATACATACCCTTCAAGTCTTATCCTGCACTTTCTTGATCTATTGCTATATGTCTTTGAGATAGATAGCAGTATAATTATGTGACGGATAAATACAAATATTGCTAAGTAAATATTTTGCAAACATAACAATAGCATAAATTTCTGAAAAATATTTCGCTTTGATTTCTTGTAACTTTTTTATTGTCTTTTATTAAGTTCTTTGTACAACGTGTCCGAGTGGCAGATTTCAAAGTTTGAACAAACATAGTTTCTGAACGTAACACATAAGAGGGGCGCGGGGGGGCGTCGTTAGAAGCGCAAGCGTTGTGGATGTTTTTGTAGCCATGGAACAGTAGAGTGGAGAGCACCGCGCTTTTGCCGTCGAGGCGTACATTTCGAGTGGATTTTCCCTGTCTGTAGCACGCCGTCGATTTAATAATCGTTACAGTAATCGTCGATTATGTGATGGGCCATCGATCAACTTCATTCAGTCATGGGCAGCAAGGTTAAGAGCTACAGGATCAACATTAAATAGGCCCAGGCCAGGGCCTACACCATTGGTAGCCACGGATGAAAATGTCGAGTGTGTTATGGTTTCTGTCGTTGAAAATTCCCGTTTATCACTGCGTACACGTTCATTGATATTGAGAATTCCGAAATCAACTTTACAGGTAATAATGCGAAAAAAGCTCAAGTTCCATCCATATAAAATTCAAATTGTTAAGATTTACACGATTCTGACTTTGAATTAAGAAAAATTTACGCGGAGGTGATGTTGAGATTTCGTACTGCCACCCGGATGGGCGACGTATTCTTTAGTGACGAAGCTCACTTTCACATTGGAGGATATGTGAATAAACAGAACTTTTGTTACTGGGATGTCCACAACCCAAGACAAATGCATCAAGAGCCTAAGCATATAAGAACATAAGCCTAAAGTAACAGTCTGGTGTGCCATGTCTGCATCTGCAATCATAGGGCCATATTTCTTTGAAAATCAACGTGGCCAAACTGTAACTGTGAATTCGGATAGATATGCCCACATGTTAAATGACTTTTTCAGAGTAGAACTACAGAATAGTCCATCCTTACTAAACTCCATACCATACCATACCATCCTTACTAGTCCATCCTTACCATCCTCCAACTAAAATGCATGGTTCCAGCAGGACGGGGCCACAGCTCACACTGCTAATGTGTCCATGAATGCAATACGGCAGTTATTTCCAGAAAAAAACATATCCCGAAACGGTACCGTACAGTGGTCACCTAGGTCACCCGATTGAAGCCCATGTGACTTTTTCTTATGGGGTTACTTAAAATCTGTTGTTTACAAAACAAATCCGAGCACTGTGTCACAAATTAGAGAAAATATTCGAGCCGAAGTCAGTAGGATACCCCAGTCGCTCTGCAAATGCGTTTTTGATAACATGCATGCTAGACTCGAAGAGTGTGTCAGACTCGATGGCCGTCATTTGGAAAACATGGTTTTAAAAAATGAAATCCGCATTTGTTATAGGGTTAAAATAAACCTACTTTGTATTAGAGGTTTACAATTTTTCAAACATTGAAATCTGCCACTGGACACCCTGTATATCAGAGCTGGACTACAGCTACTACATAGTGCTATCATTAATCTGTAGCAGAATGTGTATGAAAATAGCAAATACCATGTTTCATTAAACAGTTTTTTAGTAAAAAAATTTATACAACACTCAAAGAGCTCTTTTTAACCACACTCCACTTCCTTATGCTGGGCAAAATTTGTTAAGCTCATCTTTATTTATATTACATACCCTTCGAGATAAATTTTAAGTTATTTTGTATTCCATTTCTACTTTATCACCAAAAAACTACATATCAATGTATTTCATTTTCTAAAAAACATTAAAATCTAATATTAGAATAATCATAAATTTTTCCAAAAAATATTGACGAGTTTGGATGGCTAGAAAAATGTCTAAAGAATATCCTAATAGATATATATGTATTCATAAATATACGCGGTGTCCGGGAATGGATGTGTGACAAAGAAGGAAGCCATTCATTAGCTAAAATGGAATAAATTGTCGTTGAAATAAAACGTAAAACACGCCCTTTTTCTAATTATGTGCAAATAAAATATTATACATGTCTTTTTAATACATTCAATACATGCCCAGAGTGCGGTGTTTACCCCCAGAGTGGCGATGTTTTTGCAGGTGTTCGTGGGTTATTCCCCCGAGCGGCGCTGAACAATGTGCAAAAGTATCATGTGTACGAAAAAGATGACAAATAATTATGAATATTATTTTCAATTTTCTGAAAAGTCACCTTTTAAATTTTATTTTAACGCCAATCAACTATTTTTCAGTCAAGGAATCGTTTGCAATTATGTATTCTGTGTTTTTTGCTTTATTTTCTTCTTTGTAAGTTGGAAAATTGTTTTCCATAAATGTGATAACAAATTTAGGGATTGCAAAATGATAGATTTCAATGCGTCAAATGTTGGAAGGAAAGTTATCAAAATAGGATCAAATTAAGATAAGTAAACAAAACCTTGAAAAATTCACATCGGTTACAGAGCACTTTTCGTCTCAATTATTGCATATATACAACCATCCTACATCCAATAGTTAATAATACTTAGGCATGTAAAAAAAAATGAAAATGAACATGTTGATGACAACCGGTGCCACTCCACACCATGTGTGCACTGGAACCATAGCATATTTTAGGAAATTAAAAGTAGCGATTTGAACATCCCGCAGATTAAATTCATAACCGCTACACCAATAAACAAAAAATTTGTATTTTATTAGAATGACTCACAATTTAAATTGTTTTATCACTGGATAAGGAATGTTTTAAAATACCCGACAGCTCCTCAATAAAATTGTACATAATCATAACAATTTAAGAACCAGTTTCTGGTTATTACTTTATTTATATTGTAAGATCAATCATTGCATTAATGGTTTAATAATACAAAGTTACTTTCTTTAAAAATCCACACATGAAAATTACACATATAATTACAATTCTCGGCTCTAAATAGGTTTTAATTTAAAAGTAATGAAATGTTTCAATATTTTAAAAACTAACAATTTCATGTTGCGAAGTTTCGACAAATTAATAAGAGACAAGCTGCATTCAACGAAGTATTTATTTCAAATAGCAATGATTATATTGTTAGGATTCTCGTTTTTATTTCAGTCTATTGTTGATACCATAAATGTTTTTAATTGCGTATATTGAATTGACGTTAAAAATATTAACAAAATTTTGTTTCAAAACAAATAATTGTATATATCACATAAGTTGAAGTTAGACTGAAGTCCAAATATGAAGTCCCAATTGAAACGTAACAAAAGAAAATTACTTCTACAAAAACAATATTCTGTGAGAGATATCAGGTGTTTTGAATTGCAAATTTTTGGAAGCAATTGAATCGTGAAGGGGGTTCAGCTAAAGTTATTGATCTTTAAGTATATGTAAAGTGCAATTAGGAAAAAAAAATTATTTTGGAAGTGCAATTGATTATGTCATACATAATTTATAAAAAAAACTTAATGTTTATTTATACTTCTTGTCAAAATAAAATTTCGCAAGCGTATTGCTACGTAGAAGTGTAACGGGACATTCTTCGTTCACTTTATTAAGAGAACAATGTAGAACTATAATAGGTAATGATAAGCATACATTTTCATAAATTCGCAAGCATTTAAAAACAAATTAATTTCAAGATTTGTTGCTGGTCTGATTATAATCTGTTGCTGGTCATTAATCACATTAGAAGAAAAATAGATTTTTCAATATTTGTAATTTCTAACGCCAACAAATCTTTAAAGGCAAAGATAAATTAGTAACTATAATATAAGATCAAACCTTTCGTGGTCATTGTCGGTACAGCGCGACTCTGCCATTGACAATGTGGAGTTGAACACGTTCACTGCGGACTTGGTGAACTTGGTTAATTTGTTTTCCTTCTGTAATTAACCATATTTAAAATACTCTGACACTTCAATTTTGTTACTTTGATCATCATTCTGTGCGTATCATCAGTTATACTAAACTGTAAAAACAAGTTATAGTAGAAAAACACACCACTACGGTGAATTCGAAAATTCATTCCACACGAGTAAACAATAAGGTAAGTTTGAATCTTTCTAATTTTGAACTCTTCCTTAATTAAGAGTCAGATAATTTAGATCCACTTGTGTTCGTCATTTTGATAGATTAGTCTTTAGTTGTCAGCACTTCTTGTCGGCTTCCATTTACCAATATTTTAAAATTGTTAGGCATCAATAATTAGTCCAATAGTGAGCTGTACAAATGGGATATCGACTCAGTATTCCAATAGAGTCTCAGAAATATGCTACATTTTAATACAAGCAAATGTGATTATGTACTTAGGTTCATATGTCTCTACTGTCTACATACGACTGTCTAGATATGAGGTAGACGGAATACTGTAAAGGGTTGTCTTTGTTCAGATAACCTCTTAATGTAATTCGTCCACCAATTCGACCAATAATGGAATAATGGATAATCACATTATATTTCACAGTCATAACGGTCCTCGAAATTATGTTAGTCGTCGATTCTTCAATAGAATTCTCTAAAACACCTTCAATGAGTTCATTTACTTTACAATTGAAGTTTAACTCTTATTAAACAGATTATTAATTGATTTGAATATAGAGGCGAGTACAGTGTAAATACTTCTGATAAATTTCTCAATTAATATTCATCCAGGATATTCTTAATAACTATATCTGGTGCATAAGTTTGGTAATTCCCAAAATGCTATAATCATAGTCTACACTAAAGTGTAGATTTGGTGCACACATAGTCACCAAATTAAAGATTCCATCAATTCAAATCTGCAAGCAACTCTACAGTATCGCTACTACTGAGGAAAATAATTTCTACTACACAGTTTATATAAAGAAAAGTTCACACTAAAAATAACACAATCGTGTATTTTTGAAAATATAGCTGTCTTATCTATAGTTTATTTATAGTCCTCCAAATTATTCTTTCAAAATGTTTTTAATTTTTAAATTTTTTTTGTATTTACTTTTTATTACATGTATAAAAATGTTATTTATACAGACTGAATTTAATTTTACAATCACCATTTTGGAAATCTTCAATTATCAAATATTTAGTATTACCAACATTAACGAAGTAAATGTAACGATACCCAATAATTTAAAGCTTCTCAGTCATGTAATCAGCCATTATAATATACAAATGAAGAAATCATTAGCTTTCTTATGACTTAACCATTATACAGGGAGGAAGGTATGGAACAAACCCCGTAATTTCAATCGCAATTATTGTAGAGAACAATGACAAGCAACCAAATGTGTTCTCAGATGGAACATACAACATCTCTATGGCAGCATATTCTGTTGGATCCGCAATGCAACTTGTAGTGGAGTCATTACTGGAAATTAAAATGATGAAAATATTTCAGAAAAATGTTTTTCTCTTACTTCTTTACTCTGATGGGGATTGCTTTTAATCATGCATTTTATATTATTGAATCATAATGTTGACAACCCTTCAATCTCGAGTTTAGTAGCACGTTATGCTTTTGGCTGTAACATGAGAGAACAATGTTTATTTATTTTACTTCTTTACTCTGACGGAAATTATTTTTAATGATACATTTTAAATTACTGAATCATTACGTTGAAAACTCTGCAAATATTGAGTTTTTAGTAAAGTTTTATGCTTCTGGCTATTACATGACGGAAAATTGTTAGTTTATTTCATTTGCCTAAAGTGTGATGCAAATATCCTACAGGTTTCACCTATCTTTCGTACTGTTTAGCACAATATAACAAGATGTGCCCAGTCTCCACTGCGAGTACTTTGGGTTACTTTGTGTTTCGTGACATTATTCTACTCCATTCTGTTTCAAGAGGAATTTTTGTAAAGAAATCAATTTGGCAATTAAAATACAGTTAATGTAAATATAAATACAGTTGGTATAAATTTAATCTGTGAAGGCTTGTTTATAAAACTCATTATATTATATAATACAATTTAATATTGTATTATAATCACAACATTACCATAATGTTAGAAAAATAAACATTACCCTGTCTATTTACTAAGACGAATTGTGAAATTATGAGGATATAAGTGACCAACCTGTCCATGCTGTCGATAATCTAAAACTAGAAGTGAAAAACACTTCGGAAAAATATTTGAAAATTCAATACATTAAACTAAACCATAAACCTACTTGTGGAGGTGTTTATTTCAAATATATTTTCTAAATGAGGAGACACGCGCAAGTCCATCAAGTCTGGGAAAATATGTGTTATTTGTAAAAATTTATTTGATATATTGTATATAGTACAATATATTGTACATATATTGTATTGTGAACAACAAAAGCTCTGTCGGTATTAAGCAGGTAAGCTTTTGGTAGAATAAAGACCATGTGTGAAATCTGAAAATGTAAATGTTACATTTAGTTTACTTATTGGAAGAAGTACAGCTTGGTGTAAACTCAAATTACTTGTTTCTCCATTTATTCAGCAATGCATTATATAACATGTGAATTGGGTAGATAGCAATCACTGACCTATTGAATTAGGAGTATAACATTTTTTGGAAAAATGCCTCAATTTTTTTTGGAAAAAATATATGCAGAATCTGACTTTTTACTATATAGATCTTGATGTTTTTTCACCATCAAGTAACGTATTTGGGCCTTTTTTTTACAGTAAATAGTTAAAAGAAAATTGTTACATAATTTCAGTTTTCTTTAATTTTTTTATTCTTGTATTTTTCATAATAGCACGAAAATTGTCTATTATATTGTTAACCATGGGAAAAGATACAAATTATAATTCATGATGTAAACAAACATACGCATTATTATATTAAAAACAAAAATCAATTTCAGTGCTGTCTTTCGCTATAGATATTTTCCTTGCTGTCTCATCATATTACACATTTCAAGAAGTCTTTCTGTTCACATTGTTTTGACCTTGAGAATTTGGCAATAGATCATGTAGCTGCACCCTGGAAAGCCCAGCAGACACAGCTCCTCTCATAATTATCGGGCAACTAGTCCAATAATTGTGAGAGGCATGTGTTTATTCAGAGGCCACTTTATTGCAGAAGTTATCGCTTTGATATATTTATATTAGACCAATATTAAATCATAATTTTGTTGCTCCCTAATAAACCATTAAAATGATCTATAACATTTTTAATTTTGATATTAAGTTTTGACTTCGAAACCTCAAACTTCATCACGACACACCTCTGTCAAATTAAAATGTAGCAGGATGGTATATTTTACAACAGAGTTGTATTTTTTTAAATAAAATTTTGGGCCCAATTAACCTTTACAACAATATTACTTAGATTTTTGCATATCAATTAGTTTTAATTTTCTTTTTAAATAAAATGACGAGAACCGTAATAATATCATTGTTTCATCAAAAAACAGCGAAGTTGCATTGAGAAAAAAAAATAAACTAGACAAATTTGCAGAAATAAAATGAAACAAAATTGCAAAGTTATCATGTCCGGAAGAAACTCGTCAGTGATATATGACACCAACCGGACTTAACAAATGAAAGTATATGGAAAATTAAAAAGAAAAAACAGGGAGCTCTACAGAATATTCTTATTTCTACATCTCCACTACCAAGTTCTAGAATATGAGTACCCTTACATCTTGTTTGCTGACTCCTCATTCGTCATCTGTTAGTGCACGAGGAAGTGTGTTAAAAGAGATAGATACTTCATCGTAACGTTCAGCTCCAAGACAAAGTCAAAGATTTGCTGAAAAACATACAGAAATATAACAAAATTACAAAAGGCTTCAACAAAAAAATAAGAAAGCCAAAATTAAAAATTGTGAATATAATAGTGTAATATACAAAAAACATTGCATTCTATCAAATGCTGATAAGCAACACTATGTCCAAACAATATAATAATATTCAATGACCTTTGCGGTGGACCATTTTAAGGGGAAAGTTTGATTAAAGAGAAAAAAATTAGACAATCCCAAATTGTTTTGCCAAAAGATACGGCTCTGAAAAAGAAAATTCACATTTCTATTTAAGGGATGACGTGTTGTACAAGACTGCCAGAAAAAAAGAAACAGTAACTTCACACAAAAAAAAAACAGAAAATAATTATTTTTAATACAGGTTGTTTCTTATGAATGGTTCATATAATTTGCCCGTGAACAAGATCCATCAGTTATTAATAAGGAATGGAATACGCCTTGTAGTAAAAGTTATTAGCACAAGAGTTGAACACGACTTACTTAGACACCGCTAAGGGCGACGTTCACGAAGAAGTAGATGTACGAATAATATTTTACAGCGCTATCGATGAAAAATATTCAGGCTGCTACAAAAGTTAAGAGAAGAAAGTGTGTACAGTACAAATTCGATGAGTCAATAAGACTATTTGAAAAGTAGGTTTGTGATTTCTACGTTTGTAACGAGACGATATTTCAATTAGATTACCTAAAATTATTAGGTATAAAGGAATTAGTAAGTGATAAAAGCATTTATAGTAAGTACAAGAGATATTAGTTTATGTTGTCCTTACTTTTATAATAAAAAATATGTTTAAAAAATGAAGTTTGTTATTTTAATTTATTATTAAGTTATTACTACTCTGTTACAAGCTTGTGTCCCTCATATGAATGAAAGTCAAAGTACTTTAGCGTGTTACATGCAGAGGTTTTAAGTAAAATTATACTATTCTAAAACTAACAAATATTTTGTACTAAAGCTGTTTTGCAATATTTTCGTATAAATGAATTTGAGATATTTTAAAGGCAACAACGACAACAGTATTTTCAAATTTGCTTTATCTAGAGCAAGAAATGTGACAGAGTCATATTAAGAAACATATTTTATTTTTTTAATAGAAGGAGAAGTACTAATATTGGATAGCACACAAGAAAAATCTTAGCATTATAGTTTTAATAGAATTAATTAAAATTTAATATTTTAGTGTTTATGATAATTTAAAAAATAATACATTTTTGTGACCTAAGTGTTTATTTTTCATCACTCTTCCCACAAATCTTGAAAATATGAGAATAAAGCATACATAGATGCTCAATATATTGACGGAATCTATCATAATTAAAATAAAAATAAATATCACTAAAATTCGCAAGAAAAAAGAAGAGTCTTGTTTATCTTCAAAGGTTGAACTTGAAAATTGTAAAAAATTCATTGGAAAACACTGGAACAACCGCCTTATAGTCCCGATCTGTCGTAGTGTGACTACCCCATGTTTGGGCCACTCAAAGAAGAACTGGAAAGTCATCACTTTGATGACGACGAAGGTGTAGAAACGTTTGTGCGCAATTGGTTACAGACGTGACCAGATTCATTCCTTGACGGCGAAATTAATAAACTTCTGATTCAGTGGGAAAAATGTGTGAATAAAAAAGGAGGTTATATAGAAAAATAAGGTGTATTCAAAATTATATTTACTGCACTAATAAATGTCCTAAAAAAGTCTGTTTAATATTTGATTTGGCCTCGTATTTATGTTGCATAATTTTTAGTTAGATTTTATGCTGAAATTAAGCTTTTCTTAAATGGAAAATTTACAAGGGGAGGTCCCAAAGTCCACAGAATGAAGGGGAAGACAGGGTTGATACATTCTTTCTGGTACTCTACGAATTAGGAACTCATAAGACAGATATAACTCAAATATCAAGTCCCTGACGGCATTTGTTAATGAATAATCATACCTTACAGAAGCAAATCTAGAAATGAACTGTGAACATGGAGCATATCGAACTACGCACTGTCATTAGCTTTCTCACCAACCAAGGAAAAACTGCCCAAATCATTGTGAAAAAAAGATTCCTACTAGATAGTATGAAAAATTTGTACAAAATATTCAAACAAGAAAGATCAGGCATAAAGTGTTCACATTACTATTTCACTAAAATAACGTAATTAACGTAAACCTTTTCGTTCCTTTTTACACAAAAGGAATGATATTTATATACATGTTATATACCAATTGATAGATAATTTTAAATTAGTGTCAGCGCCCAACGACAACTTACTAAACAATAAAATGAAGAAAACAGAGTTCTTGGTTAAAAAAATTATTTTTCTATTAATTTCAGATTTTTCTTTATATTTACATTGAATAATAAAAACTATTATTATGTTCGACAAAAGGGGTAATGAGTCATTCGAAATGGGTTCACCCATCACAAAAATAACCAGATGTAAAATAGTCCATGATCGGCTAATATCACTTATCATTTAAAAATTACAGGGAAAGTAAAACAGAAGTTGAATATACCAGTTCCACGGAAGTTACATTTTTAAAAGAAAATTCCAAAAATGAGATTCAGCTCACACCATTTTCCGTGAAAGAACCTGGTGACTTGCCCATTTGTTTACAAAGTACTAAAATATTAACATTTTGTTTAATATTATTATCAAGAAGATAACAGAGTCTTATTGAGAAAATAAAGAGCTTAACTAAACCGAGAACAACATAGGGAACGAACAAAGGAAAATTAAACAGCAGATGTAGTGTGTATTTTTCAACATTCCAACTAACTAACACGAAGGGCAAAGGTAGTGGTAAAAAATCTCTGGAAAATTAAACATGTAGTGTAATGTTGATTCTAAACAACTGAAATAACAAGGAAGAAAATGTTACTCATCACCACATTCCAGTTCAATAACCAGTGTTTCAGGTTTTATAAGCAACCAAGAAGAGTCCCATTACGAGTCCCATTACTCAAGTCAAATTAAGTCAACAGTATTAATCAAGTCTAACATTTAAATTGACAAAAAGGTGTATCGTGATGAAGTTCTCAAAATTATAGTTTGAAAAGAATTTAATTATTGGTACTAGTTAATGAAAGTGATCCAATTTACTTTTGAACTACGCGTTGATTAAAGATATTGTTTTAATACGCTTTAAACTTGATTCAATTTTAACCGAAGCATAATATTAATAAAAATATTAAGATTTTTATGGCATTAATAAAAAATCCTAAAACTGACATATCTAATTTACAATATTGATCGTTTAAAGATTTTAATTTGTTAGAATTTACTTCCTTTTCTTATTCAATTAAATTTGAATTCATAGCAGACGGCAAGTGTTTACTTATATATATAATACAATGTATAATTATACTTATTTTTTTAAGTATACATGTAGTATTTTTGTTACATTCAAAAAGTTCTGTACAACTGTTTTTGAGTTCATTTTACTGTAGTAGAAAGAAATAACTATGATTGCATAAAACCATGAAAAAGTGCACAAAGGATTAATGTGCACCTTTTTGGAATTATAAAAACCAAGTGGAGTTATAATCCACCTTTTAGCATTGTAAAAATAGATCAGCATAATACAGTTACCACCAAATCTATTTCTCATTTGACTGAGGACGATAGAAGGTATTCCATTAGTATTTGGGATAAACTTTTTAACAAAGAAATGCGGCAGATCCTTTTGACACACGACGATCGATCGATCGAATTCAGAGCAACGTTCAAGCGGCAAGATTGACCGGTATTAAAAGATTTAGTTACGATGAAATTGAATACTTCTATGGAATTATCATACTATTCTGCCGTCTTGAAATGGAATCAAGAAAACACGAGTTACATTTTTGCTGCAGATGGTACAGGCTGTAAATACTCAGGTGCTGCATGTGTAAGACCCGATTTTTAGTCCTGCTACAATGTTTGCAAGTTTTCTATTGTTGAGAAGTTTCTTACTAATTCTCAAAAATTAAATCAAGTCAGCGAATGCATATAGATATACACTCTTTTGCATAAAAAACGGACGGTTTTGATTTTGTCATATTATTAACAAAATATTATTTATTAAGAGGTTGTATTAATTGTAACTGTTACTGGCAGGTATCGTGTATTCTGGCACACAAAAATGAACGTTCTAAATTTGAAATTTATTCTTTTTTAATGAGAATTCTCTTTCACTGACAAAAACGTATTTTTTGGCAGTAAATGAAATCAACTGTTATGTATAAGAATAAATGAATCAAAACTTCTTTTTCATTTGTTACGTTTTTTATTGTAACGAATAAATTTTAATTAAATTTCTGCTGTTTGCTGCATTAGTTCACTTCTCTTTGCTGTTCTCAGTATGGTTGAAAAAATGATAAGAGCTAGTAAATTATTGCGCTGCTTGAAGAAGGCTGTAGCCAATGTTATGTGTCACAGCAGTATAATGTGAGCCGTTCCACTGTCCAAAGGACCTGGCAACGATACCAAGAAACGGGTTCCGTCAATAGAAGGCTCTGTTCTGGAAGAAAACGGTGCACTGAGCCACGGAACGACCGCTTCATAGTCAGTCAAGTGTTACGAAATCGTCAAATTACGTACGTGGATCTCAAACAGAACCTCAAGGACGTCAGAGGTACACGAGTAAGGCTATGGACAGTCAGGAGACTTCAAGCCGTCAATATACGTAGCTATCGCCCAGCCTGGGGCCCTACATTGTTCCGTGAGCATCGAGTTGCCAGATTAAGATTCGCTCAACATTTTTCGTCATGGACTCAACAAGACTGGAATAGTATTTTATTCTCTGATGAAGCTCGTATATCGATTAGTGGTGAGGATTGACGTCGGCGAGTGTTATGAAGACCTGGAGAATGTTTCGCAGAAGTGTGCTTTGAGGAAATCGCATTGATTTTAGTTAGAGGAGGCCATATTCGTTACTAAATTTACAAATTTTATGTTAAATTAATAAAAAATACTCAAAAATAAACTTTAGCCATTTTTAAAGTACCAGTATGAAAACGCTCGTCTTTGGACTTTACATCGTTTTTTCTATTTATTCGCATTTTTAATGACTCAAGTAGGTAAAAACGATATCTCAATAATAAATAACAATATCCTCATCATATCGCCATATAAAATGCATCAAATAATAATAAAATACCTCTGATATTGTTTATTCCTATAAGTGCCCGTTTTTTTTGCAAGAGTATATATATATATATATATATATATATATGCTATTTGATATTATACATACCAAAGAAACCAAATAAATATGGAATAATTGTGTACAACCACAATAGCGGTCGAAGATAAACATGGGTACTTGATTGTCTTGGCAATATACTGTACACCAAAACACAAAGTAAGCGAAGCAATGTTCTCTCATTTTCTCAGTACGCTTGGTAACCGTTTTGTAGTGGGCAGCGACTGGAACGCTAAATACACGTGCTGGGCCTCAAGACTAACAACAACTCGAGGCCGGCAACTCAAATCAAGTATTACCAGTAATAACTTGACTACTGCCACAACAGCCGAGCCAACATACTGGCCGAGTGACCCGAATAAAATTCCTGACCCACTGGATTTTTTTGTGGCTAAAGGACTTTCAAAATACAACATCAAGGCATAATCATGCTAAGACCGCTCCTCAGACCACACACCTGTCATGTTAACCATAAGCATGAAGTTAATAGAAGTCACAAGGCCAGAAACATTGTACAACAAAAAAACTGACTGAGAATAATTTAGGGACTACGTTGAAGAACATCTACAGCTAAAAGTAGCTCTAAAAACACCAGAGGAAGTGGAAAACGCTACAACACATTTTTTTTGCAAAGTTCTTGACTTGTGTGGCGACAATGATCATATTTCATAATCAGAACCAGATCAAAGAATTAAAAAGAGGAGATTTTCTAAAGAAATTAGTACGATCTCTGGTCATTCCACATATGACACAGTATAAATTCAAGTTTGCAAAAAGAATTGAAAATGATATTGATGCGAGCTTTAGGAGCAGACATGCCCCCAGAAAAATCTCCTAGTCAGGAAATGGGTTGAGCAATACGGAAGACATGCAGACTCTGTCCACCAAAACTAAAGAGGAAGTCTAACTACACTTGTGAAAGTTGTAAACAGGCAATATGCCTATGGTATTCCAAGCCCTTGTTCAAGAACCACCAATAACTTTATACATATTGGACTAATGTGAGAATTTTTGTGTTTTATGTTGAATGTATATTTTTTGTTTTTATGTTTGACATATCTAGGATTTAAGAGCTCACTGACCCCAACACACCAGGTGACGTTTAGAGTATTATCAATGCCTAGATGATGATGGTTTGTCTAGGGAGAATTATCATCCACAGATAACATTATAATAGAACATTGGATTTATATTAATTAAATTTAAAAACATGTTATAAATATTTAAATCATCATAAATTTTTATTAAAATTTTAAAAATTTCAAAAAAATACCTGGTTCTCTGACTTCAACGCTGTTCAGGTGGATTATAATATGGAAGCTTGCAGCGCTGGATCATGAATGGTTTGTTGATGACATACAGCTAAAAATAGAAAACATAAAAAGATAGACAGTACATATATATGGATTTTACTGCATACTTTCAGTTGTACATTTCTTGGTATGTCAATGGAAGAAATTTATTTCCAAATTTTGGTTAAAATTTGAATTAAAATTTGTATTTTTACAATTATTACAATACATAATTAGAAGTGTTTCCATCAGTGCTCATAAACATTTAGCGTAAGAACATTTGTAAGTAAATGAGTTATTGTTATAACAAGTTCAAAATGGTCTGTTCAATCACAATATTTTATAATGAAGTCTTTGAAATTTTTCCAGGAATTTTACATTTACAAATAATTACTTCAAAACTTTAGCATTATACATTCATAACTAATTTTATTACTAAATTGAAATTTTAAACTACTGCCAATCTCAACTATTGTTACACTTTGCTTGGTACAGATGTCTTACTGTATTAATTGTAATTATTAATTTGGCAAAATAAACATTAAACTTATGGGGAAATCAGTAGATTATTCCATATGACATTTAAAAAAAGAACAATTGATAGAACTTGAATCTTTAAAATTGTAACCTATATTTGTCCAACAATTCACGTGTGATTACATTATTGCTTAAACATATCAAATTTGTGATGTTGCTATATGAAAACTCTGGGAAGGTGGTGTGAGTATTTTCCATCAGGAATGGAAAGGAAGCAAATGTGATGATGTACTGTATATGTCTCTACTGTTTACAATATTATTTTGATTTCGTTCGACTTTCATAAAATCATTAGTTCACCAGATAAAAATGTCGATTTTTCCTTATGAATTTTGTGGGGCAACAAACTTTTATTCTCTATTAGGATATGTATATCTGGTAAAAATAACTTATTAGTCTTTGGTTTGAGGACAATGAAAGCCGGTTCGTATGATTATAATCATATATATCTGTCCGTTTGTTGCGCAGACACGAAACCTAAAATATACGGAGAACTAAAAAATCATAATTAATCCGAGCGCACAGCTAATGTAATTATTTGCGACATTCATTATTTATATGTTCACAAGGGATACACTTCTTGTGCAAAGGTGTATTGATTCAGGACATCAATTATATTTTTTTGTTTAGTGTATGCCCACGTATGGCAACTTATGTATACCACATATATTCAATGCTTGCTTGCCACACTTATATATTAAAATTGCACAGAGCTAATACAACTTAACATTTAAATAAACTACTATTTCTATCCACGGCACAACTGTCTTTGGATATCGGTGTGAAGCCCAGATTCATTGTGATGTAATTGTATATGTATGCAGCGTATTTTTTCTGTGAAATGTCATTATATTTCATTTATTTTTATACATTAGATCCTCTTTAAAAAAATATTTTAATGATTATATAAAAATTAAGTATTTGTGATTAGTTTAAAGTAATTTTCTGTTTAACTTAACATTTAATTAAACTTCTATTTCTATCGAAGTTTTTGGTATTATTTTATGTAACAGTAATACTTATAAATTATAAATTCTTCGAAACACTTCATCTTACTTATCTGAATTTCTCATAAATATAAAATATAATCTATATAATATAAGTTATGTATATATACAGTGTAAATATGCACACTAATAAAAAGTATGCTTTTTAATCACTCATACTAAATAAATTCACATTAAATTACTAAAGTGAATGTAAGAAAAAGGTTTACAATATCTGAACTGTCAAATCTCATTGTTTATAAAGACAAAATGACATAAGAAGACGATAAAGAAAAAATATCGAAGAAAAAAAGGAAAAGATGTGGAAGAATAAAAAAATAAAGCAGTGAGTATTAAATGTAAAGATAAAGGAAATGAAGAATACATTGCGGAGATTGAGGCGGATGAAATATGAAAAATAAACTAGAAATAATTAGGGATGACTATGACAAGAAAACAAGAGGCAGTGGACTTAAAATTTCAGTTCAGTAATGGAGATTATGTACTGGTAAAATTTCCCGGGAAAAGATTGTATATTAATATCTCAGCATTGTGAACAAAATAGACAATGAAATGCCAATAAGTCGTTCACAATGACATATCAAAAGTGACGTTTGATCAAATTACAAAGATACCCACTCCAATGTTAGTGACTAAGGGTGCCCGCAATTACTATAAATTTTATGAGTCTATTGATGTTTTTGAAAAATAATTATTATGAGTACAGTAAGATTACAGTATCTTAAACTAAAAATTACAGTAAGCAATTAAATTCAAAAATAATATTTTACTTTTATTCAATTTGTTACACCCGTCACAAGTGTCACACACGTCGCAATGTTTGTAAAATAATATGCATGACTTTTATATACTTTCATAAGCATAAGGGCGGAGTCTTCAATATATTCAAAAATTTCCAGGCAATAGTTGAAAACCAGCAGAACAAAAAAATAAAAATACTGCACACAGACAATGGTGGTGAGTTTTGTAATGGAGAAATGGAAAATTACTTAGTCAAAGAGGGAATTTATCCACCAGAAGACAGATGCATACACACCAGAACAAAATGGTGTTGTGAATAAGCCAATAAAACTGTTGTAGGGAAAGCGCGATTGCCTACTTTTTGACGCAAAGCTAGAAAAGAAGTTTTGGGCTGAAGCATTTAACACAGCAGTGTAGTGCAAAAAACCGATTTGTAACTTCAAGTATGTGAACTAAAACGCCTTATGAAGCGTGGCATAAAAAGAAACCAGACTTAAGCCATATACATCTTTTTGGTAGCCCTGTGATGATTCACATACCGAAGGAAAAGCGATTAAAATGGGACAAAATTGTAGGTTTTTCAGAAACAGTGAAAGGATATCATGAATATGATCCCAGAAAAAATATAGTAACTGTGAAGATATGTATAGTAATGGTGATGGTAAAAGAGAAAAGTTAGAAAGCAATAGAGAAGAAATTATAGGTTGGATACAGAACAATGTTGAAACCGAAGTACATGTGCTGCCAGCAACAAACGAAGATGGCAGATTCAGCGGGGGGCGGCTTCAATGAATGAATCTCTCCATGATTCGGATTCAAATATATCTGTATATATTGATTCACCTAGTCAAACCGATGATAACATTCTAACTGTTTCAAATATAGACAGATATTTCAAGCAGTGAGGTACAACCAGTTCCATAATTTGTAAAGAACAAAAAAGCATAAAAGACATCCAGAACGCTTTGGTTTTGGTAACATGTGTGTTTCCAGTTCTAGTCCAACACAGTGGAAACAGGCGATGCGAGAGGAGCTCCAATCATTCGAGGACAGTAATGCGTGGGAATTTGTTGATATTCCAAGTGATGGTTCAATTGTGCTGTGCAAGTGGGTGTTAAATAAAAAACTTGATATGAATGATAAAGTGCGGTATCGTGCTAGACTCGCAGCAAAAGGTGACAACGACATCATATCAATTATGAGGACACCTTTTCTCCAGTTGTAAAACATTCCACTCTGAGAGTGTTGTTTGCCCTTAGTGTATAATGGGACATGGACATTACACATCTAGATATGACAACTGCATTTTTAAATGGACATTTAGAAGAAAATATTTCCATGGCAATTCCAGAAGGTTTTGTAAACAAAAGCAGGGGAAAGGTTTTGAAACTCAAAAGAGCTATTATATATATTAAAGCAATCTTCTTTGGTTTGGTATGAAAAAATTTAAGACTGCTTAATTTAGATTTTAAAATGAGTAGACTTGAACCATGCTTGTTTACAAATTTTTCTGACAATGTTAATATTAATTGTAACGATCTATGTTGATGACTTTTTAATATTTTCAAATTACTAAAGAGATTGAAAAATTGGACACTGTTCTGAGTTCTGAATTCAAATTGAATGATTTAGGTCCTGTTAGATGTTACTTAGGCATGAGAATTAATGTGAACAGAGAATGTAAGACTATAACGGTAGATCAACAGGAATATATGGAGTAATTATTATCAAGATTTGAAATGTCACATTGCAGAACTATAGATAACCCTATTGAAAGTAAATTGAACATAAAAAAGGCTGAAAATTGTGCAGGAAATATTCCATATCAAAAACCAATAGAAGGAAGGAAGCCTTATGTTGTTTTGACTAAGCCTCTCTGTTATCCACCATGTTCTCTCTGTTATCTCAGTCAGTTTAATAATTGTTATAATGAAACTCATTCTAATTATGCTAAGACAGTATTGAAATATTCACAAAAAACAAAACATTATTGTTTAACATACATTAAGGATAATGTAGAGCTGACAGGTTTTGTTGATGCAGACTGTGCTAGTGATAGTTTGGAATGAAAGTCTTACACTGGGTTCTGTATTTTTATGAATGGTTCTGTGATTTCCTGGCAAAATAGTACAAAAGATTATTGCCCTATCCAGCACTGAGGCAGAATATGATGCTCTTTTAGACGTATCTAGAGAAGCCGTTTATTTAAGACATCTGACGTATGAGATTACTGGTAGACAATGTGTAATTAAATTGAAGTGCGATAGTTAAAGTGCATTACAGTTATCAAAAAGTCATTAGGCCCATACTAGATCAAAACACTATTAGATTTCATTATGTAGGAGATGCAAACAAAAATAAATTAATTATGATCGAATGTATTTCAACTCGGGAAATGTACGCTGACTTGTTAACCAAAGGTTTTTTGTCCACTAAACATTATAAGTATATGTATATACTAGGAATTAAATCTAGATAAAAAAATTTTTGTCTAGAACCTTATATTTATTTTGTTAAGTGGGGATGTTAGAAGGTAGGTAACAAAATGATTATGAAGTGTATGCAGCCAACCTATGTGCCACTCAATGTAACATATTACAACAAATAAAGTCAGTCGATTAAGAAAAGCCAACATGTCTCAATAAAAGTCATGTTTTTTCCAGTATTATTTAAAATTAGAAACTATAACCCGTCACCATGAACTGACATATATGCATTTTTAATTGTATTTTGTAAGATAATTAAAAATATTCAATGATTTTATGAGGTAGTAAAAATCATCTCAAGTTCCATATATAGGAGGGAATCTAAAGAAAATGAACCTCTCTTTGAATTAATTTAAAATAAAAAATCTGCAAACTATGCATAATTGCAAGACACAAATAACTACTATGCTATGATATATATATATACAGGAGACAGGCGGATAAACATGACGAAGTTATGAGGTTCTTATAAGGTTTACTACAGAACTCTAGAAAGAGTAATGTCTCAATTAATTTTATAGACAAAATTATTGATAGCATGATTTAACACTAACGTAAACGTCAAATAAATATCTTTACACAAAAAATGGGTAAATCATAATTTTTAATATATTTCACATTCGATATTGAATTTATTTGGTGTTAATTTTGTAGAAATTCATTATTGACAATTAAATGAAACTACGTGATGTAGTATTATTTCTACTTTCTTTAAGTTCTTTACCACGAACTAGGTTTCATTGTATTACAACATCTTCAGTTGGGCTAATTAGCAATCTTTGCTAATAGCCTACCTGAAGATGTAATACAATGAAACCTAGGTTGTGGTAAAGAACTTAAAGAAAGTAGAAATAATACTACATCATGTAGTTTCATGTATTTCACATTTATTATACAAGTTATTTCACATGTAATTAAGCATATTATTTTGTAAATTGTCATTTATGAAATAGTCATTTCTATGCAGATGTGTGACAGAACACACTAATACAGTGTCAGTGTGCAAGAAAGATGGCAAAATGCATATCTATTACAGAGTTAACAAAATAGCAATAATTTCGTAATGTTCGTTTTGTAACAAGCTCCTGGCAATTGAGCCAAATATGCGACTTAGTTTTAACAATTGATTGAAACAGTTCATGTTTGTGATTAGTCCGAGTTATTGGCGGTTTATTTAAATTGCAATTTTTTTATTGGTGGCTTGTAGATTCGTCGTTGATGCAATTGCTAGGCTGTGAGGAGGTTAAGAATTAGCTACAGTGATTTTATTAATGTAACATGGCACTGTACAGGTAACAAAGATCGTAAATTACGAATCAACAAATTTACTTGAAAATGAAATTTATCCTCCTATTATTGCTGAGGAAAATCTTTTACTACTTGGTCATTGAAATTTGGTATATCGCCAATAAGCTGCTTTTCTATAAATAACCTACCGATTAAAGTCAATCTGCCTTGTGACATGGTAGTACGTAAATAAGTTTTTTGCAACATTTTTTTGCTTTGCGTGTTACTTACTTTTCTGTTAATAAAAATTTACATATCTAAAAAAAATAGTCAATAGATAAATTTGCTGTATGTCAATTTATTTGAATAGCACTGTTAAATGATAAGATTCGTTTCCCCTTGAAAATTTAAAACATTCAGGCTTGAAAATTGTGCCATAAAATTGATGTCTGAAAGACACTGTCTAATTATGATTTTGTTATTCGAATATTGTTTTTACCAATAATGCTAACATTTGATTTACCTTGATTTTAAGAGTTGTTATTTTATTTTCTCATTCAGATGTTTGAAATTATAACAACATTTGCCCATTATATTTCAAAAGTAATATAAATTATAAAAGGAAAACAAAAAAGCATTACCTTGGTTGCTACTATAAATCCACAAGTTTTTGTTATATGCATTCATATTAAAACAATGCGCAAAGCTTTTATATTTCACTGAACGATTTTACAGTAAAAATCAACTGGTTGAACAGGGCTCGAATTCTTTAAAAGCTTTCTACCAAACGACAGTGATTTACGATTTTTAATACTTTCACCAAATTCGCTACTCAAGTAATGTAATGATAAATGGCTGCAGATATTGTTACGATATAGCAATAATAATTAGTAGTTTTTGAGAAACCAAGAATTATGCGAATTACGAGTCATGCTAGGAAAAATGAGGCAGATAACATTTTTGTCTTAATGTTTAATTCTATTAAATGTGTACACGGAATAGAATCTTTCATTCAGCATTAATAATATTTACTTCCATTAACTTAAATATTTAAGGTTATAAAATTTTGTGTAAAATAATTTTACCAGAAAATATTTAGTAATGGAAATAAACAGTGACATTGTAATACTTTTTGGTTGTTTTTACGAATACTTCTTTCATTTTATTTTGTATTGAAACATATTTGGGGCTATGTCCCAGCGCGCCATACAAATTGCATATGATCAATGGATATATTTTTTAAATATTTTGTATTTCTGTAAAGAATTACATTGTATGGACATAATATATCAACTTGTATTGTACAGTGTTCCTTGTGTAATTAGATGTTGTTTGCAATGTTTGTACCTGAGAGGTAAGAAAAGGTAAGGAGAGGGTATTAGATAGAGGTATATCTCCGGTAAAACATATGAAAGGGAGAGAGGGAATACGAACTCATATGAAGAAATTCATAACAGCAGTATATAAGCAGTAGAATTACCATTTGAGCCGATATCCTTATTTGTGCTACCTGAAATATAATATAAAATATTTTTTACAACGCATTCCTTGCCAAAATTGTTGAAATGTGGAAAGTTTAAAGGATTTATTCTAAACAATTATAATTTAATTCAAAATATGGAACAAGAGTAAAATACGAGGTGTGTTCAAAAAGTATCGTGAATTTTGAATTTTCGCAGGTTACGTATATCCAAATTTTGATTTTTTTGTGGCTTTATGTTGGTACTCTCACTTATGCCGACAAGTTCGGCCATTTTGAATATCAGTTAATTGTTGACAGCTGCTTTGCTTGCACATGTTTTGGCTCGTCTTCGATTTTTACCTATTCAAAAAAATGGAACAAAGAACCTGTATCAAATTTTGTGTGAAAAACAAAATTAAGTGCGCGGATGCATTCTGTATGTTGACTGTGGCATACGGAAAAGCTACCTTAGAATGTTTATCGGTGGTACAAAATGTTCTCAGAAGGCCGAGAAGATGTGAACGACGAAGAGCGTGCCGGACGTCCGAGCACTTCAACAACAAATGAAAAAATTTATGAAGTGATGAAAATGGTATTGGGCAATCATCTAATCACCGTTAGAGAAGTTGCTGAGGACCTAGACATATCGCCGTGAAATTCGTACCAAAATTGCTCAATTTCGACCAAAAACAGCATCGCATGAACATTGCTAATGAGCTGTTGGACTCTGTCCGCGACGACCCAAATTTGCTCCAGAGGGTCATAACTGGTGACGAATCGTGGGTTTATGGTTACGACGTGGAAACCAAAGCTCAATCATCTCAATGGAAGCTGCCACACGAACCAAGATCGAAAAAAGCGTGAATTTGGCACGCTTGGTTGAATATGAAAGTTTTACTTACAGTTTTCTTCGATTGCACGGGGGTGGTGCATCATGAGTTCTGGCCACATGGTAGAACGGTCAATAAGGAATATTACCTGCAAATTATGTGCACTTTGCGCGAAGCAATCTGCCAGAAACGCCCGGATTTGTGGAAGAACAAAAATTGGCTTTTGCACCACGATAATGCCCCTGCTCACACATCGTTGCTTGTGCGTGACTTTTTGGTCAAAAACAACACACTAATGATGCCACAGCCACCGTATTCTCAGATCTGGACCCCTGTGACTTTTTCTTGTTCCCGAAACTAAAGAGGATGATGCTATGCTACGATTGACGAGATAAAGACGGCATCGAAGGAGGAGCTGAACAAGAAAAAAAAAATTATTTTTTGAAGTGCTTCGAAGATTGGAAAAACGTTGGCACAAGTGTACAATATCTCGTGGGGATTACTTTGAAGGGGACAAAATCGATATTCATGAAAAAATAATTTTTGAAAAAACACAAAATTCGCAATACTTTTTGAACACACCTCGTATACAAATGTGTCGAGCTTTTCTTTGATTACTTTTTATTTTGATTGCAATAGTGAAAAAATATTTACTCAAAAAAATATAGATTCAATTTCTCCTAGATTTTGTACACTGCGGCGAAGTAACACACCACATTCACTTGTCATTCTGCACTGAGATGCGCTTGTGAATGGTTGTCTCAGATGCTCTTTATCTCACATTTCGATAAAATCTGCAATTTTCTCTACAGTGGGAGTAAAGAATATTAAATATTACTGTGTAAGGAAGTGACATGCACCTCCCCCACTAGTTTAACGTCACCCGCATAGTGAGTACGATCAAGATTATGCGATTCCAGGTTGCCACTTGTTGTGTGCGCGTGTTATTTGTTCAATTTTGCGATGTTTTGTTGAGTTTAGCTTGTGTAATTCAGTCTTAATTGATAACTATTTACAGTAATTCAATACTGTTACATTCTGTTCAATTAACGGTCCTATATTGTGCTGTGCATGAGTGCTTAGAAAGCAATAAAAACAATTTACTGCCCACAACGATCGAGATCGATATGTAGTGATAGTAAACATTCTTTACCTGCACGTTGCAGACAATCCTACATTAATTTACATAGAAACACAAACGGCTACGGACAGGCAAGTACGTAAGTAGTAGTGCATGCAATTAAATCTGTTCGCTAGTATGGAGTGTCGGGGTTGTGGCGAGTGTGATAGATTATAGTTGGATTAATCGTTTTTAAGCTAATCTAAAAAAAATTTAATATAATTGAAGAATTTTATTTTATGATGATAATTAATTTTAATAAATAAACTTTATAGTTACTTTTAGTATCACAATAAAGTTTATATATATTTATTGCTGATGCACTGTGGAATGTTAAACATTTTTTGGTTGCCTTGGTCTGGAATCTTTCAAGGATTTCGTTGTTGCTTTCACTAGCTGGACCCCACAGCTGGACACCATACGTTCAGATGAATTTTAAGATGGCTTTATTTACTAACATGTTACTTTTGTTGTTTAACTGCGAGTGTCATCCTATAATGAATATGATTAAGAGTGTATATGATACCAGGTTGCCGCTAGTTGCATGCGCTTGTTATTTGTTCAATTTTGCGATGTTTTGTTGAGATTAACTTGTGTAATTCAGTCTTAATTCATAATTATTTAAAATAATTCAATACTGTTACGTTGCGTTCAATTAACGGTCCTTTATTGTGCTGTGCATGAGTGGTTAGAAAGCAATAAAATCAATAAGGACGGGAAATTTTTTTGAGCGCAATGTGGTTGGGTTGGAAAAATATAAGGTGAACCTATGGTCTAGCACCTATATATCACCATTTAGCATATTTGTCATTTATTTAGGAGCTGAACAAGAAAAAAAAAATTATTTTTTGAAGTGCTTCGAAGATTGGAAAAACGTTGGCACAAGTGTACAATATCTCGTGGGGATTACTTTGAAGGGGACAAAATCGATATTCATGAAAAAATAATTTTTGAAAAAACACAAAATTCGCAATACTTTTTGAACACACCTCGTATACAAATGTGTCGAGCTTTTCTTTGATTACTTTTTATTTTGATTGCAATAGTGAAAAAATATTTACTCAAAAAAATATAGATTCAATTTCTCCTAGATTTTGTACACTGCGGCGAAGTAACACACCACATTCACTTGTCATTCTGCACTGAGATGCGCTTGTGAATGGTTGTCTCAGATGCTCTTTATCTCACATTTCGATAAAATCTGCAATTTTCTCTACAGTGGGAGTAAAGAATATTAAATATTACTGTGTAAGGAAGTGACATGCACCTCCCCCACTAGTTTAACGTCACCCGCATAGTGAGTACGATCAAGATTATGCGATTCCAGGTTGCCACTTGTTGTGTGCGCGTGTTATTTGTTCAATTTTGCGATGTTTTGTTGAGTTTAGCTTGTGTAATTCAGTCTTAATTGATAACTATTTACAGTAATTCAATACTGTTACATTCTGTTCAATTAACGGTCCTATATTGTGCTGTGCATGAGTGCTTAGAAAGCAATAAAAACAATTTACTGCCCACAACGATCGAGATCGATATGTAGTGATAGTAAACATTCTTTACCTGCACGTTGCAGACAATCCTACATTAATTTACATAGAAACACAAACGGCTACGGACAGGCAAGTACGTAAGTAGTAGTGCATGCAATTAAATCTGTTCGCTAGTATGGAGTGTCGGGGTTGTGGCGAGTGTGATAGATTATAGTTGGATTAATCGTTTTTAAGCTAATCTAAAAAAAATTTAATATAATTGAAGAATTTTATTTTATGATGATAATTAATTTTAATAAATAAACTTTATAGTTACTTTTAGTATCACAATAAAGTTTATATATATTTATTGCTGATGCACTGTGGAATGTTAAACATTTTTTGGTTGCCTTGGTCTGGAATCTTTCAAGGATTTCGTTGTTGCTTTCACTAGCTGGACCCCACAGCTGGACACCATACGTTCAGATGAATTTTAAGATGGCTTTATTTACTAACATGTTACTTTTGTTGTTTAACTGCGAGTGTCATCCTATAATGAATATGATTAAGAGTGTATATGATACCAGGTTGCCGCTAGTTGCATGCGCTTGTTATTTGTTCAATTTTGCGATGTTTTGTTGAGATTAACTTGTGTAATTCAGTCTTAATTCATAATTATTTAAAATAATTCAATACTGTTACGTTGCGTTCAATTAACGGTCCTTTATTGTGCTGTGCATGAGTGGTTAGAAAGCAATAAAATCAATAAGGACGGGAAATTTTTTTGAGCGCAATGTGGTTGGGTTGGAAAAATATAAGGTGAACCTATGGTCTAGCACCTATATATCACCATTTAGCATATTTGTCATTAAACAGTTTTCAAAGAACAAATACATTAATTTAACCTAAAATTTCCTCAAAGGGACTATCTCTTTATGTGATCTAAGCTTGATTAATCTGAATAAAGTAATGACCAATTGAGTGCATAAAAATATCGCTAATAATATTATGTTTATTACTAGAAAGCTATAATAATGAAAGTAATATTATTATTTTATAAGTAAAAATATAATGATGACAAATAAACTTAAGTACATTGCTGTCAAAATAACAATACACCAAGCAGCTACTTACGATACTGACCATGAATACGTAAAGCAGTGTGCGGTTTCACTTTGATGCTCCGTTAAAACATTCAAACATGTATTACAAAATTTAATTGAAAAAATAAAAAAAATACACTTTAAATAATTGCAATTAATAGCATCGAGTATTAAAGGGTTAGAGCAAGTATAGATCTGTAAAAAGATAATATCCAAGATTAGCTCCAATCAATGTTTAAAATATTTATAAATTACACAAGTTTCACAATTGTTGATTTTGTTTTCTAAATAATTTATTTTCTTTCATATTATTTAAATTTCAGAGAAACCAATTTTTTTTAAATTAATGTTATGATTAATGAACGAGTCTATTGGAAAAATAATCTGTACAACATGTCTGATAGTAGTATCTAATTTTAAATATTGAAATACACTCTTTTCAATAATCAGAAAATATTATTTCATTAAGAGTTAATTGAAATGCGACTTCCCACAATTTTATGATACAAAATATGCAACCTTTAACAAAAATTAAACCTTGTTCATCAGATATGTTTTCATACATTTTAGAAGATGTGAATAATTTATAATCGGTATCTTGAGATTTTCATTGCTTAATATTAGGAAATGCAATTTCGTTCTCACGAGATCTCGTTGACGCGAGATCTCGGTCTTTCTTAGCCAGATTGATCTCGCATGAAAAAAAGTTGGGATTTCGTAAGATTAACGAGATTGTAATCGAGCATAAAACCGGTGCGCGTGAGGCGGCGGCCTGAGGCACGGTAGCGGCTGCGGGACGAGGTGTCTCTCAGATTCAGTCGTGCATGCGATTGGTCGAAAATTGAGCCGGCATGCAGCGTCATCAGCGCGCATTTGTCTTGTTTACTAATAGTTGTCGATAGCTAACTTGATTGAGTTTGATTGCATTCGAGTGCTTATTTGGTTATTTATGCAAATAAAAGTTTCTTATGTGATTTATGAGTGGATTGTGGAATAACAAACGATGTCGGCGAATATAGTTTATAAAGACTATGAGAGTGTGTCGGAAGTATGGAAATACTTTTTGAGAGCAGAAAATGGATTGAGTGCTAAGTGCAAACTTTGTAAGAAGATTCTTAAAACCAAAGATCGATATCCGCGTGGCTTTCATGTGCATTTAAAATCGATTCATAAAATTGACACGAAAATGAAGAATGTCATATCACCCCCGCCGTTGCCGTTGCCGCCACCATCATCAAATACTGGGGCTACTAATCAAAACATGGAATTAGTAACAGCATCCGCATCTACGTCGAACGTTAGTCCAGAATCACCAGGATCGTCGGCACCAGTGCCACCAGCAAGAAGAGGCAAAAAATAACTGATCATTTCCTCCCAGTTGAAGATACTTCTATGAAGAAGATAGTATCAAGAATGGTAGCCAAAGATGTACTACCTTTCCGTGTTTTCTGTACTTCCAAAGATATGAGAGATCTCTTCAATTCTTCGGGACACAAACTGCCTATGTCCCCAAACACAATTAAACTTATAGTTATGAATTATGGCATGACATTGAAAATGAAAATAATGCGTGAATTGGCTCAACTGAAGAATGATCACAGATTTACGCTAACATTTGATGAGTGGACTTCTTCAATGAACAAGCGATACATGAATGTAAACGTACACACATTTTTGAACGACAATGCTCTATTTTGGAACTTGGGGCTAATTCGCGTCTTTGGAAGTATGCCTGCTGAAAGTGGTGTCAGTATTTTGAAAACAAAGTTAATCGAATTTGGCCTTATTCTGGAAAAATATATTATCAATATTACTACAGATGAAAATGAAAAAGTTAGGTCGATTGATATCACCTTCACATTAGCTCTGCTATGCCCATGGAGTTTAACTTGGCATAATAGATACTATTTATAAAAAAACTGATGTAGAGGAACCTGTAATAGAATCTGAAAATGAGGAAAACGACGATGAGATTCCTTTGGAAATGGACGAAATTTCTAGCACAGGGTCAGACTCAGAAGATGATGTTTTTCATTGCTCTATGCCCAGAATAGAAGTAGACCTAGATGCAGAATATGCAGGTATTATTGAGAAACGTTTTAAAAGATCACCTACTAAAAATGATACTCTGCAAATATACGTAAAGCAAGAATTTGGGAAATATATTAAGTTACAACTTCATTGTAAAACTCGATGGTCGAGCCTAACAGACATGATTTCTACATTTAGTAGAATCAAGCTATGTGTCAGCAAAGCTTTGATCGACCTCAGCCTGGAAGCTGATCTGAACTACTCTTTGAATGCGGAAGAATATGCGGTTTTAGCGAACTTAGACAAGGCATTTCAACCTATAAAACTGGCTGTGGAGGTGTTATGTCGTCAAGATACTTCTTTGTCAGACTTGGCTATCGCAGAAACAACAATTAGGTTTATGATTCGCAAACTGGAAGAACTAAATTAAATTAAACCATTGGTAGAAAAACTAGCTGGCTCCTTGAGAAAGCGCATTGTTGAGAGTCGAACGAATTTGACAGCATGCTTGTTGTATATTAGAGATCCAGCTAAATACCAAGCAGATAAAGAAGAGTTTGCGAAAGACCGAACATTTAAATTGCCTCCGAAAAACGTGATTCGAACTAAAATTAAATCACTTATAGAGCGTTTGCATCCGCAATACAGTCTGACTAATTCACAGATACAGACAAATTCAGATTCATCTTGGTCGATCGCATCAACATTAGCTGCCACCGCTGATGATATAGCTGAATTTGATGATGACGATAATGAACCGCTTTCATCTCTTTCTGAGACGTGCAAGAGTATTTCATTGCAAGAAGAACTTCAGGAAACATTGACTGCTGCGTTCAAAGAACCTAGAGACAGAAAACTAACTACGAATTCTCTGGAGGCATTAATCAAAAAGGAAATGAATTTATACGAGTCCGGGGGGTCAAAAGGCGAACTTTTACAGTTTGTGGATAACTGCCTGAGATCTGTGGTTCCAACTAGCGTTGAATCCGAAAGGGCCTTCTCAAAATAAGAAGCCGTTTAGCAGACGATTCTTTGGACATTTTGTGCTTCTTAAGGAGCTACTTTCAAAATAATCCGTAATAATGGCTTATGATTTGAACTGAACAAATCTTTCATTTGATTGGTATATTGTGTTAATTAATCTGTAATATCTAATGGATCTACTGAGTAGATATAGTTTTATTTAATTGATAATAATATCTCAGTTTAATAGTCAACTCAACTTAGATGATAAGTTTCATTTTTTTTACTTCTCGTTGTTTTGTTTGTTATAAGAGAACTGTTTTATAACTAATAGATTTTTATTTGGTATTAGAAGAGAAGACTGGTTGTTTTTTTCATTTGTTATTTGATAGATACGTACGTCATAGTTTATTTCTTAGAAGTTTTTAAAAAATTATAGACAGATACGTCAAACTGTTTGACGTATTTGTCTATAATTTTGACTCAAACAATGTTTGATGCATAAAAGTCTATTGAAAAAAATCGTGAAAATAAATGTTTATCTTATAATACTTATAATTTTTATTATTTTTTTCCTGATTTATTCAAATATTGTGATTATTTGCAAAAAAACACAAAACTCCCAATCTCACGAGATCTCGAAATTGGCGAGATCTCGCAGTTTTGTTATTCATAAACTCGCGGGATCTCGCTTGAGCCCCAATCTCGCGAGATTTGCATTCCCTACTCAATATAATAAATCACCACAAATTATGGTGATCAAAAAAATGATTTTAAAATACATTATTATATTATTTGGTAATAAAGAATAATATGACAAATTTTACTTCCAGAGTTTCACATTTCTCAAGTCTGAAAAATGTGACTTCTCGATTGGCTCGGAGTGGATGATTCATGTACAGTGAACTCAATTTTGAGCAATACAAAATAATTAAAACATAACTTATGGGTATATAAATAAAAAAAAAAAAATTGAATATAAAAATAATTATTAAAAAAAAATATTTTAAAAATACTCATGAAATATACATGAAGTGAAACACGACTGTTCCAGATTTTTATTACCTATCTTTTATGTGTATTAATTTCCCTTAGAAACAGTTTCCAACAACTTTGTCAGCTTATTGACATCATCAATGTCATATAATATGATAGGTGGAAGTTTGTTTGTCTTCTGTTCCTTGAGTTCCGGCCTATCCATCTGGTCTAAGGGAAGTGTGCTAAACCTGTTGCTAGTTTTTACCTTATCGGGTGAGGGTGATTCCGCGAGTTTTCTTTATTTATTTCTTATGGTTGGCACTCTCTGCCATTCGGATGGTTGGATTTCAGAATTTTGAGGGCTGGATATTTTAACAACATTTTGGGTGTTAGGCATGACTTTTAAGTCAGTTTTACTACCTAGCGATGAACTTCTCGGTCTGTTTGTAAACAAAGATGGATGAAACGCATGTATAAATCTTCATTTTCCAGTAGCTTGTCACCCATTCCTGCAGTGTCTTTGATTAAATTAATTGATTCCATTGTTGTTCCTGCGAGTAGGGTCAGTAAAATAGGTCACACATGAGGTGATGCCCATTCTCATGTGAAGGTACTATACAACAATGTTAGTCAGGTCCATTGAGGTCAGTGTTTAGAACTGATATCCCAATAGCCATCCATCCTTTTGGCAAGTTCCTTACCATAGGATTGGGGTTATATGTTTATAGAGGGTAACTTCCTCTTGGCCCGGGCGGCCGAGTCGAGGACTCCACTCTTGCATAACGCGAGTTTATGGGTTAGGGTCTAGGAATAGATGGTAAATTCTACAGACGCAAGTAACTTCATCCCTTGAATAAAATAGAAATAATTAGGGATGACTACGACATGAAAGCAAGAGGCAGTGGACTTAAAAGTCCAGTACAGTAATGGAGATTACGTATTGGTAAAATGTCCTGGGAAAAAGGTTGAATATCAATATGTGGGTATTGTGAATAAAATCGATAATGAAGACGGGTACAATCACAATTACTTACATAAGATTAGGTGATGATCGTGGCAAACTATCGCTGACAATGACATATCACAAGTCACGTTTGATCAAATTACAAAGAAGATACCCACACTAATGTTAGTTATTAAAATCATTATTATGGGTACAGTAAGATTACAGTATCTTAAACTAATGATTACAGTAAGTAATTAAATACAAAAATAATACTTTAGTTTTATTTAATTTGTTACACCTGTCACAAGTGTCACATCCGTCACAAGATTTGTAAAATATTAACCAATCAAATGAATGACATTTCCCTGATGCTTTATGATGCTAAAGAGAATTTCTCATAATTTATTAAAATATGATTATTGTTAACCAAGCTTAATATTTCTGCTAAATTCTTGCTTCGGAATTCCGGATAGAGATTGCAATAGTTGTGCAATAGTTCGCACACGTCACAGAGTTTTGAACGTTTATATTGCATTAAGATCTACAGAAATATGGTAAAATTGTTACAATCTAGGTAACCTGTACAATGAGTGACTTGTGTCACTAAATGTAACATGTTGCAAGAAATAAAGTCAGTCAATTAAGGAAAGCCAACGTTTCTTAATAGGTTATGTGCAAATATCCACATTTTTCTGTTTTTACGGTGATAATATAGTAACATACTGTCGAAAACTTTTAATTTTTCGAGTAAACATGGGAGTGAATTATATTCAAATTATTCCGAAAGTGAAAGGACGAGAATATTATGACGAGTGGTGTTTTACAGTTGAAAATTTGTTGGTGCTTGACAGCCTGGTGAACTATATAAGAGCAGGAGATCGGTTTCGTGGCAAAACCATGAGATGACGCAAAAACCAAGGCAAAGCTAGTTTTGATGATTGATCCAGGATTGTACATGCATATTAAGGAAAAAAAAATATCTTTGGAGTTGTGGGTCAAACTAAGGATTTTTAGGAAAATAATCCTACTACAACACTTAATCTCATTGCGACAAGAAAATTGCGATTCCATGACTGTATGTCACGCAAGTGGTCGAAACAGCTCAGACATTAAAATGCACAGCATTTACAATAACCAATGAGTGGATTAGTTCATTACAATTAGCAGGTTTGCCAGAAAAATTTTCACCCACGATAATGTCCATAGAACATTCGGGAATTACAATTACCACAGATACAATAAAATCAAAGTCGATATGGAGTTTTAAATAATGACACAAGTGCACATACGACGGCAAACTAGGAATGGATAAATAAAAAAAAACGAGTGTGTAAAACCACACGACTGAAGTAAAACTTCAAATTCACAAAATATGAACTTTAAAATTAATTTACAATTTTATTCACTTTAAACGTAGAATATTTAATGTATTGAACAAAATAATAATTTATAAAATTGTTTAAGAACGAAATGAAATTACAAAACAATCAAAAAATCACCGTTCGCGTAACGCTAGCAAACTCGCATATATATCTATATATTTCATGCATTGGCTATGAGAGGAAGGGAGAAAGAAAATGTGCGCACGCACTGCTCTCTCTTGCTCCTACAGTGTGATACAGACAATAGGCTTGCACCGTGTCTTAGATATATGAAACATAACTGGCTATGAGAGAAAGAAAATGTGTGCTCACACCTCTCTCTCTTGTCCCTACAGTAATATACGAAACGTAACTCTCTCTTTTTGTCTTCACTAACTTATATCTCCCTCTCAACTTCCGTTCGCCTCGCCCGATCACACTTTTCGTAACGCTCTCGTCACGCATGCACCAGCTAACTCCCCAAGTCAAGCGTGCGTAAAGAAGTTTTACTTCAAAACGTAAATTTTACGCCGTGTTTATCAGAAATAACTGTTACAAACAATATGAAAGTGCCAGTTTCGCATTTTGTGAATGTACAGATATTGACGAATTGTAAAGTACGACATCATGGTTGAAAATATGCTACACGTGCCAAGTTTAACAACGAACTTGTTGTCAGTAAGTGAGCTAATAAAAAATGGAAATAATGTTGTTTTTGAAGATAGTCATGTTATATTCACAACAAAAAAAATGAATTTGTGGCCATAGCAGTGTTAACAAATGGAATGTACAAGCAAAATATTAAAGTAGCAGATTGTATGCTTGCAGCAACTGACGTAGCAAGTGCGGAGTTTTGACATAGGCGGTTAGCACACAATAACAGCACTAATTTGAATAAAATGAAGAATGGAATTGTGGATGGATAGTCTTATCCAGATACCAGTGATATTAAGAAGAATAAATGTGTGACCTGTTGCGAAGGTAAACAAATGAGGTTGCCATTTTCTCATGTTGAACAGAGGAGTACAGAATCACTACAGATAATACACGCTGATGTATGTGGTGCCATGGAAACAAAATCCATTGCCAGCTCTCAGTATTTTGTATTGTTTATTAACAATTACAGTTGCATAATTTTTATATAATTTCATAAGCATAAGAGCTAAGTCTTCAATACATTAAAAAATTTCAAAGCAATGGTTGAAAACCAGCAGAATAAAAAATAAAAATACTGTGCACAGACAATGGTGGTGAGTTTTGTAACAGAGAAATGGAAAATTACTTAGTCAAAGAGGAAATTATCCATCAGAAGACAATGTATGCATTTCTCTTCTGGTGGATAATTCTCACCAGAACAAAATGGTGTTTATGAACGGGCTAATGAAATTGTTGTAGAGAAAACACGATGCTTACTTTTTGATGCAAAGCTAGAAAAGAAGTTCTGGGCTGAAGCAGCTAACACAGCAGTATACTTAATAAAATGATCTGTAACTTCGAGTTTGATAACTAAAACAACTTAAGAAGCGTGGCATAAAGAGAAACCAGACAGACTTAAGTCATATACGTCTTTTTGGTAGTTTTGTGAAGATTCACATATCATAAGAAAAGTGATTAAAATAGGACAGAAAAGCTGAAATGTACATCCTTGTAGGATTTTCAGAAACTGTGAAAGGATATTGTGTATATATTCTGAGTAACTGTGAAGAGAAATGTCACAGTGATGGAATAAATACAAAAAGATCAGAAAGCAATAAAGAAGGACCTACAGGTTAAAAGAATCCTATCTTATTTCCCAGCCCTCAAAATAATGTGCAAAAAATCACATCCATCCGTTATTCCGTTGCTATGTGAAAGGAGGACAAATAAACACACTTTTGTATTATTTCAGTCAAGATAATAAAACTGCAGAATTAGCCTGTTTGTACATTGAAATATTTAAGAAAAAATGAGTGCCTCTAGGCACATAGTAAAAGTAATAGAACACAAAACTATTATTTTTGGAACTTTTGTCTCATCTTGTGCTTGTTTCAACAAGCGTCAAGTAAAAACTACACACTCAATTCAGTTATGGAGTTTTATGATTTAACATAGGGATTGATTTGATGTAATATGTAGTTCTTATTTTATCGTAACAGGTTCACTCTATCAGAAGAAATGTGAATTTACTATTTTCAAAAATTAATTTATATTGCATTGGTATAACATCACGGAAATACACACACACACACACATATAGTGATTACACAAATGTATAGCATACCCATGCACATAGCACCCTCTGTGCATCGATGGTGCACAGAGGGTGCTATGTGTATTTTATATGAGACAATGACGTTTTTCACCCAGAAAATGGGCATGGCTAGAGGTGAAGTGCGAGTAAGCAACGTGAATGAGTCTTCCGTATATAAAGTTTCAATATTGTGTGTATTCATTATAACCTAAATTTGTTTCATCAAATTGTTTAAAATTTGAATCAATTGTATATACTCGTTATTTAATTACTTTGGTAGGTTTAGTATTTGGCTGTATAAATTTGATTGCTACATACTATTTATCTGTACTTATTATAAAACTGTACAATTGGCGTATCTGTACATTGAAGGTATTTATGAAAAAAATATTTTCATTAGCCGAAATTTCATATATAACACTCCCATATATAACAACTCTATACTTTGTTTAGAAGTCGTGTATGCAATACTGGCAAACATTGAATGCCATAGAAGTTATTTTTATAAATTGAATAATATTTATTCGTAAAAATCATTGTGTGTATCTTGTATCATTAATAAAGTGTTTCACACAGCTGCATGATTGTTTATAAACAACAGTGCGCTATTGATTTCCAATACAAACAAAAACATTCAGTGTTTACAAAAACGCGTTGGAAGTTCCTTTTACTTGTGCAATTTTATTGAACAATATTTGTTCATATGAGTCACTGTGCGTATCTTATGTATTCATAATTATAATTAATATCTGTTATATTTATTCTATGAATAAATCGCTTTTGAAATTGATTCGAATTTTACTGCTCATTTTTTGTTTTTACAATTATCACATCAAAAAATAAAAGATTTATTTAGGGAAAAAACAGATTTGTTAACTAATAAAACAGTTTTGTAAATAAAAAAAATACAATTTTACTTGAATATCATTCAGAAAATTTTTTTTCTTTCAACATAACTCACATAAAATGTTCAATGGACAAACTCTTTATAATTACCATTAAAATACTTGCACACATCAGGTAAATGAAATATTTGTTAAATTCTATATAGATGTTTTGGAGATGACACAAATATAAATGGAGGTGTATAATTTGAGTGATAAATACTATTTCACCTGATGTTAAGTAGTATCATGGTTAATATACTATATGGCAATATTGAAGGAAAAATTTCCATACTTTTTCAAAAATCTATAATGTAGCGCCTAGGTCCTAGAAGAATAAAATTTACACTAAATAATTTATTTGCAGAGTGCAAGCATTGGCGACAGAGGCAGGGGAAACAAGCATGTCAGTAGCTTTACAAAGTGACCGAGAAGTCACTTTTTTGTATTTATTAAGTTCTTATTCACATTTTAGTTACATTTTTATGTCATGTTTTTAATTCATAGGCAGAAAATAATGAAATTAACCAAAGTGGATTTTAAAAGGCAAAGGAATAGTAGACACTAATTAATAAGGTAATACTGCCTCAATAAAGCTGCATGTGGAATATAAAATAATTTTACTCAGCCACTCTGGTTAGCTAGCCTGGTCAATGAGTAAACTCCTAACTGAAACTATGATAATATTAACACTTGTCATCGTTGTATCAATGTAATTTTAGTAATACAAAATAAACATAACTGGTTACCAAAAAAGTATAAGATATGTTTCCGTTTTAGTTATAATGTAAGTAATCAAGACAAGGCTTGTTTACTTACGATATAACTAAAATTTCACTTTCACTTGTTACTGATGTTTTTTTGTAAACAAATAAATTAAAAACATTTTATTTTTAAGCACGATTGGCACTATTTTGTATTTTACACCTGTTTAGAAACTTTTCAACGGCTGTGTCCACATTACACATAGATATGCTTTGTGAAACATGAAAAGCTTTCGAGACGAAATTAAATACATACAATTATTTATATTATTGATAAAGAACCTTGTTATGGAAAACTGTTTGGGACAGATTGGCCTACTTAAGTTCAACCGGTATTTATTAATACTTCTATATTGTCTGCTTCATTAAATTTTAAGGCATATGTACATACATGTGATCTAGGCAGCGTAACCGTTGGCTCACTGCACTCGCTGACTGGCGATTTTTTGTCTACTGGATGGGCGCACAACATAGCATCAGCAGTACCTACAATTAGTAGCAGTACCTGCGATTAGTGAAAAAGTGAAATTTGCATTCGATCCTTTGATAATGGTTTCCATATTATTATTTGCGAAGTTTGCATAGATTCTTTGGAACAATTACGAACTAATGAATCATTTATAAGTTGTATTGATTTCGCAAAACAAGGTAAGGGCTTTTTAACTTCTCCATCAACAGATATATTTGGCAACTGCTTACATGCAAACATAATTTTAGGGAACATTTAAAAACTAATTTTAACCCTTAATTAACATAGTGGGGTAAATTTTCACCCCAGTCGTGCATTTTTGTTTACATTTCCTAAACCTTTTGTATTAGCGATTAACACGGTTAGGTTAGGTTCTCAGTCAAACGCATGCGCTAGGAGCAGGCAGACGTGCAGTACGCAATGTTAGAAGGTTTTCACGCTATTAGCTCTTGGGTGAGTTTTTGCCCAACTATGTTATTAGTGTAACATTTTGTTTCACAAACATGTTTTTATTTTATTAGTATTTTTTTCAGATTTTTGCTTCAAATGGCAAAGAATTTAAATTATGAGCAAATAAATACAGCCCTTGGGTGAGGTTTTGCCCAACTATGTTATTAGTGTAACATTTTTTTTCACAAACATGTTTTTATTTTATTAGTATTTTTTTCAGATTTTTGCTTCAAATGGCAAAGAATTTAAATGATGAGCAAATAAGCACCATGCTTGATGATTCAGAGGAAGACGAGCAAACAGAATTGATACTAAATCAATTTGAGCGCAATTATGAAGATTCCATAACTAATGAAAGTGATCATGACACAGAAAGTGAGATAGAAATTGAAAGCGATGCAGAAGTATTATCAGATGATGTTCCATCGGCTCAATTAGGGTTCTACGAAAGGAAAAATAAATTCAAATGGTCCAAATGGCCACCTCCATCCTACAGAACAAGACCCCACAATATTACTCATCTTCCTGGTTTGAAAGGTCCAGCGTTAGCAGAAAATAATCTTTCACCGATGAAGTCATGGGAGTTTTTGTTCGATGATAACATTATTCGTTTAAGCGTTGAGTGTATGAATAAGAAAATCCTGTTTATTAGAGAAAACTCGGAGTGGTGTTAAAATCAAAGTTATA
Source organism: Druceiella hillmani (assembly GCA_039881145.1). Taxonomy (NCBI): domain Eukaryota; kingdom Metazoa; phylum Arthropoda; class Insecta; order Lepidoptera; family Hepialidae; genus Druceiella; species Druceiella hillmani. Next base: position 1,682,847 of record JAYKKI010000145.1, on the reverse strand, counting down.
CAGACGTTGAGCTGAAAGCTTTTATGAGGTACAGGAAGGAACATCTTTCATATAACAACGAATAAGAGCAGATGTTGGTTCCTCCTTTCGTGTATAAGATTTGATGATGCCGATACACGAGAAGTTTGAAAACAGGCAGATAAGCCTCATTTGATTTCAGAGCTATTGAAATTGTTTTTGGAAAATTGTCAAGCAAATTATGTTTGTTCAGAGTTCTTAACCATTGATGAAATGTTGGCACCTTTTAGAGGACGCTGTTTTTGTAGTTTATTTGAATAGCAAGCCCGCAAAATATGGAATAAAAATAATGTGATTTCAAACCCTATTATCTATACAATGCTTTTGTGTATTCGGGAAAATCAATTGATCCAAGAAACCCTCAACAATCAATTCCCACAGAAAGTATGCTTATCTAAGCTGAACCATTTTTTGGCAGCAATCAGAACATAACTGCTGATAATTGGTTTTCCTCTGTGGAAATTGTGGACACTCTCAAAACAAGGAAGCTAACTTATGTTGGCACAATGAGAAAAAACAAGAGAAATACTAAAGGAATTTTTACCACACTGATCTAGGGTACAATCATCGTCGGTTTATGGGTTTGTTCCTGAAAGCAACATTAATTTCTTATGTGCCAAAAGTTAATAAAAGTGTAGTTTTGATATCATCCAGGCACAAACAAACCAGAAATTGTTTTTTATAATTCTACCAAAGGTGGTGTGGATGCGTTCGATCAAAAATGTGCTACATATTCTGTGATGAGGTGAACAAGAAGATGGCCAATGGTAGTGTTTGGTGAGCTGATGAATATTGCAACAGTAAATAGTTTTGTGATATTCAAAGCTTCCAACCCGGAATCAAAAATTAAACGGCAAATCTTCATCAAAGATTTGGGTCTTTCTTTGATTTAACCTCTAATTGAAAAGCCACACTATCCGAAAGAGGTAAGAGAACAAATTTATAATTTCCTTGTATGTTCAAACGAAAGTCTGTCACAATATGGCGAACCAGCGGAAAAGAGAGTGAAATATGAACGCTGTTACATTTATCCGCGTAAAGATGATAGAAAGTGCACGAAATCTTGAATCTTAAATTTATTTGTTAATCACATTCAGTAGATAAAATTGAATGTTTGACATGCCTTTTTAGAGAATAAGTAACAATTTTATTTTTTGTTATAATTTTTAAAAAGTTGTTAGTCAATTAAAACATAAAGTTATTGTTATTTGTTTTTTCTTAAGTTTTGTTTCTAAAACTTAAACAAAATGTACTCCACATTTTGTTTAATTTTTTAGTGGTATATTAAGATTCTAACAAGTTTATTACAGACTAAAAGCACGTTAAGTAAAAAATATGAAAAAACTGTTTTTTTTTTTCAAATGTATACAACTTTTGTTTTATTCTAATGTTAAGTTTAAATTTAAGTGTTTTTGCGGCAATTTTGGGCATGATATTTAATTTTTTACACGAATAGGCAAGGATTGACATTTTTTCAGAGTACAAATAACACACCCAAAATGTTTAAAGGTAAAGCAAATATTTAAGTTTAAAAAATATGAGCGTTTCATAGAATTTAATAATTCCTAAAAATATGTTAAATTGGAGGCGAGTTCATAATGACAAACTCTGCGAAATGAATCGTTAATAAAATTTGACCAATACGTGCCCTTTTATTTTTATATTATCAATATAACATCGTTAGTGAAAGGTCATCATGCAATTCAGTGCTGCAAGGCATTGTCGAGTATGTTTGTTTAATCGTAGCATAAAAGTCTATGGTTATGACATAATTTAAAAAAAAATGGATCTTACAAGATTTACAATTTTTTGCAAGAAAATCCCTTGAAATTATTTCAGACAGTTATTGGATGTATTTGCCAGTAGTAAAATGGTTTTCCAAACTAAATTTGTTACTAAATAATGTGTGAGTGGCATTTATAGTTGTTCAATGAACATTGTTTGTTGTAATTTTTCTTCTAAATGGAAGAAAGATAAAAGGAGATTGATTCATTGTCACCAAGCTGCACTCATACCCATTTCATACACATTGAAATTATTATACCTAAGTTTATGTTTTTTTTGTTTTGCAGGACAAAAGCACGAGTGAAATTGTGTGGCAGAGACGAATTGGCCTTACGATATGCATTTCCTCCTCAGTCATAAACGTAGTCAGTAGAAGATACTTTATTAATGAACATTTTAAAACTTTTCAGTCTAGAAAAATATTATACGGTAACCCCACACCAAGTTACAATTTGTCGATATCTACTGAAGAAAGCAGAGCAATAATGGAACAACCAAGCACAAGCTCAGCCACAGTTGCGACAAGAAACTACCAGCAAGACCTTAGTTACTTCAGTGGAAGAATGTCTAAGATAAATAACCTAATAACACCATATTATCCTTAAGCATCAATTTTTGCTTGCACAACTAGTCATACAATTATTAGTTACGCTTTCATGAATTTCATTATAATTAAAGGAAAAGATACTTTAGAGGCAGCTTTTTGGTAATCCGGAGTGTTAAAGAACGATAAAGGCGTAAAGAGTAAGAAAGCTCAAATTTGTAAGGAAGGTTTATTTACTGAAGAATATTCAGCAGCTCAGATGGAAGTTATGAAAATTGCAGAAACTCGGGCAGTGTGGTAATTTAGAAACTATAAAAATTAATAAAGTAAAACAAAGTTAAAACTTATCAAAAGAATGGTATACTTTATTTGAACATGAATTCTTAACTTTTAAAATTTTTAAAATTATCATTAGCAATCAAAATTATTGATAGACACACTTGGGGGATTTGTTCGTGTCCATAGGATTTACCACCTCTTCCTAGGCCCACTCTACACGTGTCCCTCGGGCTAAATGAGCAAACGACGCCGATCATCAGGCAGCGGTTAAGTAACCTAAATCAGTAGGACTAAAAACCCTGCTGCGTGGAAGTAGTAAATGACTTACACACTCCGTAACTCTACGGTCATGTCTCGTGGGAATGGTGGTCTTGATTTTATCATCTGGGTCAAGAGGATGAACACCTCTATCAAAAATTACCCCTTTCCTACAGTGGGAACATGCCAAAAGGATACCATCAGGTGGTTAGTGGGAAACTAGTCTCTAGCGCCAACCTCGATGTTACCAGGTGGCCTTCGAGCGTATAAGTCTTCTCACAGGAATGGGCATCACCCTGCGAGAGATCATTAATCAACCCTACTTGTGGAAATTAAAATGAGTGAAAATTCATACCAAAATCAAAATTCACACCCAGCCCAAGAAAATCGAAAAGTTTACCATGAAAAGTGTTCCACAAAGCCACATTGGAATCTAGACCAAGAGCTAATTCCTTTCTTGGAACTTTAATGGCAGCCATAGAAGCAAGAGATGAAACACTAGCATACTTTACTAATGAACCCAGTCACTACCAAACAGAGAAACAATCACCTAATACAAAACAAATGCCACAACCCTGGCAACGAATACCCAAGTTCGAAAAATGTAAAATATCCGATTCCCCTCTGGCCCCAACTAACAAAACACAAAAGAGGTTTAAAGACTTACCTGTCGATGAACACAGTCAAATGCCCCAATAGTTAACTAAACATAAAACTTCCCTTAAAGACTCAGGATGATGTGGAGGACGCATACAAACATGTCACCAATTTAATCCCAGTAGCCTGCTGGATCAACTCACCAGAACTAAATAAATCTCCAAATTTGTATTTCCAACCTCTCACTGTACTCAGGGTCGAAGAAAAACATAGCTTAAAACAGGTAGGGCACCTGGCTCGATACCCCTCAGACAAAAAGAAGTGAGAGCTTTTTTCCATGACACTGCAAATAATAAGATGCAACAAACTATTTCTATGTTGTCTGCTTAAGGTCAGGGTGACCATTCTTTGTGGAAAGCCTCTAAAATCCTCGACAAGTTCCAAGAGCAGAGTTCCACCCATTAGATTACAATCCATCTTAGCTAGAGCGAACAGTGAAAAGGCGGAGATCTTTGCATCTCATCCGGCAAGAGTCTTCAAACCAAATGAGGGATATAAGAAAACCATGAGATCGACACCATCCTAAACTATGATCTCCAAATGTGCTTGCTCTAACCAGACAGACGTCCCCTAAAAAATTATCAAAGAAATAAAATTACTAAACCCAAAGAAAGGCCCTGAATTTGACTTGATCATTCTCAAAGTTCTAAAGGAGAAGGATCTAACTTTTCTAGCTTGCATATTCAAGTAGTATTCAGAACGGGATATGTGCCTGCTCTCTCTGTGGAAGATCTCCCGGATAATTCTAATTCATAAACCTAGCAAACCTACACATGAAGCTTCATTTGGAAAAACTTTGGGAAAAGATCTTCCTGACCAAGTTGAAAGTGAACTTTATGGACGATTGTGACTTTATCCCAGCACATCAGTTGGGCTTCAGAAAGTCTCATTATAAAATTGAGCAAGCTCATCGGGTATACCACACTATTCGCCAGGGCTTCGAGAAAATGTAATACACGTCTGCAGCTTTTCTAGATGTCCAACAAGCCTTCAAACACGTCTGACATAAAGGTCTGATCTCTAAAGTGGAGGAAAAGCTTCCACACTCATAGTTCCCAATTATAGAATCCCATCTAACTCAAAGAAAGTTTCAGGCAAAGCTAGGGGATGCAAGATCTAGTCTGCACAAGTGATCGAAGCTGGAGTCCCACAATCGTTCATTCTTGTATAATATGTTCACTTCCCTTCTCTCTACAGATGTAACCATAGCAACTTATGCTGATGACATTGTTTATCTGGCAAAATCCAAAGATCCAGATTCTGCTAGCAATAAGCTCCAAGTATTGCTGGACAAAATGTATACCTGGTTGCATAAATGGCGCATCCACGTCAGTGCACAATCGATCCCACATCACGTTTACGTTGAGGAGAGGCAATTGTCCCGAAGTGAAATTAGGAACTAACACACTGATTGTGTTAAATATCCAGGCTTCCACCTAGAGAGAAGGCTTACCGGGAAAACTCACATCAAGCAGAAACGTGACCAAATAATATCAGGTACAAAAACCTACGCTGGCTGTTGGGTCGTAAATCTGTGCTGTCGGTGAACAATAAACTACCATAAAGACCACTTCTTAAGTTGATATGGCATTTAGTTGTGTGGTGTGGCCAGTAATAGCAACATAATGTGTCTCCAAATAGCTCAAAACGCAATTCTAAGAAACATAGTCAGTGCATCTTGGTTTACACGAAATTATGAAATTCAAGAATACCTCAACACTCCCACCATCCTTGAGGAGATTAATAGATTTAGAAAAAGATACGCAGAATGGCTCACTACCTATCCAAACACTCTAGCTACTGATGAATGAAATGACTGAAATGCTGGATAATATTAAATTGATTAACAGGCTCAAAAGAAGCCAAGAATTAACGCAATGGCGTTGGTCTCTGCACTCTGGACGCCAAATTTCTCACCCTACAAAACTGATAACAGTACAAAGGGACTAATCGCAGTTACATAAAAACAAATTATACATCCTTAGTGGTTTACCTATATATATGTCAATTATATATTATGTTAATTTACAAGATTAGATGATTGTGAACAAAATCATTTTTGGCTGTGCATCATGTATGTGCATGTTCATCAGTTTTGGCTGTGCCGGCCCTTGCCAACTCTTCCCAGAAAATGGTGGCTTTGGCAATGTGTATACGTAGGGCTATTGTATTATGTTTTTAATAAATTTTATCTCATTTCTGTTCCAGATAGGCCCCTGGTGTGACAATCGGCAGCAGCATAAAAGTATAACTTAGTGGCATACAAATGGGGTTACAACTCTGCAAAATCATAGTCATCGATTAGTACAACGGTTCGACTTCCGATTCAACTTCTAGTTCTCCTAAAGTTCTAGTAATAATAAACCTTATAATTAGTAAATGAATTAAAGAAATTGTCTCACACCAATGAGGAGTATTCTTGGTAATCGACCCAGCAAGTTCTTTCCTGACTGTTCAGTCAACGGTGTCGTAAATCTGGTGAACATGCAATCCAGCAACAGTCAAGTGCGGGTCTCTGACTACTGCCTATCATCCCGCACACTGTGGTCCTTCGAGTTAGATCTAGAGGAAACATCATCATGGTCATCACGGATCTGCTAGTGAGAGAGTTGCAACAGAGGAGACGACGCCGTCGTCGGTGACGATTACGACTTCAACTGCACAGACGGCGATTAGACTCGTCAGAAGCAGGCAAGGGCATAAATATTAACAACATAACCGTGTTGTTGAGTGTAATATTTTTAAGTATGAGTGTAATTAAAATGGTGAATGTTGTTTTAAATACAGTACCTATACAGCTGTCAGAATACATATCACTGTAAAATACTAAGATTACCGTCATATCACTGTAAAATAAACACAATCAAAATGATCTGGGCGCAAAAGAAATGATATGTGGCGAAAGAAAACACTACTTTTAAATTAAACAATGTCAAAAGATTTCTACCTGGAGCAATGTCATTTAATAAGACCCGTGGCATGGCTGAACAAACATTGTTAATGTTGGTATACAATAGATTTATGAGTATGTTTTACGAATATGTTCTGTAATAGATATGATATGTTCTGTAATACTATTTCTCAGTGATATCGGCAAACGGCCGGCCTCGCCAGCACTAGCATTAGGCACAACCGTCTTTGGATATCGGTGTGAAGCCCAGATACATTGTGATGTAATTGTATACATATGCAGTGTATTTTTTCTGTGAAATATTATTGTATTTTATTTATTTTTAAACATTAGTTTCCCTTTAAAAAAATATTTCAATGATTCACTCATTGAACTCAAAAATTAAGTATTTGTGATTACTTTGTAATTGTAATTTTCTGTTTAACTTAACACTTCACCTTACTTATCTGAATTTCTCTTAAATATAAAATATAACCCATATCTATAATCTAAGTTACTTATGTATACAGTGTAAATATGCACACTAATAAAAATATTTTTTTTCATCACTCATACTAAATAAATTCACATTAAATTACTAACGTAAGTAAATGTAACAACGAGGTTTACAATATCTGAACTGTCAAATCTTATTGTTTATAAACATTCTCTTTTAAAATTGAATGGCGTATAATTGATTGTTAAATATTGGCCGAGTCCTATGATTTGATTTCCGAGTTTCTGTGTAAAGATACTTATTTGATGTTTACGCTACTGTTATTTCGTCAACGAAATTAATTAGCCATAGTATTGATTAATGTCTTTATTTTAATCATACAAATGCTAGTACTGCTTTTTTTAGAGTTCCTAGTAAACTAGGCACCTTATAATTGCATCATGCCTGTTTGTTCGTTTTCTCTATACATATATCTCTACAAGCTGTGCCAATTTCGTCAATTTCTAATTTATCGTTTAGTCAATTGAAAGATAGGATCATTTTTGATTTTGTTCCATTTTGTTCCATTAAGTCGGGTACCAATGCATAAGACTTTCAAAATGCAATGTAATACTATTAGTTATATTCATTATTCCCCCACATTCTCGTCCATTAATTTTTTGAATTGTACATTTTAAGAACCTTAATAAAAACTTAATTAAATACCTTAATAATTAATCCAATTGAAAATTGTTTTAGTTTAGTTATATTGACAGTTGTATAAGATGAAAGATTGAATCTGTTAAAGATATGCAAAGGTTATCGACATCCTTGTCAATATTGACACTACTTACTAAACTTACGACATTACAGCAAATTTACGCAAACAAACAATATGATTAGGTGATGCGGAATTTGAAACTGAAGAAGTCTGCTAACAAGTCCATGGTTTCGACACAAACTTGGCCAGTTTTATTTTTGTTTAACCCAAATAACTTCAATTTGTATCTTTATGTAAAACGAATTGTTTATGGGTAAATTAACATTCTGTTGATGATCCGAGATATCAAACCATGTTGTCAATAATCAATTCTTACCAAAGTTATTTAATATATTTGAAGACCGATATAAATTAAATTAGCTGTATTAAAATACTTAGCAAAGATTATAATATTACTTAGTATCATAAATACACAATTTAAAAAGATACATAAAAAATAATGTGCAAAGTTACGCGTGAACATATTTGTAGTCTTAGAAGCATAAAATTAATGTAATCTCATTCATGACACTTTTTCATTTATGGTCACATTCTATGTTTCCTATTTACAACATTTGTCATAGGTCTTCTCCATAAAAAGGTTGAATCGCTTTAGTTACTTTATGCATATGCCGACGTGCACTTGGTAAGTTTTAATTTTTCTTATATTGCATTTGTTTGCATGTTACATTTTGTCAAGAATACATATACACAAACTAAAAGCGAGAACAGATTGAGTGATCACCTTCATGATATATTTATTTCTATAAAATGACCTGTATTGTAAACAAAAAAAATGAATTAAGCTTAAAAACTTCAGTCTTCATAAATAAACGAATAATAATGCCTATAATATGAACGACAATAATTAAGAGTATAATTACTCTTATTATGTTTCATTTACATTTAATACGCAAGCCATATAACGCGTGTGTAACCAACCGGTGGGCTCGTGGCCCTAATCCAATGGGGCTCGCACGCGAGTGTAAATGAGACATTAAGTTTTATAAAAGTATTAAACAAGTCTAACATTTCAATTGACAAAAAGGTGCATCGTGATGAAGTTCTTGAAATTTTAGTTCGAAAAGAATTTAATTACTGGTACTAATTAATGAATTTACTTTTTAATTATGCGTTGATTAAAGATACTATTGTAGTACGCTTTAAACTTGATTCAATTTAAATTGAAGCATATATCATGCTTAATAAAAATATTAAGATTTTTATAGCATTAATGAAAAATTATAAAATTGACATATCTAATATCACCATATTGATTGTTTAAAAATTGTAATTTGTTATAATTTATTTCCTTTTCTTATTCAATTAAATTTGAATTCATAGCAGACGGCAAGTACACACATATCATAACGATACAATGTATAATTATAATTATTTGTTTTAAGTACAGACATACTGTATTTTTGTTACATTCAAAAAGTTGGGTAAAATTGTTTTTGAGTTCATTTCACTGCAGTAGAAAGAAAAATTGCACCAAGGATATTTTGTAATTATAAAAACTAAGTGGAATTATAATCCACCTTTTAGCATGGTCAAAACAGCTCAGCATAGTACAGTTACCATCAAATCTATTTCTCGTTTGACTGAGGATGATAGAAGGTATTCAATTAGTATTTGGGATAAATTCTTTAACAATGAAATGTGACAGATCATTTTGACATGCAACTAATGTGAAAATCATCGAATTCAGAGCAAAGTTCAAGGGGCAAGATAGACCGGTATTAAAAGATTTGGTTATGTTGAAATTGAATACTTTTATGGGATTACTATTCTGCCATCTTGAAATGGAATCATGAAAGCATGAGTTACATTTTTGCTACGAAATAAAAAGTTAGAGAAAGATACAAAAAGAGTTTCAGCTAAAAGTCTCGTGTATTTGGTTTTACTTCATGGATTTGATTAGACTTTGATTTCACGAAAAACAAAACTCTCTGTTCACATATCATAAAGAAAAACAAAGCTGTAGTCTTGATATCTTTAATGCACCATAGTAACACCATTGACAAGCACACCAAAAAACCTGAAATAATTCAATACTACAATGCCAGCAAACGACAAGCGGACGAAAAAAACAAAAAATGTTAAATTTTCTCAAGGAGTCGATGAACGATAAGGTCTCTGGTGATTTTTTTACAGAGTTCTTGACTTATGTGCAGTCAACACTCATATTTCATAATCAGAACCAGATAAAAGAATTAGAAAGAGATTTTCTAATGAAATTAGCACGTTCTGTGGTCGTTACACTGGTGCAGACACACTATAAATTCAAGTTTGCAAAAGAAGTTGGAAATGATACTGATGCGAGTTTTAGGAGCAGACATGCTCTAAAACGGGAAGACCTGTCATAACAATACGGAAGACCTGCAGACTCTGTCCACCAAAACTAAAGAGGAAGTCTAACTACACTTGTGTAAGTTATAAACAGGCAATATGCCTATGGTATTCCAAGCGCATGTGCAAGAACTACCAATAACTTTACACATATTGGACCACTGTCAGAATTGTTGTGTTTTATGTTGAGTGTATTTTTTTTATGTTTGATATATCTTGGATTTATGAGCTCACTGACCCCAAGTTCTTAAGTGACGCTTCGAGTATTACCAACGATAATACTCGAATATAACGAATATTAAGAGATAACATTAGAATAGAACACTGGATTCATATTAATTAAATTTAAAAATATTTTAAGTAAATATTTACATTTTCATAAGTATTCATCAAAATTTTAAAATAACATTTCATAAAGTATAAGGACATCTAAGATTTTACAAATATAGTATTCTAAAATGTAAAAATTTCAAAAAATACCTAGACTCTCTGACTTCAACGCTATTCAGGTAGATTATAATATGGAAGCTTGCAGCGATGGATCATGAACGGTTTGTTGATGACATACAGCTGAAAATAGAAAACATAAAAACATAGACAATACATATATATGGATTTTATTGCATACTTTTTGGTGTACATTACTTGGCATGTCAATGGAAGATATTTATTTCCAAATTTTGGCTAAACTTTGAATTAAAGTTTGTATTTTTACAATTATTTTTACAATATGTAGTTAGAAGTGTTTCCATCAGTATTCATAAACATTTTGCATAAGGACATTTGTACGCAAATAAGTTATTCTTATAACAAGTTCAAAATTATTGGTTCAATCTTTGAAAAGTCTAAGTCTTAGGAGTAAGTCTTTGAAATTTTTCCACGAATTTTACATTTACATATAGTAACTTCAAAACTTTTGGATTATACATTCATAACTAATTTTATCACTACATTGAAATTTTAAACTGCTGCTAATCTAATTGTTGTTACACTTTGTTTTGTACAGATTGTCTTACTGTATTAATTGTAATTATTAATTTGGCAAAATAAACATTAAACTTATGGATCAGGAATGGGAAAGAAGTGGATAGGGTAAGGAGTTGGAAAAATATATGGCGAACCTATGCTTCAGTGCTGAAGCTCAGATAATAAATAAGTATTAGCACATATAAATTACCAGTTAGCATATTTATCATTACACGCTTTTCAAAGAAGTAACATGAGTACTTTTATTTAACCTGAAATTTCCTCATAGGGACTATCTCTCTATGCGATTGTAGCTAGGTTAATCTGTTTAATATTTTGTTTATTACTTGAAAGGCTGGTAGCAATTAATATCAAAGTAATTAATGAAAGTAATATTACTATTTTATAAGCAAAAATATAATGATGACAAATAAACTTAAGTACATTGCTGTCAAAATAACAATACGCCAAGCAGCTACTTACGATTCTGACCATGAATACGTAAAGCAGTGTGCGGTTTCACTTTGATGCTCCATTAAAACATTCAAACACATTTCACAAAATTGAATTGAATTCATATAATGGTTCTGGTAAATATGAAAAATAACAAAATTACACTTTAAATAATTGCAATTAATAGCATCGAGCATTAAAGGGTTAGGGCAAGTATAGATCTGTAAAAAGATAATAACCAAGATTAACTCCAATCAATGTTTAAAATAATTATAAATTACACAAGTTTCACAATTGTTGATTTTGTTTTCTAACTAATTTATTGTCTTTCATATTATTTAAATTTCACAAAAACCAATTTTTTTAAATTTTAATGTAATGTTTAATAAATGAATATATTGGAAAAATAATCTGTACAACATACCTGGTAATCAGTAGTATCTCATTTCAAATATTGAAACAGACTCTTTTAAATTATCAATAAATCTTATTTCATTAAAAGTTAACTGAAATGCGACTTCCCAAAATTGTATAATGCAAAATATGTAACTTTGTTCGTCAGATATGATCTCATACATTTTAGAAGATGTAAATAATTTATAATCGGTATCTTGAGTTTTTCATTGTTCAATGTAATAAATTATGTTATAATTTGTGGTGTTCAAAAAAATTATTTTAAAATACATTATTTGGTAATAAAGAATAGTATGACAAATTTTACTTCCCGAGTTTCAAATTTCTGAAGTCTGAAAAATGTGACTTCTCGATTGGCTCCAAGTGGATGATTTGTGTACAGTGAACTCCATTTTGAGCAACACAAAATAATTAAAACATTACTCATGGATATCTAAATTAATATAAATATACAAGAAGTGAAATATGAGTTCCCAGGGTATAATTTTCGCAGTATGATCATTTAAAATTGTTGTCCTCAGCTTTCCATTTATATTTAGTCTATGCGTTTTCAGTCATAATCATATTGAGTTGATCACCAAACTCTGTGTTCCCAACACGGACATCAACTAAGACCATTCAACAGCTGAATGAGGTAATAAAAACTTTGTACCAGCATAACTAGTGACGTTTGCATCAGTGGGCTGATGGATGTGTGATTTTTTTATTGTTTATTGTGGGTTTATGTTAAAAATATACATATTAATTTGGGTATAGTTTAAAAGTAAACTAGTGACTATCAAGATATAGTAGACGTTTTGTGGCTTTCTCGCGCTAAATAATCGTAAATAAGAAATAAAAATTAACCGAGCCAGCCAGATTTCATTGCTTTCCCTCAATTCATTGCAATTAGACTTATTATTGTGACTTTATGGTACATGTTTGTATTTCATATTTTTACCATAATTGTGTACTGCAATACGTACCACATTAACAATAAAAACAAATGATGATCGACTTCACATGTTGATGATTGACACATTATAAAAAGCATGTTTAAATTTATGGCGTAGCCAGTGTGGTTGTTATTTCCAGAAGTAATTGGAAAAAAATTAGTTTCTCAACAATTATATTTCCAAAAAAATGTGACATTGCTTAAAGGGCATTTATAGGTTATTAAAGAAATCAAATTTAAATAAAATATGATTGACTCCCCCTCCCCGACCTTAGCTTCTATCAGTCCTCAAACTTTATTCAAATAACTATGTAATTGGACAAATAGACAATGTGGATTAGTGAAGCAGAAAATGTACATTCAAAGAAATATTATATTTGGAAAATTCGGCGTAATAGAAAAATGTGTAATTAATTTCAATAGAATCAAAGTATTAAATTAGCACAGCATAAATACTTATATGAAGTTTGTTTTTCGTACAACATACATACGATGAAAGAAAACAGCATGAAAACCCAGTGCAAGATTGTCAACAGACTGCTGGATGTAAAAAATTAAATAAGTACAATTAAAACAACTTTAAATTTTGTCACAATAAATAGATATATTTCATTTTATTCAACTGACTTACTTTCAAAATTGGACAAAGCGGATTCAAAATGGCCATCGAACTTAAGTTACTGTAATTAATACTACGAAGAATTAATTCCAAGTAAAAAATATCTCACCTCTGAATGAAAAAAGCGTAATGGTAAGATATCGCTTATTAGAAGTAAATAACCATTCCTTTCCATTAAATATAATATTATTTTTAAGTCTAATTAAGATTTTCTAATGGCAAATGAGTGGGAACAACATGGGTTTTAACAAATGATAGTTATTTTATTCTTTATAAACATTACAACCAATACGACGATGTACGATATTTTGAAAAGTTTATAACATTATACTATAAAAAAAAAAAAGATTTATATATGAAGAATAACACAAATAAATCTTTAAAAACAAAGTTATTAGATGAAGAACTATTTACATACGTGTACTCGCATTTTTAAATACTTACCAATAGCATTCACTTGACGAACTTCGCATATCGGTCGATTATCATGTTGAAACAAAATCGTATTTATACTTATAAACAAGAAAACCATAAGTTACATTACATAAATAACGAAATAGAAGTGTACCACTTCCAAAATAATCACTGCCGCGGAAAAGAAACTGGGATTTGAAAATTAAATGACGTTCAGAAACGGTTAAAAAACGTCTGTCACAATAAGTTGCCACCGAGAAAAAATCATCCGGCAAGAAATAAATGAAAATAATTGGGTATTGTTATTCTTGTCTTTTTAACATTAATAAATTACTCATTTATATTAATAAAATTTTTTTTAATTAAACATTTCTCGGGTTTCGTGGTTTAAATTCATATCGAAGTTTTAAAATTATTTTTCACATCGTTTTCAGTAATTTTTTAAAATTCATTTTTAGAATTTAAAAATATAGTAGTATTGGCTTGTTGAAATTAGAACTTAAAAATGAAATTAATAAAAAAATGTCATTATTTTTCCACCAGATTAATATTTTCTGGTAACTAAAAACAGAAAGCAAATTATATTACTTGGTTTTTGTCAAAGTCCTATTGAGTTTTGTCAAAGTCCAGCTACTATTAAAAAATATTCATGATTCATATCGTTTAAAATGTAAATAAAATGATTTTTTTTATAATCGTTTTAAATTAATGTTCCTGCTCCTGTATTACTTCCATTAGTCCTTATATTTATTATTTAATTAAGATTTGGAAATATACGAATAGTAGAAACAATTTGTGGAAATGTAATAGGTCGAAGCTAGATTTAAAAAATTAAACAAGCTAAAGGAATATCAGTTATATTATGTCGCCATCAAAGAAAAAATTGCCTAGTAAGAATATTTTTGAAAAGAATATTTCGTATTGTTCCAAATTTATCAAATGATATACTGTTCCATAAATGGTTTAAACTGATATCAGTTCTTTTATAATTGTTGACATGTAGAAGGTTAAAAATTAGAACTGAAAAATGAATGAATTTTTTTCATTTCCTTTAAATATAGCCAACTTCTTAATTTTTGTAGTTTATTATTTTTTGTTCGCAAGCATTAATAACGGATATCCGAAATAAGATTCAGTGTTGCATAGCGTTTTTCGACACTTGACATTGGCAAAGGTTCTCTATGGAGAGAACGGAAGCCATATAATCATAATAAATACATCTGTCACTTTATGCTGCCATTAGAGAAAAAATGACCAGTGAGAAAAATTTTAATATTTATTTGCCGCAACCCACCTAAAATCAAATGATTTTCACGATTTATATCGTTTAAAATTTATTTAATTGGATACGGTTTCGTAAATGGTTTATATTAACTTAACAGTTTATACATAATTGTCAACATTCTTTGGTTTTATTATAACTAAGAAATGTAGTATAACTAATTTCTGAAATATAGTAAGGCAACTAAGATTTTAAATATCAAAACGGTTAAAAAATTTACTGCAAAAAGCCGGCTGAATGCAAGTCATACTTTCTAATACAAATCTGATCTTTCCGGCTTAATGATCCCTTTACTACACTACGCCTTGCTACTTTACTTGTGTTAATTTATCAGCAGTTTTTCATTTACTAACGCTCACAATTTTACTTGTTTATATTGGAGTATTGTAAGCTGCCTTGGAATGTTATAAAACCTTCTATTAATTCAAATAAGAGTTACAGTGATAAGAGACTGAAAAAAAATTAGATTTTTCATTTCTCCCAAGCATCCCATGATGGCTTGCATTTTTTATATCTTTATCTTTGTTTCACTACAGATGTCGGATGTAAAATTTCTCATACATTATGTTAAATAATACATCTGTTCCATAACTTATGTAATGTTAACTCTTAGGTCCAACACATGAAAACCAATAAAAGAAAACCTTTTCGAATAAGTTGAAGTTGAACATACTTACTGTTAGTGGTGTTTATTGTAATAATTTGTTGATAAATTTTGTTCCACAATTTGATATCATTTTATAGCAATGGTATCAAAATGCAAAATAAAGATGGAATTTTATTCTGCAAGTTTCTTTTCGTGCAAAAGAAAATTTCAAAGGTAATGGAATCTTGATGATTTTAGTTCAGTCCAAACATTTAATGAATCTTCAACTTTCATGAATTCTTCTAGACTTACAGCATAGTCTGACTCTTGCCGAGTCAGACTACGCTTTTACAGGTATATTGCGGGAATAATTATTTATGTTTGTTTTTTCCGAAATGTTGAAAAAGTTATAGAAAAATGAAAATGATATATTTTGAAATTTGCACTTTAAGGGCTTACTTTTCATATTCCACACAATGGTCTTGAAAATTTTTTTTCAACTTCCCATTTTAACTCTGAAATTATCCCTCAAAATCCAGTCATATGTTTTTAATTTATGTGTTTACAGCAATGCCAAATTACAAATTTTGACATCAAATGGTCTTTAAAAAAAATGCCTGCGACAGGTGGACACCAAAGTAATTAAGTACGTAGCGAATATATAGTATAATATATAACGATAAAAATAGATTACATGTTTTGCATTACTTACTTCTACTGAGACGACATAACTGAATGCTTTCAGACAAATTATAAATTTTGATATCGTTTTATATATTTTGTAAGTTCTCCAAAAGCTTACAGTAGATCATATAGTAGATAGTTCTGTAAACTCTCCAATATGATGATATGAAATGTGCAATGTCAATTAAGAAAACAAGCAGCGTAGCTTGCGATTTTATTGGTTGCCCAATGTGCAACAATTAACTGCATCGGTGAAATCTATTCAGTACGGTACAAGTTATCAAATATTTCTTAAAACTATCTTTCATGTTTGATACTATCAAACTCACCCATTCCCTGTCGTATGTACCAGCGCTATAAAAATCGCAGGTGTATAAAAATGTACAAGGGTGCCAAAAATATTAGGATCAATTTGTTTCGATACATTTTGCTATTAATTTTGGTTGCCATAATGTGACATGTGTGGCAGTGTGGTCAAGACTTGTTAATGTGACGTGTGTGGCAGTGTGGTCAAGACTTGTTACATTTCTGAATGACATTAATTATAAAGTGCCAAATATTAAAATTGTAACAAATTATTTAAAAATTATGAAAATTAAGGCAATCACTTGGATGAATTCCTTCCTTTTAATAAGATATTCTCACAAAGATCTGTCCCAAATGCAGATGTTTCCAAGATGTCAAGATATACTATGCTTGATGAAGATATCTTGATTTTGCAAAATGTACTAATCGTATGTAATTCCAAATATTTTTAATTCTTCAGTCTCACATCTGAACATAAAATCTAAATAAGCAATAATTTACCCTGGTGAATATCGCACCATTGTCAGATTTCATTGTAATTTGACGTTATTTTAACATAAAAAAGTAACCAAAAAGCTAATAAGCCATTATAAATTCTTTCAGAAAGAAATAAAAATTGCAGCCGCTAAATATTAAATTTATAATTAGTTTCCTAATAGTGGTTAAAATGTAAATGGAGCACTGTCGATGCTATGTTACATGAGGGATGTTTCTTTTACTACTCAGCCAGATATAATAACTCCACTAATGCTGATCCTAACTGATCGTACATGTAACGTATGACAGTAGAATAAATATTAACTTTTATCGCATTTACTTAACTGAAATACATAATGCTTACGAACAAAAATGTTTTAAAGCACCCACGTTCAGAAAACAAATTTTAGTATAAAATTATGAAAAAAAAATAAAAATGCGAAGTTATCGGGTATCGAATAGTTAACTACTTACTTGTTCGTTTTTTATAGATACTATATAAAGATGATGTGATCGGTGATGTTCTGCAGGAATAGACCCAATTAATGTTGTGTTGCGGGCAGTAAAATTTTCAAAATTTGTAAAATATATTTCTGACTTTTGATACAAACAATTTCAAAATAAAAAGTAATAGCAGAAAGTTTGTTACTTACTTATTATCCATTTGTTACTTAGCGGAGTCATCTCTTAAATGTTTCCACTCTAATTTGGGGTTTCTTGTGTACAACAGACAAATATTTATTTTTTTTTAAATTCAGTTGATTTTGATTCAACAATATTTCAGACATATAGTCAATATATATTTCTATCCAATAGAATAGAAATGTAAAAAAGGTCATTGTCGGTGCATTTGGTCAATTCCCTTTGATGTCGCAAGAAAGGCAGCCCCAGTGTGTCTCAACAACGCATCTGCGCAAATCCGTATCTACCTAGCTCAGTGGCACAGGGATATTTAAGAGTGCAGCTTTAAGGGCTGGAATTGTTGAGTTTAGATCTACTGAGCATACATTTTTGTTTTCCAGTGTTACTGGAGGGAGGTTGAAAATGAGATTAAGTCAGATTAAACATATATTATCTAGAAGTTCTCTTGAAATTGCATCTCCTGGTCTTTGGGATGTGCTGGGTATATTTTCTTTTCAGGAACGTATAGTAATCAATTTGGTTAATAATGTCATCTATATCGTTGGGATCCATTTTGACTTGGTGACAGCACAAGACCAAGTCAAGGGCTGTATTATAGTGCTCATGTCTGAGTTTGTCCAGTAAGTCATGAATTTTTGAATGATTTGTCCAGTAAGTAATGAATTTTTGATTAATTGTTTGTCAATGCACGTTTATTAAATCATCTGTAATCAATAATGAGGTACCATTTATCCTGCCTAGATGCATCACATTTTTTTGGAACTCTATGTACTGGACACAAACAAAAGGACATATTTTCCCCATAAAATTCTCTTTTAAAAAGTGAATCAATTCATACTGAATTTCACAACTTGGTTTCGGTGCTTGGCAATAACTTCGCACAAATATAGGGGTGTCATCTGAAGTACTAAATACATTTCACTGCAAATGTAAAGGATAGATTTTCTAAATAAAATTATATTAATAGCATAATTCAGTTATTTTTTTCCTCAAATGTATGCTTGGTAAGTAATGGTTACACTTTGTTTCCATTTTGTATCTATGTCTTCTGAATTTTGATAGTTATTCAATTTAACTTGTGGGGGATGCTCTGATAGTTAATAAGGCGTTAATTTCAAATTATTAACATTATTTATATCATTGTCTTTTATATCAAAGTTTCTAAACCTATGATTTCGAAGTAATAAAATTCAAGTCTTGTTTTCATGTGCAACTATCAATAATGTATTTTAACGGGGTTCAATAAATATTGTCAGTACTGGATAGATGGGTATTTTTAATTAAAAATACTATAAATCTGGGATTTCCACCTTACAGCATAGCTAATATCACCTTCTCTTCTAATATCCATAGTTTGACGGTCCAACTACAGTATTTTTGTAGTCTGACAGTAAAGGGCAGATACCTGGCACTGCAACAAAATTGTTCATGATGGCATAATCACTGGATCTTGTTACTGCACAAGTGATGCCTTCTTGTCGGTTTTACCAATTACACCAGTTATGCAACAGGCACCACGAAAGCTCAAAACATATTTTAATTTACACGAAATTAATTGCGCTTTTAAATTACTTATGTCCTAACAGGAAGACGGCGGCTGACAGACTGGATTCTCTTTAGCTTGGATCTGTCCTGTTGGTTCAGCTTGTAGGTTGGTGTAACAGCAAATATTTAAAAATTATCTGCGCATTAAAAAATTATTGATTACAATAGTTTACATAAATTTTTACTTAAACTGGAAGGGTGTAACTATTTATAATTTAGGTTTGTAGACCAAATAATTGATTGAATAAAATAATAAAAAAACTAATCACATCAAATTTTCAAGATCTTTGTTGAAATATTTTCGTTTAAAAACTAAATAAATTAAATATAAAACTTATTATTTTAAGTATTTTTATCACATGTTTCCTACTAGAAATCAGCAGTAGCCTAATACACGTTGGTTCCAATATGTGAAGAACCGGTCTCTTCTCCACGCATGTAGAGAAATATTAAAACAATGAAATAAGCTTCTTGAAACAATTTTGTGGCAGAGTAGCCCTCCCTTCGACTTGACAATTTTTCTAGAAACAATAAGATGTCTGGGTTTACTTTACACATTCTGTTTCATATTTTTTAATTCTAAGCGTACAGTGCCATTCACTACAAAATTAAACAAATAAGTATGAATATATAAGTAATGAGGGTAGCCAAAAAGACAAAAAGTGGACATTTTGATATTGTGACATGGTGGAAACAAAAAAAACTTTAGTGACAATTATACATATAAATAATAAACAATGAGATTTGTAAACTAGTATATTATTTAGCACATGCTAAACAAATATATTTTAAAATTGCTAAGGTTGCAATTTGTGTGCTCTCAGTATTGACAACATTACTAAACTATTTAAAAATAAATAGGGTAACATTACTGTATCGAGTGCCCTGACCATAGGTAAAATCAGCCGCATTTTCGGCCCTGTCATATAGCTCAGCTTGTTTGTCAGTCGCACTTCACTTTCCATCCCTGCCATGCCACTCCCTCCTAATTCGAGAGCTCTAAACTCTTTTTTTCTATATGGAAGGAAGCCTTGTAAAATCCCAATCCCAATGTCTACAATAAGATCAAATACTATTCGATGTTGGTAATAAATTCTGTTGCTGATCGAAACCGTGGAGCAAGTCATAAAAGTTAAGACATTAATATTTCAAAATTATCATTTCTAAATTAACCATAAATTTATTATATGGTAGCATCATAATTTCAAAAAAATATCATTGATATATAGTATGTAAACTAAGGAAACTTCGTTACTTCTACAACTTGTCCCATTAATTATATGTAATGCGATAAAATGTTATTTTTTTAATTAGTCACCTAGTTGATAAGATATTTAAAGTTTAGATTTTGTATGAAATCATAATTATGTTTAAATTAACATCCTATAATCTATCTTTACACTAAATGTCAGTTTGGCAACGTGGCACTTCTATTACAAACTGTCAAAATGAAACATCACTTATCATTTGAAAAAACTAGGGAACACACGTGTGTAGTAATTACAATACAAATTATTTTGTTTTAGAATGTATTTACACTTATCTAAATTTTATGTTCAAAGCGTCTTCCCCGTAGTCGACGCAACTGTCGACTTTCACAACCGACGATAATTATTTTGATTTATGTAATCTACAACAGCCTCTGGTATTTCCCCTTCCCTTCTAAAATGAATTAGCACATTTTCTTCCATGTTTATCGATATTTGTTGGAGAAGTACCTGGTATCACTGAAATGATGGGTCTATTCTCTTTAATAACTGTGTTGATAATAACTAGACTTTGTTGTCACCGTTTCGAATACATTCAATGCGGTGTACATTCTGAGCATATAGTAATACCATGTCCAATAGCACTAAGGAACGACATATTCGTGATTCCAGTCACTCGATATAATAAATAACAAACTATTTCACAAAACCAGTGATGCACATTTGTTTAATGCAAATGTCATGTCAAAACTAAAACATCAAACGTTATTAGTCGAAGAAATGTGTGATGGTTGCCATATTAAATAATCCATAAAGATCAAATTTGAAATAAATATTTAAAATTAATATTATATTATTAATATGAAGCGAATAATAATTTATCTAAACGACAAACGAAAAAATATTGTATTAATAGTTATTTCCATAAGTATATTTTAAAAATCGATAATAATGTTGTTCTATAATCTTTAACATTTCAGGGAATAATCAATGGGTATAATAAAAATTTTGGAATGGCAATAATTTTGATTTACGAGATATAGGAGAGAGTTAGCCTGGAAATTAATTTAGCTATCCCTTCCTTTTTTATTCTTTCCAAGTAAAACTGTGCAAATGAAAGGAATAAGCTAGGCTAGACAAGGCAAATCCACTAAGAATTTCTTACATTTATCGAAATATAAGATATAGGTTGATGCATTTCCAAGTTAATGACTTATGATATCAACAAAAGTGAAAAGATTTAAAAAAATAAGTGTATTCCAATCTACCCATGATGCATTATTATGGCTTTAAGTGACGTCCCTACTTTACATACTGTATAATGCACTTATTAATGACTTGAAGTTAAATGAGCAATTTCAAAAACTCTCTGCATTACCCTTAGTGATAGAACTGTGATAATAAGTTTTATTTATTTAGTTATTTGCATATATTTATTGAAACATTACAGGTAACCAATTTGTAATGATAAGTGTTAATGGATTAACAAATTAAAACCAACGAAGGCATATATTAAACTTGAATACAAAGAACTAAAAAACATAACGACAACAGGTTTCAACAAATTTACCTACACTACATTACACGTCCCTTTGAAGCTTAATATTTTAAAAAGAGGGCTTAAAAGTTATAAACCAAATCTCAATTTTATTTTAAGCCGGGTCCAGACGGGTGTAACTTGTAATGTAAGATTACATGTAATTTTGCGTCAACAGTGTGGACGGCACACGAACGGTACGCGAATCTATTTCACGAGCAGCTGTTTCCACAGTTGCTACGAACATGCTGAATAGGAAGGTCGTGATAGGTGGTGCTGCTTTTATTTATATGTATTTACTAGCTGAAGACCAGAAACATTTAAAGCGTCGATGGTGGAAAACTAAATTGTATAAAAGAAGATCTTCTTTACTCGTGGAACTAAAATCTCAGCAAATAAGTGGCCAATATAAAAATTTTACCCGGATGTCGCCTAATGATTTTGAATATTTGTTAACAATCATTGCGCCTAAAATATCAAGACAAGATACTATAATGAGATCTGCAATTTCGCCGCAAGATAGACTGGCTCTAACATTAAGATTTTTGGCAACAGGAGATTCATATACAAGCCTTCAATACACCTTCAGAATTTCAAAACAGTCAATCTCTTGCATTGTACCAGAAGTTTGTGAAGCGATTATAGAAGCTTTGAAAGAAAACATCAAGGTGAGTTTTACATATTTGTATTTATTTATTAAAAAAGAAAATAAGGTGTTTAGTTACGTATTATAAAATTAAAATTAGAAAGTTAAATCAAGACATCCACATAGTCTGCATCTTCAAATTATGTAGTAAAAAAAAAAATTATTCAAATCAGGTTATCTACAAAATCTACCTCTTCATATGAAGTTTGGGATGATTCTGAGGGAACAGGTGAAGTATATGGAGCCGTAGCGTAACTTGTCTGATTCTGACCTGTTGTATACCCTGAAGTATATCGTTCTGAGCTAATATGTGAAGAAGGTTGTTCATTGCAATATCTTGTTCTTGTGTACTCGTTGGAATTGAATGCCGATGGATTATAATGTTGAGGAAAGCCTTCATCGGCTTTGAATATTATGTCCATTATTGCTCACTGCACGGCATTTTTAGTACTCCTGTTATATTGTTGCATCTTGCTGCATATAAAATTTGAAAAGAAAAGGGTTTCAGTGTCAAAATTATTTGGATTATTGTTTTGGGGTTCGACAGCAGGAGTAGAAGCAACACTTTTAAGCACGCCAAGAGCTTCTGAAAGCATACTCAGTTTTGTATTTTCGTCTGGTTTCTTTTTCTTGGGAGCCAGACCAGTCGGTGATATAAATTCTGAACTGTTATCATTTTCTGCACTTGTAGATGCTCTCTGATCCGGTTCATTTGTAATCTGAAAAAAAAAAATTCATTGTTTCAGCTCGCAAAAACAGAGTCAGAATGGATCAAGATTTCAAACCGATTTGATGAATTGTGGAATTTTCCCCATTGTGCCGGAGCCATGGACGGCAAACATGTGATTCTTAAGGCTCCAATACATACTGGCACAGACTATCGTAACTACAAATCGAATTTCAGTATAGTAATGTTTGCTTTAGTTGACGCGGAATATAATTATACATTCCTGGATGTCGGATGTCAAGGCCGAATTTCAGATGGTGGAATTTTTAAGGGCACTGAATTATATAAAAAACTAGAAAATAGCTCGTTAAGATTACCTGCATCTGAAGCACTGCAAGGTAGAAATAACTTAGTACCATATGTTTTTGTAGGAGACTCTGCCTTCCCTTTACAAAACAATATAATGAAACCTTATCCAGGAGAATACCCTAAGGGATCACCGCGAAGAACTTTTAATTACCGGCTTAGTAGAGCTCGCAGGACTGTAGAAAACGTATTTGGTATCACAGCATCTGTGTTCAGAGTTTTACGAAAACCTATGCTTCTTCAGCCCCAAACTGCGGAGACTATAGTCAAGGGTATTGCGCACTTGCATAATTTTTTGAGAAACACGGCTACATCTAAAAACTTGTATGCGCCCCCCGGAACAGTTGATAGTGACGAAAACGGAAGATTATGTGAAGGTAGTTGGCGGAGAGATATTGAAATGTCATCTTTACTTTCATTGAATAATGTACCTGAAGGGCTGCCTTAACAGCAAAACAAATTAGAGACGAGTTTAATGACTATTTTATGAACGAGGGTAAAGTTCCTTGGCAGAATACGTATTGTTAATTTTTTTTATCAATTCGGAAAAAACTAGTTGAATGCAGTTACCTCTGTGTTGATTCGTTTCCTTGGATTATTTCTATCTCATAAAAATGCTAGCGCCTCGTAAGCAAACCATGTACTTTTGTACGTTTCATCCGCACCTGTAAAATAAATAATAGATAACACAAAAAATCAAAAGACAAGGACGGAAGATCATACAATAGAAGTAATCATTGTACTAATAGCAAGTATGTGATAATAGGGGTATTCACACTACTTAGTCAAAACGTGCAATATATTTATTTGTTATTTGTTTACATTTTATACTAGTTCCAGTTCTGTGATTGTGTAAAAGCCAAGTCAATTCAAAAGTCCACTTTTGATTAGCACCGTTTTGCCTATTTTTTTTTCCAAGATGAATCCATTTCAGATATTACTATTTCCATTATGTAACTGATATAAGTAAGTAACATAATGTAAATGGTAAGTAATAAATAAAACTATGAAATATGTATGTAAATGCATTAGAAATAATTATAATAAACATACCTTTGCCGGACATGTGACTCTTCTTTTCTTTTCCTTTTTCCCTTCGATGTGAAGCAAGCAAACTAATCATTTTGTTCTTGCATTCTTCTACATCTCTTCCCAATGAATGAGCAATATCACTCCAAGCATCGTTTTTAATATTTTTTTTAAAGTAATCCGGATTTTTTGGATTCCATATAACAGGTTTATCTTGATATAACCTAATCAGTTCAAGTGATTGTTCGTCACTCCACATCATGAGCGTCCACACGACACAACCGTCACGAACACCGTCCAATCGAGCACTGCCAGCGCCTTTGTGTTCGCGCAAAAAACCGACAGCCGACGGATTAGCCCGAGCACCGGCGCAAGCGTTACATGTAATGCTCGTAGTGCCGTCCACACGTAGAATTCCCGTTACATTACACGGTAGATTACATTACATGTTACACCCGTCTGGACCCGGCTTTAAAATACTTTTCAACGCTAGTCCATTCAAAGCAAAGGGCGAGAAAAAACACAAAGTGCGAGTTTAATATTTCGCATACAGAGCAACATAACCTCAATTGTATTTTAAAATGTGTGGAATAATTTATCTATTTACATAAATTTATCGATACATTAGAGGTAATTTATTCTTAACAATAAACAATTAATAGTTTAACAAATTAAAACATAAGAAGGTATATATGAAACATGAATACAAAATGCACAAGAACTATAAAACATAACGATGACACATTTCGACAAATTTACTTTCACTTTTCATAAATAAATTACACTCTAGTGCAACCGAGGTCAGGTCGTTGAGCATTTGAATACTGCAGGAAACTAGAGAGAGAGTTCCCATACAGTTCAGTTGTAGAGGGCAGTACAATAAACAGGTGATGATTGCGTGAACGCAGGAAATTGACAGGTACGTAGAATGAAAGTTTACTCAATAATATCGTCATAGAATTTTTCCTCTTAATAGCTGGAAGACAAATTTCATAAGCACAATGTCTCTTTTTAGTTGCATGGAATGAAAAGCTAGTATACCCAAGAAGAAATAGATAGAGGAAGTAATAATACTGAACCACATATAGGTATAGAAGGAACTTCTTTGGTACACGTTCATCAAGCTGTACTGACTTTGTGTGGGCTCCAAATTATGGTGCCGGATTCAATGACATAGTTTGAAAATCTTTTGAATTATTTGACATGAATCCAAGTGTCACAAAATGTCAACTGTGAATCAAATTTGACTCCCAAATCAACGACGACAAACAGACAATGCAATGGAATTCTGGTGACCGTATATTTTTATTTAATAGGAGCATGTGTGTACTCAGTATTGAACATTGGCTTGCGTTATGCCATATGCTGCTTGCTGCACCCCACTCAACGACGGCGCTGATGTCACTCTGCAAACGTTCACCACCTGCTGCATCTTTGACAAATAAAAAGTTTCATGTCGTCCGCAAATAACAAACAACGCGCAGTTTTCACCATGCAAACAATATCGTTTAGCAGTTATAAAAAAAAGTTATGCCACAGTTATACATTTTCCTTATGTTTATAATAGCTCAGGTGTTAACAGTTGGAAAAACATTCAACGGTCAAAATAATCAACAGAGAAAATTTTTTTATGCAAATAACAATACTGTAAATATTTGTTATGATGATTGCATTTCAGTAATTTGTGCACATAAATGGGACTTGAAAGGATCTTTTTAATAAAGTGCTGAAAAGTTAAAAATTATTATTTACGCCAATTAAATACTGAAAAAACGACATAGTATGTTGACAATTATTAGTTTTTTTTAAATTTGGCATAGCGTGTGGGGTAAGAGGTGATGGGAATTGAGTAGACGCAAATTTACTCCAAGCCAATCAATAACACAGATAAAATTTCATATGTGGTAGCAGGTATGAAGACAAGATAAACAACAAAACAATTCACTTTCACATTTATAAAATAAATAAGTTACCATTAAATAAAGACCTACCAAACCACTAAATTGTTTACATATACAGGTAAGCCTACTGAATACAGTTTCACAAATACAGGTAAGCCTACTGAATTTGCGCTCTTGTGAAAAAACGATAATAGTATAACACGAAAGAGGTGAGGGTCATTTGAGTACAAATGAGGAAAGACATTCAGAGAACTTTTCCAACGAACAGCTTAACCATAGGCCTTCTTATGAAGAAGGGCTCATACAAATTGAACTTTAAGTCGTGTAACATAGGAGATTGTTTTCATAGTATGAGCTAAAAAAATGCTTTAGTGATGTGCTGTCAATTATTAAGTAGTTTCATGGGTATGGTATACAGACACACCCTAACCAGACCCTCGTTCATCATCATATATAGAAAAAAATTATTTCAACCAAAATATCAAAATGTACAATTATTCAAATCTGTTCCTAAATGCCATAGATATAATGTATGAGAAACCATTGAGAATCTCCACCTTTTCTGAAGTTGGTTAAAATGATTGTATACAAATGTTATATAAAATATGCATTTAGAAACCCACACATAACTTAGGGTAAACTTTACTCACACAATTTAGTTGATTTGATAAATTTTTATTTAGAAAAATATATAAAGACTTAGAGGTATTACTAAGTTAAAGCTGAAAACAAGTGAGGAGAACTTTAAAAGAAATTTGATTAATCATTACTTCAGATTTTGTCTATTTAGGTTTAATATATTTCTCATCTTAGCTTTAATTGTGGACCAGTTAGTTTCTTTTCCTATTAAAAAAATAAATATATAAATAAATTTAAAATAATAAAAATCTGTAGTGTAAAAATTATGAATATGTGGCTTGCTTGAAACTTCAATAGAAAATATAGAATTATTTCCATAATACCAAAAATAATGAACAAAACAACTTATAGATACAAGTAATGATCCTAATTTAATGAACATTTAGGTTTTATAGATTAAAAGTCTTTCTATTACTATTTTACTTTTTGAAGTAAGATGTATAAAAGTTTATTTTCCGCTGCAAACATTTGCCACAAAAACAATATAAAACAACAATTTAAAAAATTTTACATTACATGGATAATATGAGTATGAAGATCATGTGCACTCAGTAAAAAGAATTGTGCGTAATGTATAAGTTACTATAGTTTAATAGAGATCATAGTGTCCGGAGCCGATATTCCACTCAACCACTAGAGGTTGGATGAGATGACCTACAAATTTCAGCATACCTCTTATATCAGTTCATTTAATGTTTTCCCATATTTCCATATTTAAATTTAGTGCAATACTTTAGGTGAATTGAATTAGTATTTACGAAATACATAAAGCGATTGATTCCGAATTTTAATAACAACTATATTCTCAATGTATGGAAGGTTATTCTTCATAATAAATTTAAAAGTAATAAGTTTTATGTTGTATTATTTACGGACATGTTTAGAATATTTCCGTAGATCTATTACATTTAATTACACCTGTAATGGCCTATTTTGAACAAAGACCCATTAATAATAAAAATATAATCAAGTAGCTATATTAGCAGATGTGTAGCAGAGGCGGCCGGTGGGTCAAGATTTTGGGAGGGCACTAATTTGTGGCCATAATGATTATTAAAGTATGTACGCTCATTCCATGTTAAACCTTGGAGGTAAAGCTCTACACTCGTTGCACGACATAACAATAAAAAAAATAGATTTATTATTTTCCTGACGTTTGTTTAGCTTGGTCAAGCACATGCACACATATATACAGACACACACAAACATATATATATATATATATATATATATATATATATATATATATATACATATATGAATTGCGAAATAGCACCCCACATGCCAAGTGTACATGTATATGATCGCAGGTTTTGTCATTTAACTACAAGGATATTTGCTGACAAGCTTCGAAGTAGGCTATTTGATTTGTTTTTTTAAACTGTTTTGTTCTGTTTTGCATTATAAGCATACTACGTTTATATTCCTACGATATATGCTATATTTTACATATAAATCACTTTTAAAAATTAAATAAACAAACTTGATCTAAAACGCAATTTCTGTAATTGCGGATAGTATGACATCACACACATGTAGACATAAGTAGTCCTACCTGCTGAAGGGGTATATTATTTATTTCAATATTAAAATACGTCTATAAAAAATCCACACAAAGTGTTCATTTTAGTGCCAACAAATCCTAAAAGACGAAAAAGTGGCTACGATTAGCCCGAAGAGATCCCAAACGGCATTAAGCTCACTCAAATGTTTTTATGTGCGAAGATCATTTTGATGTAAGTCATATCTGTGTTTTAAATATTAATATCAATGCCCATAAAGCAAAAGGATAAGAGGATTAAATTTTGGTATTGATATATTTTATCACCAATGACAATTGTTAGTTTTTATCTAAATTAATATTTTTCATATGATACGAAAGAAAACATATTAAAAATGATGTTTAAAACAAATTTTGTAGCAATGTATTATTTGTATAATAAATCTTTTGCAAAAAACGGGCACTTATAGGAATAAACCATATCAGAGTTATTGTATTATTATTTGATGCATTTTATATGGCGATATGACGAGAATGTTGTTATTTATTATTGAGATATCGTTTTTACCTACTTCAGTTATTAAAAAAAATTTAAAAAACGACGTAAATTTCACAGACTAGCGTTTTCATACTGGTACATTAAAAATGGCTAAAGTTTATTTTAGAATATTTTTTATTAATTTAAGATAAAATTTTAAAAATTAATAACGAGTATGGCCTCCTCTAGATAAAATCAATGCACTTAATCTGCTAGGCATGCTTTCGACGACGTTTCTTACTATTTTCTGAGGAATACGTTCCCATTCAGCGACAGTCACGCAAAGGCCTGAATGTTTTCTGGAGCTGGTTTTACAGCTCTGACGCGTCGTTTGAGACTATCCCATATGTGTTCTATCAGATTGAGGTCGGGACTTCTAGCTGGCCAGTCTAACAGACGAATTCCGGCCTCTTGCATATACACTTTAGAGCTCTAGAGCACTCCAGCATCTCCAGAGCGGTGGGCGCGAGCATTGTCGTCCATAACAATGGACTCGCCTCCAACTGCTGTTAATGCAGGTTGGGCATGAGGAATAAGACCCTCTGTTATGTACTCTTGCGCATTAAGTGTGCCATTTTCAATAAAAACTAACTCGGTACGGTCATCTGAGTTAATACCAGCCCAAAAAATTACGGAGCCTCCACCATAAGGGGTGATTTCCTCAAAGCACACTTCTGCGAAGCGTTCCCCAGGTCTTCGTAAGACTCGCCGATGTCAATCCTCACTACTAGTCGATATACGAGCTTCATCGGAGAATAAAACACTATTTCAGTCTTGTTGAGTCCATGACGAAAAATTTTGAGCGAATCTCAATCGGGCAACTCGATGCTCACGTAGCAATGTAGGGCCCCGAGCTGGGCAATAGCTACGTATATTGACAGTCTGAAGTCTCCTTCTGACTGTCCATAGGCTTACTCGTGTACCTCTGAAGTCCTCGAGGTTCTGTTTGAGATTCACTTATGTAATTTGACGATTTTATAGCGCTTGACTGACTATGAAACAGTAGTCCCGTGGCTCAGTGCACTGTTTTCTTCCAGAACCGGGCCTTCTACTGACGGAAACCGTCTCTTAGTATCGTTGCCAGGTCCCTTGGACGGTGGAACAGCTCACATTATACTGCTGAGACACATAACATTGGCTAAAGCCTTCTTCAAACAGCGCAATAATTTTACTAACTCTTAACGTTTTTTCAACCATACTGAGAGCAGCAAACAGAATTGAACTAATACAGCAAACAGCAGAAATTTTATCAAAATTTTTTGTTAAAATAAAAAATGTAACAAATGAAAAAGAACTTAATAAGAGTTGGATTTCATTTACCACCAAAAAATATGTTTTTGTCAGTGAAAGAGAATTTTCATTTAAAAAGAATAAATTTCAAATCTAGAACGTTCGTTTTTATGTGCCAAAATACACTATACATGCCAGTAATAATTACAATTAATACAACCTCTTAATAAATAATATGACAAAATCAAAACCGCCCGTTTTTTATGCAAAAGAGTGTATATATAAGCTATATTTATAAAAAATCTCCTCCCTAATGATTTTGTTTGCAAGGTAATATGTTTTAAACTTTTTTTTCCAATTAATTCACCTTTTATTATTATTAAGTTTTTATAATAATTACATTACAATTACATCTTGTTTATATGGTACCAATAAAATTCAGGAAAAAATAAAGTCTATTTGTCTATGGTTTAAGTTTGGAATAATATTATAATGCTGATATATACATTACTGAATACATTATGTGTTTGTGTGCATTATGTGGTGTGTTATGTTACTTAAATATTAAATAGCGTTTACCTTTTTGGTTATTTTTTTATCTACCTTCATTTTATTTTTTAACTATAAAAAATTATTTTTATTATATATAAATTAATTACCGATTAAATATATTACCGATAATAACTTCAATTTAATTTTATTACATACACCGGAACATTTGCATTGTATAACCTCACATAATAACAATTGAATTTATTGCCCTCACTAAAATACTGGTATATCGTATAACTCTTGGAAATATAATAAAACCTACACTGCGCTCCTGCAATAAACTCACTAACATAAGCAGTGGAAAAAACCCGCACAAACCCGGCTTCCGCTATTGTGTTTGAAACATATAAATGTTGTTGGATGTTCCTAAGAGTTAATCTTTGCTAATATCCCACCTGAAGATGTTGTAATACAACCAAACCTAGGTCATGGTAAAGAAATTAAAGAAAGTAGAAATAATACTACATCACGTAGTTTTACTTAATTGTGATTTAATTTCTACAAAATTAACGCCAAATATATTCAATAATCATGTTTAAATTAACACCCTATAAACTTTACACAAAATGTCAGTTTGGCAACGTTGTAAATTTTGCAAACTGTTAAGTGTCAAAATGAAATTTCACTTATTGGTCTCAAACAATTAAGAAATACACATACATAGCAATTAAAATTTAAGGTAGTATACCTTACTTACCTAAATTTTATTTTCAATGAGTCTTCCTCGTTCTTCGAAGGACTTTCGCAGCCGACGACTATTATTGGCGTGAACGCATCTCGTTAGGTCGGAGTCCTCTCGAATGCGCTGCTGTATTATGTTAAAAGCTTGTAAAAATCCGATTTCTTATTTCAGTAATACCTTTGGCGATTCAAAGTACCATTGATGAAAACGGGGCCAATAATTGTACCACCATGTATTGTATCACCCATACATTAATAGTCCATATTGCTTGATGAGGTAACTAACTGCCTTATGACATATGGATGTCTGCCTTTCTGCGACCAATGGTGACAAACTCATCGATTTCACATTGAATTTCTTGTAAATAAACTTTCATCAGACCAAATAACATTTTCAATCCAATGAGGATTTTCCTACACATTTGTAAGGCTCATTCAGCGTAATTGATTCTACATGCATAATTTGCCATCACCAACACTTGTGTTTTTTGAATGGCATACGGATATTGTTTGTATTTTTTTTCAGGTTTATGTATTGACATATCGCTTATGTTAAATGGTCCATCACAGCGCCTGGTACTTGAATGTGGCTTCCTTCTAAAGTAACTTAACACATTTTCTTCCATATTTACTGATATTCGTGGAGCACCACCTGATTTCGATGTAACGACTGGCCTATTTTCATGTAATCTCATAATTGCGTTGATAATAACTTGGCCTCCACTGGGTTGTCGTCGGATGGTTTCTCCGGTATTGTAAATGGCATTCGGCATATATTAGTACCGTGTCCAAATATTCACCAGCACTAAAAACGACATATCGTAATTCCACTCACTAAATATCACAAATAATAAAAATTACTTGATAAAAAGCCAGCGACGAACATCTTTAGTGAACTCTACATTAAACACTTAAAAAGACTGACCGCTATAAAACAATTAAAAAGACCGACCACGTCCAATCATCCGATTCGTAAGGAGGACGGCACTTCGGCTAAAAGTGGCATAGAGAAGGATGAAGCTTACGCTTCACATCTTGAAGAAATCTTCTTACCAAATAATATGGAAGATGTATCAGAATGAAAAAGTTCTCAAGAGCCTTGAGAACCGTTCCAAGCCGATTTGTTTATTAAAAAGTTCACAAAAAATGAGGTCTTAGCAGCAATAAGATTAACCTAAAGAAAGCTCCAGGATACGATTTGATAACGACCAAGATTCTACGCGAACTCCCCGAAGTAGCAATTACGTTTTTGTCCCAACTGTTCAACTGCATACTGACTTCTTTCCGCAACAGTGAAAAGTAGCCCAGATATTAATGATACTTAAACCCAAAAAACTTTCTGAACAGGTGTTATCTTATCGATCTATTAGTCTGCTGCCTATAGTATCAAAAGTTATGGGAATCCTCTTTTCATAATGCTTAAATTCCATAATTGAGGAATTACAAATAATTCCTGACCATCAATTTGGATTCAAAGAAAATCATGGTACCATCAAACAGATCATAGACCACGGGGAAATCCGCAGGAGCTTCGAAAAAAAGAAATACTGTTGCGCTGTCTTCCTTGACATATCATTAAACCAATATGGACCCATGGCACACCCCCGACACTCCATACTAGCGAACAGATTTAATTGCCTACACTATTACATACGTACTTGCCTGTCCGTATCCATTTGCGTGTGTGCGTAAATTAATGTAGGGCTGCCGCAGAGTGCAGTTAAAGAATATTTATTATTACTACGCATCGGCTCGATGTTTGCGGGCGTTCTCGCCAATCGACCGAGACAACTCAACATGGCTGTTGCCCGTTTCTCTTTCTAACCATTAACCAACATAGTCCCAATAGGAAGACTGTCTGGATAGCGCGCTGACGCAATAACTTTACAATAGCGAGCACGTATTAATAATTATCCAATTGTAAAATTGTAATTATGTAAATATACATTTAGCACTATACATATAATTGTTGAAAGTAATTTGATAATAATATTATTTGTATAAAATTTTAAAAAAGGTAATTAGTATGGAGTTTGAAAAAGAAACAAAATTTTAAATGAAAATTTACATTGTTTATCTACAAATGTGATACACTGAAAAATTTTCTTCTAAAACTTTTGTCTCTAAACATTTAATTGTTATATCACACAACATTAAATATTTTAAATCTCACAAATAGTTTTTTTAGATATTCCATAGGAAAACAAGGATATGGTAAATCCAATCTAATTTCATTTATCTTGGCAATCATTTCGTTTCCAATATGATAAAAATCACCATTCATAAAATGATCTTTGCACATGCTACCTATTTTTAAAATCTTGTTTAAAATCTTCTGGTAGACTACTTAAAGCGCCAAATGGATGGTCAGTTCTGTGTGCTTAAAGCATATGAAAAGATTTTTTTCATCAAATTGTTCATTTTTTTAAACATAATTTTGCATAATTTCGCATTCTTTATGATGGTGACACTTTTTTAAAAAATATCAGGAAGCTCGAACCTGTAGTCAGCGGTCCTCACTTGCAAAGATTTTTGGGACAATCCTATAGTTACTTGTTCTTTTGCTACGTATGAGTTTTGGGTCTCTTCTACGCTCATAAGTAGTTGATCTAAGTCTTCAGAACAATTTATATATTCTGAGTGTCTGATGATGTTAACTATGAAAAGCTTCCTAAAAGCTGAACAAAATTGGATGGCAGACGGCTCATGATAGTTCCCACTTTGTTGTCTAACTTTCCCAAAGAAGTTTTCGAGTGCGTCCTGGTTAAGCCTTCATGTAAACAATTATAATGAAAACAAGTAATTATGGTTAAGCCTTCTTCTCTATAATACTTGATACTGCTTTAATACTTATCAAAAATCCTTTGATAAATTTCATTGCCACTCTGACGATTAATTACTTGTAATCCAGAAAGGATATGTTGTTTAGTTTTAATTTACATATTCGCTGTACATTTGAGTCGACTGGATCTCTTAATAAATAACATAATAAGCCAGTGGCTGACACTACAAGGATAAATCGTACAAACCCATTGACATTCAAACAAAACAATGACTTTTACGAACAGTTTGAAATTTAAAACTCAACAAAAGATCGCAAAACCGAACAAATCACTAGCACACGCAGCGAGCGGCAACCTATGAATGCGTACTCATGACCATATTCATTATCTGTGGGTGACGTTAAATTGGCAGGGGGAGGTGAGTGTTGCTTCTTTACGTAGTAATATTTAATATTCTTTGCCCATAGCATCCAATTATGGGGAACCGCATCGAACTAAAAAATATACTACAGGGGTTTGAGTCCAAAATCCTCAGACTGGTTACTAATGCTATATGATTTGTAACAAACTAACAACTGCAACATGATCTTAAAATCCAATCTATCAATGATGAGATACAACATTCGATAAAAACTTACAACAAAAAGGATAGTCAATCATCCAAATATACTCTCGCTTCACAATTAATGCATAGTGACTCCAAATTCACACGATTGAAAAGAAAAGCCCCTGGAGACGTATAGCAGATAAATTTTATTAGGGAACGCATCACTGGACGGTAAAAGATATATACACTCCAAGTCAAAGATATATATATGACCATTTGCTGAATGTTTCTTGGGACAGCATTGCACAGCATTGGGACAGCAATTAAATTGTATTCACTCAAGATACACTGAAAAATTACTTCCCTTTAATGTTTGATTAGCTTTAAATATGAAAATGGTCTTATTGTAAACACAATAGAACTTTCCTAATTACCGAGTTAATCACTTTATCAATCATTTGAGTTTTTCTATTAATCGTAATTCACAATTAAATGAATCTACGTGACAATTAAAAGAATTCTTTGTTAATAGCTCACCTGAAGATGTTCTAATACAATGAAACCTAGATCGTGGTAAAGAATTTAAAGAAAGTAAAAATAATACTACATCACATAGTTTCATTTAAGGGTTAGATAACTGCAAAACTTTAAATTTTGCTTGATTTTCGTGATGTTTTTTAAATGAAAGATTAGATAAAGAATATATTTTTTAAAATTAACATCTGGTTTATTCAAACATTAAAATAATATAATTTTTAATTTAGAACTCATTTCAAAATTAAAATGGAGCAGTCAGTATTTTAAAAAGCGAGGCTAAAAACATCAGGTGTGATGCAAACAGATTTCGTAGAAAATTTTTCAATTATTTCTCAAGATGAGATACAAAGTGCCCACTGGTGCCATCCACAATTAATTTTATTTACGTGTTGCATGTGGATCTGAAAAGGTAAAAAGGTAATCAATTATGTTGTTTTGACTGATGACTTGTCTCCTGAGAAAATATCAGTACGGATTTACTTAAAAAAATTAAAAAAAATAATATCCAATTTTGACCATTTTTTGATGGCTGTACTGCAGCTCAATTCAAAAACAGGTACATCATCTCCTGTGTCTTTCACAGTGTTCATAACTGGGGGGTAAAAACAAACTGGGTTTTGCCATCAGTGATGGGAAAGGCGCCGTGGATGGGCTGGGTGTAGTAGCCAAATACGAGCTTTGAAATGCCATAAACGACAGACAAGTCAGCATAAATACACTATGGAAATGCTATGTTTATTAGCAAATTCCAAAGATGTCACATTTGTTTTTCAGTGCTGATGATTGTACTTCTGGCAACATCAAAGAAGAGCTATTGCTACATTGGCGAGAATTAGATATGCTTCCTGGTCTTAAGACACCATTTCTTTAAACATTTATAATACAGAAATAATTAGGGACGACTATGACATGAAAGCAAGAGGCAGTAGACTTAAAAGTCCAGTACAGTAATGGAGATTATGTGCTGGTGAAATTTCCCAAGAAAAAGTTTGAATATCAGTATGTGGGTATTGTGAACAAAATAAGCAATGAAGACGGTGAAATCATAATTACTTAAAATTAAGTGATGATCGTGGCAAACCATTTAAACTCGTTGACAATGACATATAAGGCATCACATTTGACCAAATTGCAAAGTCTACACCAACATTAGTGACTAAGGGTGACCACATTTATTATCAATTTAAAGAGTCTATTGATGTTTTTGAAAAATCATTGTTATGGTTATTCGTTTAGGGTATAGTAAGGTTACGGTATCTTAAACTAGAGATTACAGTAGGCAATTAAACACAAAAATAATAATTTGCTTTCATTCTTTTATTTACTTTGTTACACACGTTACAAGTGTCACATCTGTCACAATGTTTGTAAAATTAAATAAATGAATCATTTTCCTGATGCTATTGTGTGTGATGCTAAATAGAATTTCTTGTAATTTATTAAAATATGATTATTGTAAACTAAGCTTCATATTTTTGCTAAACTTTCGGAATTCTGGATAGAGCTTAAAATAGTTGTGGTCACATCCATCACAGGGTTTTGAAAGTTTGCATCTTTCTTGTAAGAGCCATAAATATTTTATTATTTCAATATATACGTATTGCATTAAGATTTACAGAAATGTGGTAAAATCATGGTTTTATCCAGTAATATTTCAAATTATAAACTTTAACCCGTCACCACGAACTACCTATATGCATTTTTAATTGCATTTTGAAAGACAATTAAAAATAATCACTGATATCCTATTTTATGAGGTAAGCAAAAAATCATCCCAATTTCCATATATAGGAGGGAACTTAAAATCATAAATCTACAAAATATGTATAATTGTAAAACAGACATAACTACTGTACTGTGATATATCTACAGAAGACAGACGGATAGACATGATGAAGTTATGAGGTAGAACCTCATAACTTTATAAGGTTTACTACTGAACTCTAGAAAGAGCAATACTTAAATTTTGTATCGGTAAATAATTGCATTCAACAATATTATGCTTATTCGTTGGAAGCAAGCAGCAGGAACAGTGCAGACTGAATGAGGCAACCAGAACGTTCAGTGTGTCTTCAGCAGCTAAGGAGAACCGACCTAGAAGTCATCTATGGTCTAGTGAAATTGCGGGATCGGCTCTCTCTTTACATTTCTCTCTGGCAGTCAAAAACTGGCTGGTGGAAAGTACGCCACGGTGCCATCTCGGAAGCGGACATTTCGAATTTCATTTTCGCAGAAGCCTCGAGGCGTAGAACACCTGGTCGTCACTCGTAAGCGATCTTCGAGCGCGCACGCCCTGTCTTACCATTAGCTAAATCGCAGTTCTAAGCCCGGTCACCTGTCGGCTTCACTTTTATTATTGCTAAGTGCAAAATCTTTTACTACTTGGACATTGAAATACCAAATATTTCGCAAATAAGCTTCTCTTCACAAGCAGTCAATCTGTCTTGTGCCATGGTAGTGTGTAAAAAAGTATTTTGCTTTGTGTTGTGTTCAATATTACAGTAGAACTTTTACACCATCAAAAAGAGGGAATTTTTTTTCACCAATTCGGTGACAAAGCATTCAACAATTACCTTATTTCTAAAACAATTACCTTACTTTTGTGTTAAAAAATTTCTATATCAGGCATTGCCTAAAAAAAAATAGTCAATGGATAATTTGCTGTATGTCAATTTGTTTGAATAGCACTGTCAATAAATGATCTGATTCGTTTCCCATAAAAAATTTAAACATTCAGACCTGAGAAATGTGCCATAAAATCGATGTCCGAAACCCATTGTCTAATTACGATTTTGTTACTCGAATATAGTTTTTACCAAATAATGCTAAATTAATAACATTTGATTTATCTTGAGTTATGTCATTTTATTTAATCATTGAGATGTTTGAAATTATAACATTAGTCCACTATTATATATAGAAAACAATATAAATTATACATGGAAAACAAAAAA
The DNA here is from genome assembly GCA_039881145.1 of Druceiella hillmani. Lineage (NCBI taxonomy): Eukaryota > Metazoa > Arthropoda > Insecta > Lepidoptera > Hepialidae > Druceiella > Druceiella hillmani. Next base: position 1,644,230 of record JAYKKI010000145.1, on the reverse strand, counting down.
GTATTAACTTTGTCGTTGCTATAAATCCACAAGTTTTTATTACATGCATTCATATTAAAACAATGCGCAAAAAATTAATAACATTTGATTTATCTCGAGTTGAAGAGTTATGTCATTTTATTTCCTCATTCAGATTTTTGAAATGGCAACAATTGTCCACTATATATTTAGAAAATAAAATAAATTATACATGGAAAATAAAAAAGTATTAACTTTGTTGTTACTATAAATCCACAAGTTTTTATTACATGCATTCATATTAAAACAATGCACAAAACTTTTATATTTCACAGAACGATTTAGCAGTAAATATCAACAGGTTGAACAGGGTTCAAATTAAAAACGCATTCTTTAAAAGCACTTTTCTTTCAAACGACAGTAATTCACCGTTTCCAATATTTTCACCGAATTCATTACTCAAGTAATATATTGATAAATTGTTGCAGTACATAGATATTGTTACGATACAGCAATAACAGTTAGAGTTTTTGAGAAAACAATAACTATAAAAAAAAAAACAATAATTAGAAAAAATATTGCAATTTAAATAAATAGCGATATTATAATAATATTTTTTATTCGTGGAAAAAAACCTTCCAAAACCATCTTTTTATGAACAACTTTTTCATTTATTTATCGCAGATTTAACTGTTCATAAATGATGATATTTTTTAAATATATCTATAAAGGATCAAATGTATAAATTTCAGAATGAACTAGGCATAAAAAACTCTAAATGTCTGAAAGTGACAAACTTTTTACATCGGCCTAACACCTTACAACTGTTGTTGGAACAATTGAATAAGTAAAGATTAGGTATTGTTGCTACATAAGAAATTAGATGACTTGGTACTTAGGGAAAAGAAAATCATGTGCTTTTTTTAAACTTGCCACCCCAAAAAACATGTTAAGGGCATTGGCTTCATAATTAAGAAGCACATCAAACATTTGATTTTTGCTTTTATGGCTTTTTCGTCATGGCTGTGTAAAAACAAGACTAAAGGGAAAATTTTTATATATGTATTATTTGTGCATACGCGTCAACAGAAGAGAAAGAAGCTGAAGATAAGGATGGATTCCATTAAAAGTTATTAAGCCATAGTAATAGTGTTCATAGTAATTTTGAAAATTTTAAATGGCTGTTCATTTCCAAAATATTTAACTGATATGGCTCATCTTCGAAATTACTGAATATATTCACTCAACAAATAAATGTATCAAATTTCATCAAATCGTTAGAGCCGTTTCCTTATATATCTATATATATATACAAGAATTGCTCGTTTAATAGTATAGAATGATATTTCGTAATGAAATTAATGTTAGACTTGCTGATTTTGCTGCAGAGTATAGTGTGATGAATGGTAGTACCTGTTTCCTGAGAAAGAATTTACTGAAGTCAACTTGGAGATAATCGGATGGGATCACTCAGAACCAGATTGATCATCTTTAATAGATAAAAGACATTTCACCGATCTCCTGAATGTGAAGACATACCGAGGTGCTAATACTGATTCTGACCATTTTCTTGTCATCACGAGGCTACGTAAAAGAATCTCTTCTGCGAGGATGAGATGGGATGAAGAAGTAAAACTTTTCGATTGTCTCAAACTGAATGAAGAAAAGGTTAAAACGGTAGATGGTATTACCATTAAGAGAAGAATGTAAAACTATACTAGATAATGATGAGCATATGTTTTCATAAATTGCAAGCGTTTAAAAACAAATTGATTTCGAGGTTTTTTATTAAAATCTCATTGGTGTAATTATTCACATTATAAAAAGAATAGATTTCTCAATATTTGTAACATCTATTACCAATTTGTCGTAAAAGGGAAAGACAAATTAGTAACTATAATATAAGGTCAAACCTTTCGTGGTCATTGTCGGTGCCGCGTGACTCTGCCATTGACAATGTGGAGTTGAACACGTTCATAGCAGACTTGGTGAATTCGGTCAGTCTGTTTTCCTTCTGTAATTAACCATAGTTAACCTTTTCGTCATCAAACTCCGACATATAAATTTTATTGCTTTGATCATCATTCTGTGCGTATCATCAGTTATACGAAACTATAAACACAAGTTATAGTAGAAAAACACTCCACTAGGGTGAATTCGATGATTGTTTTCACACTAGAAAACAATAAGCTCATTTTGAATATTTCTAATCTTAAACTATTCTTCCTTAATTAAGAATCAGCCAATCTAGATCCACTTGTGTTTGTCATTTTGATAGATTAGTCATCAGTTGTCAGCACTTCTTGTCGCTTTCTATTTACCTTTGATTTAAAATTTTTAGGCATCAAAGATCAGTGAGCTGTTCAAATGGGATATCGACTCAGGATGGAGTCTTGGAAATAAGCTGCATTTTAATGCAAGCAAATGTGATGATGTACTCAGGTTTATATGTCTCTACTGTCTACAATATTATTTTGATTTCATTCGACATATTTTGATTTCGTTCATAAAATCATCAGTTTATCAGATAAAAATGCCGATTTGTGCTTATGAATTTTCTGGGGCAATAAACTTATATTCTCCATTCGGATATGTATGTCTGGTAAAACTAACTTATTAGTCTTTGGTTTGAGGACAACCAATGCGGGTTCGTATGATTATCTATCTGTCCGCCTGTTGCACAAACACGAAACCTAACAATTGTATTGAAGTGGCCATATATAAATTTACGGAGAACTAAAAAATCTTAATTAATCCGAGTGTACAGCTAATATAATTATTTTCGATGTTCATTATTTATATGTTCACAAGGGATACGCTTCTTGTGCAAAGGTATATAGATTCAGGAGATCAATTATATTTTTTGTTTAGTGTATGCCCTCTATGGCAACTTATGTATACCACGTATATTCAATGCTTGCGTGCCACACATATCAATGTAATGGCGATTAAAAATCACAGGAGATATCCGTACATCTAATTTTCCAATATTGTTCTTTAAATGGCGTTTCGTAAAATTATTTTGTATTATATTAATTCGTTGTGTTAAATGTGTAATATTTTTAACGGAGTGTAATTAAAATGGCGAGTGTTCTTACCTATACAGCTGTTCAATAATACATATCACTGTAAAATACTAAGATTGCCATCATATCACTGTAAAATAAACAGAATCAAAATGATCTGGACACAAAAGAAAATATATGTGGGGAAAGAAAACACTACTTTTAAATTAAACGATGTCAAGAGATTTCGACATGGAGCAATGTCATGTAATAAGTCCCGCCGCATGGCTGAACAAACATTGTTACTGTTGATATACGATGTAATAGATAGATTTATGATGAATATATTCTGTAATAGATGTATGTTCTGTAATACAATTTCTCAGTGATATCGGCAAAAGCCGGCCTTGCCGGCTCTGGCATTAGACACGACTGTCTTTGGATATCGGTGTGAAGCCCAGATTTATAGTGATGTAATTGTATATGTATGCAGTGTATTTTTTCTGTAAAATGTCATTGTATGTCATTTATTTATATACATTAGTTACTTTTTAAAAAAATATTTAAATGATTACCTAAAAATTAAGTATTTGTGTTTACTTCATAGCAATTTTCTTTAACCTTTAATTAAACAACTATTTCTATTGAAGTTTTTGGTATTATCTTATGTTTTTTTTATGTAACAGTAATACTTATAAATTGTTCGAAACACTTCATCTTACTCATCTGAATTTCTTATAAATATAAAATATAACCTATATAAGTTACGTATATACACAGTGTAAATGTCCATACTGATGTAATGTCCATGTGAATGTAAGAAAAAACTGTCAAATCTCATTGTTTATAAACATTCTCTTTTCAGTTTGAAACGGAGTATAGGTATTGTTTAAATAATACCTTAAGTTCTACAGTTTCTGATCAATTTAGTTGATTTGAATCATTTTTAAGTAGAAAAATATATAAATATTTGACTTAGAGTAACTACTGTTCTAAAGCTGAAAATAAGTGAAGAGAATTTAAAAAGAAAATTGATTTAATAATTACTTCCAATTTTGTTTGTTTAGGTTTATATATTTCTGAGCTTGGCTTCCATTGATGACCAGTTAGTTTCTTTTCACTGAAACTAAATTTACAATAATAAAAATCTCTTGTCTAAAAAATATGAATGTGGTTTGTTTGAAATTTCACTAGCAAACGTGGAATTCTTTCCATAATATAAAAAATAACAAACAAAACAATTTAGAGACACAAGCAATGATCTACTTTAATGTAAATTGAGGTTTTATAGACTAAGACTCTGTCTAGCTGTAATTTTCCTTTTTTCTTAAATAAGGTGTATAAAAGTTCCTTTTCCCATGCAAACCTTTTGCCAAAAAAAAACATGGAAGAAACTGAAAAATTTGTATGTTACCTGAATAATATGATGGCCAATTTCAGGTGCACTTAGTAAAAAGAGTTGTACGTAATGTATAAGTTATGATAGTCTAACAGAGATTAGAGCGTCCGGAGCCAATATTCTACTCAACTACTAGAGGTTGATTGAGATGACCTACAAATTTTAGCGTATGTTTTATATCAGATTGTTTGATGTTTACCTACATTTCTATATTTAAATTTAGTGCGAACTTTTAGGTGAATTGAATTAGTATTTATGTAATAAATACAACTTCTGCTTCCTAATTTCAACGACAACTACGTTCCCAATATATTGCAGGTTATATTTAATTATAAATTCCCATAATACTTGAGATTAATCAACTCTAAATATACTTATTACATGATTCCTAAAAACTTAGGAGATACATAACTATAGCATGGTTCCTTTTAAAATCCTTTCCTAACATTAAAAGTAATAAGTTGTAATTTTTTATGTTGTATTATTTATGGACATGCTTATCATATTTCTTTTCGATTTAATTACACCTCTAATGGCCTAATTTGCACAAAGATCCATTAATAATAAAGATATAATCAGGTAGTTATATTTGCAGATATGTATTAGTAGCAGTCGGTGGGTCAAGATTTTGGGAGGTCACCAATTTAGGCCATAATGATTATTATAGTATGTACATTCATTCCATGTTAAACCTTGGAAGTAAAGTTCTAGACTTGTTGCACAAGATAAACATAAAGAAAATAATTTTATTAGTTAGTGAAACAGACGTCAGATGTCTGTTTCGCTTCATCAAAGGCATATATATATATATATGTATATATATATTCTTTTTTTTTTTATTGTTAGGCCATCAAAACTTATTTTTTGCAGTATAGATACGACTGAGAAAGGGGGAAAATAGGAGTGTAGAATTAATGTGTTTAGTTCTACACTCTAATAGGAGTGTAGAATAATTGTGCACTAAGGCATGCCAATGTCACCTTTGTTCATATAAATGTCAGCAAACTTTAAGCAAAGCGGTTAAAAAATAACAAAAAACATTGCCATCAAATCCAGTTAATTTACAAGAAGTGACACTTGAACTAGGAAAATGTACATAGCTACCAGGTATAATAAATGAAAAACTAATAAATAGAACCCCAAAAATATGTGACTCTATGCTCACTGACACAAGCGAAATCGTCCAATCTTTCAATGTGTCTGATGAGATAAGCCATCAAACTCCGAATTGAAAATATGTCATTTGAATTAAAAACGTGGACGGTGTTCAGAAAACTATTTCTAAAAAATATTTGATTGTGACTGTCGCAGAAGTTTACGAATTGTTCAAGCTAAAATACCTTGATGTGAAGGTAAAATGGACCAAGTTCTTCGAATTTAAGTCATTTCACGTGTAGGTCACATCGGAAATGCTGCACAACATTTGTGTGTCTTTCCATCATGCTCTCCTTAATGCATTCAAAGACTCATTAGAAGAGACTATAACAACTTATTCTCGGTTGCTGAAGGCTATATGTTGTGACATAGATAACGAGAAATGTATGACTGAAAAGAGAAGTACTATGATGTTTCGGCTGTTGTAGCTTTGAATGTGGATCTAAAATGTTCCAACACAATGCAAATAATGTTCAGGATTCAAAGAAAGAATTGCTGCAAAAAATTCAGTTGCAAAAATCAGTATATACAACTTGGTGCAAAATTGAAATGGAGCAATCAGTATTATTGAAAAATCAAGGATAAAGACATTGGAGATTGAAGGTATAATGCAACAGATTTTGCAGAAAATTTTTGAATTATTTCTTAAGATAGATTTAAAGTGCTATTGGCACCATCCGTAAGTAACTTTATTTACGTGTTGCATGTGGATCCGGAAAGGTAAAACGGTGGCTAATTATGTTGTGGTTAGCGATGACTTGTTCCGCGACAAAATCTCAGTATGGATTTACTTAAAATCAATTATTGAACACATAAAAACTAAATAACCCGACTTAGAGAAAATCATCAATTTTTTGATGGCCGTGTAACTTAATTAAAAAACGGGTATATCATCTCCTGCGTTTTCAAACTGTTGGTGATTGGAGGGTAAAGGTATACAGGGTTTTGCGACCAGTCACGGGTAAGGCGCTGTGGATGGACTGGGTGCAATGGACAAATGCAAACTTTGGAATGTCATAAACGCCAGATAAGTGAGCATCAACAAAGAATGGAAATGCTATGTTTATTATCGAATTCCAAAGATGTCACATATTTAATAGTCAGTGCTGATGATTATACTTCTGATGACTTCAAATAACATCCTCTGCTACATTGGCAAGGATTAGATTTACTTCCTGGTCTTGGGAAACATCATTTCTTTAAACATTACACTGTGAATTCCACTGCAAAATTACTTCACTATTTAGAAACAAAGCTAATTATGAGGATGTATACATACTCAGACAGTGAAAATGAAAGTAAGGCAGAAAGTGAAGACAAAATGAAATAAGAAGACGATAAAGAGAATACATATCCAAGAAAAAAAGGAAAAGATGTGGAAGAATAAAGAAATAAACTGAAGTGCGAATAAAAGTAAAGGCAAAGGAAATGAAAAATACATTGCGGAGATTGAGGTAGATAAAATATGAAAAATAAACTATAAATAATTAAGGGATGACTACGACATGAAGGCAGTGGACTTAAAAGTTCAGTTCAGTAATGGAGATTATGTACTGGTAAAATTTCCCAGGAAAAAGATTGATATTCGATCTTTTTTTGATTGACAATGAAGATAATATATACAAATAATACAAAATAGACAATGAAGATAATGAAATCACAATTACTCATATAAGATTAAATGATGATCGAAACTATTGCTAACAATAAGTTGTTCACAATGACATATCAAAAGTGATGTTTGATCAAATTACAAAGAAGATACTCACACCAAGGTTAGTGACTAAGGATGCCTGCAATTATTATAAATTTAATGAGTCTATGATGTCTTTGAAAAATAATTATTATGAGTATTAGTTTATGGTACAGTAAGATTACAGTAACTTAAACTAAAAATTACAGTAAGCAATTAAATTCAAAAATAATATTTTACTTTTATTTAATTCGTTACACCCGTCACAAGTGTCACACCTGTCGCAATGTTTGTAAAATAATAACTAATTAAATACATGACATATTTCTCTGATGCTTTTTTTGAAAATATGATTACTGTCTAATAAGCTTAATATTTTTATTAAACCTTCGAAATTCCAGATAGAGATTGCAATAGTTGTCGTCATACTCGTCCCGTTTTCGTAATAGCCATAAATATTTTATTATTTCAATATATACATATTGCATTAAGATCTACAGAAACATGGTAAAATTGTCACAGTGTAGGTAACAAAATTATTATAACGTGTATGCAGTGCCACCTATGTGTCACCCAATGTAACATGTTGATAGAAATAAAGTCAGTCGATTAAGGAAAGCCAACGTGTCTTAATAGGTGACAAGCTAATATCCACATTTTACAGTTTTTAGTAAAATACAGTCGAAAATTATTGACTTTTTGTGTAAACATGGCAATGAATAGTTCATTTAAAGTATTCCGAAACTGAAAGGACGAGAAAATTATGACGAGTAGTGTTTTGCAGTTGAAAATTTGTTGGTGCTCGACAACCTGGTGAACTATATTAACCGTTTTAGTGGCATGGTTTTTAACTCATATATACGTAAAAATGCCAAAGAAATCTTTTGTTTTTGATGTCATTTACCCTTGTTTCGAAAAAAAAACTATCTCTTCCAAAAATTATCCAAAAATACAAAGAAAATTATGGAAATATATATTGTGAACAAAAATTATAATAAAAACTGAAATCAAGGTCACATCGTATTTTCGCAGTCCAGTACATCCTCTGTATCAGCAGAATAATTGTTATCGTCACTATTATCACTATCACTCAAAACTTGCATTACACCAAACTGTGAGCACACCACAATGTCACTCCAACTATCACTTTCTTCACAATTTGAAAAATGATCATTTTCACTTGAATTATTTTCGTATTCTGACATTATGGATTAAAAATTTTCTTTTCCTGGACCCTTTTTATATTGTAATTACTAATAATATTATAATTTGAACTTTATGTAACACCTAGAAAGATAAAAAAAAAAAGCAATGCGTGCGAGAGACTTCCCCTACCGCGCGCTAAACACAACTGATTTCACGAGTGCTATCGTGCTCGTGGCAAATTTATTTAGTACACGCACGAGCGCGATGGCGCTCGTCGGCGGCACTCAAATAATTAAATTTGAGCCAGTAAGCCGGTTTTATTAGGATTTACAATAGGTGATGAGTGGATTGGTTCAATAATGACATAGATTTCAGTGGGGCAGCATTTGCTGCAAACAATAGTAATAAAACGCAACTGAAACATAAACTTGGTGGGATGTCATTACCAAACACAAAAGTAACGGGTGACAAGACCGTGAATGTGACTTGTTACAAATGCAAGAAAATGGGTCATTATAGAAACCAATGTCCATTATTGGCAAAAATTAAACAATCAAATGCTTTTAGTGTGGCATTTTGAAAACGAATGGTACATAAATAGTGGTGCAAGTGCACATATGACGGCACTTGCACCACTATTGGATAAAAAATGATGAATGGATAAAAAACAAGGAATGTATAAAAAATGCAAATTTTTCGCTGCGTTTATCAGAGGTAACCTTCGTAAACGATATGAAAGTACCAGTTTTGTGTATCAGGAATGTACAGATATCGACGAATTGTAACTACAACATCATGGTTATAAATGGGCTATGTGTGATTAGTTTAATAACGAACTTGTGAACAGTAAGTGAACTAATCAAAAACAGAAACAATTTTGTTTTTGAAGATAGTCAATGTTATATTCACAACGATAAGAATGAATTGGCGGCCACAGCAGTGTTAACAAATGGAATGTACAAGCAAAATATGAAAGTAGCAAATTGTATGCTTGTAGCAACTGTTGTGGCAAGTGCGGAGTTTGGCATAGGCGGTTAGAACACATTAACAACAATGATTTGAACAAAATGAAGAACGGAATTGTGGATAGATTGTCTTATCTAGATACCAGTTATATTATGAAAAATAAATGTGACCTGTTGCGAAGGTAAGCAAATGAGGTTGCCATTTTCTCATCCCGACATGAGAAGTATAAAAACACTACAGATGTCTGTGGTGCCATAGAAATGAAATCCATTGCCAGCTCTCAGTGATTTGTACTGTTTATTGTCGATTACAGTCGCATGACTTTTATATACTTTCATAAGCGTAAGAGCGAAGTCTTCAATATATTCAAAAATTTCAAATCAATAGTTGAAAACCAGTAAAATAAAAAAATAAAAATACTGTACACAGACAATGGTGGTGAATTTTATAACAGAGAAATGGAAAAAGTCAAAGAGGGAATTGTCCACTAGAAGTCAATCTATGCATTCGTCTTCTGGTGGATAATTCCCACCAGAACAAAGTGGTGTTTATGAACAGGCTAATAAAACTGTTGTAGAGAAAGCGCGAAGTTACTTTTTGACGCAAAGCTAGAAAAGAAGTTCTGGGCTGAAGCAGCTAATACAGGAGTATACGTAAAAAAAAGATCTGTAACTTCAAGTTTGGAAACTAAAACACCTTATGAAGCGTGGCATAAACCAGACAGGCTTAAGTCATATATGTCTTTTTGGTAGCCCTGTGAAGATTCACATACCGAAAGAAAAGTGATTAAAATGGGACAGAAAAGCTGAAATGTACATCCTTGTAGGATTTTCAGAAATAGTGAAAGGATATTGTGTATATATTCTGAGATCATATGATCCCAGAAAAATATAGTAACTATGAAGAGAAATGTCATAGTGATGGAAGAAAAAACAAAAACATCAGAAAGCAACAAAGAAGAACCTACAGGTTAAAAGAATCCTATCTTATTTCCCAGCCCTCAAAATACTGTTGTGCAAAAAATCATATACATCCGTTATTCCGTTGCTATGTGAAAGGACGACAAATAAACACACTTTTGCATTATTTCAGTTAAGATAATAAAACTGCAGAATTAGACTGTTTGTACATTGAAATATTTATTGAATATATTTAGCGTTAATTTTACAGAAATTCATTGTTCACAATTAAATGAAACTACGTAATATAGCATTATTTCTACTCTCTTTAAGTTCTTTACCACAACCTAGGTTTCGTTGTATTACAACATCAGTTCGTGTCATTGTATTACAACATCTTCAGTGCCTCTAGGCACATAGTAAAAGTAATAGAACACAAAACTATTATTTTTGGAACTTTTGTCTGCTTTGTGTTTGTTTCAAAAAGCGTCGAGTAAAAACTACACACTCAATTCAGTTATGGAGTATTAATGATTTAACATAGGGATTGATTGGATGTAATATGTAGTTTTTATTTTATCGGAACAGGTTCACTCTATCAGAAGAAATGTGAATTTACTATTTTAAAAAATTAATTTATATTGCATTTGTATAATATCACAGAAATACACACACACACACATATAGTGATTACACAAATGTATAGCATACCCATGCACATAGCACCCTCTGTGCATCAATGGTGCACATAGGGGGCTATGTGTATTTTATATGAGGCTATGACGTTTTTCACCCAGAAAATGGGCATGGCTAGAGGTGAAGTGTGAGTAAACAACATGAATGAGTCTTCCGTATATAAAGTTTCGATATTGTGTGTATTCATTATAATCTAAATTTGTTTCATCAAATTGTTTAAAATTTGAATCAATTGTAAATACTCGTTTTACGTTTTACTTTGGTAGGTTTAGTATTTGGCTATATAAATTTGATTGCTACGTACTATATATCTGTACTTATTATAAAACTGTACAATTGGCGTGTCTGTACATTGAAGGTATTTATGAAAAAAATATTTTCATTAGCCGAAATTTCATATATAACAACCCTATATCTTGTTTAGAAGTCGCGTACACAATTTGCGTAGTGCAAACATTGAGTATATGCCATAGAAGTTATTTTTACAAATTAAATTATATTTATTCATAAGAATCATTGTGTGTATCTTATATCATCAATAAAGTGTGTTACACAGCTGCATGATTGTTTATAAACAACAGCGTGCTATTGATTGTGAAATTTTATTGAACAATATTTGTTCATAAGAATCACTGTGCGTATCTTATCTATTCGTAATTACAATTATTTTCTATTATATTTATTCTATGAAAAAATTGCTTTTGAAATTGATTCAAATTTTAATGCCCATTTATTGTTTATACCATTAAGCACATCAAGAAATAAAAGCTATATTTAGGGGAAAAAACAGATTTGTTAACTAATAAAAGTCTTGTAAATAAAAAAAATACAATTTTACATGAATATCATTCAGAAACATATTTTTCTTTCAACATGACTCACATAAAATGTTCAATGGACAAACTGTTTATAATTACCATTAAAATACTTGCACATATCAGGTAAAAGAAATATTTGTTTAATTCTTTACATATGTTTTGGAGATGACACAAATATAAATGGAGGTGTATATTTGAGTGATAAATACTATTTCACCTGATGTTAGGTAGTACCATGGTTAATACACCATATGGCAATATGGAAGGAAAAATTTCCATACTTTTTCGAAAATCTATAACGTAGCGCCTAGGTCCTAGAGGGATAAAATTTATCCTAAATAATTTATTTGCAGAGTGCAAGCATTGGCGACAGAGGCGGGGGAAATAAGCATGTCAGTAGCTTTAGAAAGTGAAAGAGAAGCCACTTTTTTGTATTTACTAAGTTCCTATTCACCTTTTAGTTATCATATTTTTATGCCATGTTTTTAATTTATAGGCAGAAAATAATGAGACTAACCTAAGTGGATGTTAATAGGCAAAAAAAATAGTAGACATTAAGTCATAAGGTAGTGCTGCCTCAATAAAGCCGCATGTGGAAGATAACATAATTTTACTCAGCCATTCTGGTTAGCTAGTCTGGTCAATGAATAAACTCCTAACTGAAACTATAATAATATTAACACTTGTCATCGTAGTATCAATGTAATTTTAGTAATACAAAATAAACAAAACTGGTTACCAAAAAAGTATAAGATATGTTTCCATTTTAGTTATAATGTAAGTAATCAAGGCAAGGCGTATGAACTTTAAAGTTGTTGCACACAAAAAGAGGCATTGCTATGTGTGTGTTAGCGTCTTTACAACAAGTAAATATCCATTCTCGAGCTGCGACATTACATAAACACACTTACTTTCTGAATCAATTCATCCCAAAATAGCCAATCCCATTGAGCTATTATGTAATGACCTGATTCAGAAAGTAAAGAAAGTGAATATGATTTATTTGATAAGACTTCTGCAGAAATTAATTGGGAGGTATTTCACACCTTGTAAAATAACATTACATATTACGTGAAAAATTTGCTAAAAGGTGTCGCATTGAGTTAAGAAACATACCTTGCAAGGGAGGTTTTTACGATGAAAAAAAGTTTGATTGTATAATGAGAATTTTATTTGTTACCGATGTTTTGATGACTTTTTAAACAAAATAAATAAAAAAACATTTTATTTTTAAGCACGATTGGCATTAATTTGTGTTTTACACTTGTTTAGAAACTTTTCAACGGCCGTGTCCATATACAATTACATACATATATACTTTGTGAAACATTAAAAGCTCTCGAGAGGAAATTAAATACATACAATTATTTATATTATTGATAAAGAACTTTGTTACATGCAGATCAAAACTGTGTAGTAGAGAGTGGCCTATTTAAGTTCAAGTGATATTTATTAATACTCCTACATATTCTGCTTCATTAAATTTTAAGGCATTTGTACATACATGTGATCTAGGCAGCGTAACCGTTGGCTCATTGCACTCGCGGACTTGCGATTTCTGGTCTACAGGATGGGCGCACAACATAGCATCACATATCATCAGCAGTACCTACAATAAAGTCTAATTTGTTTATTCCTTAATTACTATTTTTAACTATTTTAAAACGTTTAAAGTTCAATCATTAGTTAATTTTATATGAAAAATATTTCAAATTATAGTCTATTCAATTTCAAGAGAGAATGTGTATAAACAATGGAATTTGACAGCTAAAATATGGTGGGCATAAATATATATTCGATCAGCTGACGACCATTTATAAAATTCATTATATTATACCCAGAGTATTATAAAACTATATACATAATCAAAACATTAACTTTAGAAAGTTTCACTGTAAAAAATGTAATACAAGCATTACACCATTATTTTACTGACACGAATTGTGAAATTTTACACGATAAAAATGGACAATCCTCCATTTTTTTGGCGGAATTAGAAGGCGTTTCAAATATTTCGTTAAAATAATCAAAACTTCGTCGCTGAAAAAGAGTTAGAGTTTAAGAGAATATATTCTATTCATTAATTTTATAAGGAGTTAGAGTGAGATAGTGACAATGTGTCAGCTTACGCTGCTCTATTTCTAGATTTTATGGCATCATATACATTATACTTATGTTATATTTGGCGTATAGATAATTAAACAAACATTGTGACATGTTATTTAGTTTTCAAATAAGCTTTGGTACTACAATATTTTCCAGTCTTGGTACAATATTGGTACTACAATATTTTACAATATTTTCCAGGTTTTACTAAAATATATATGGAAATTAGAGTAAAAGCTCAATTTTTATAAAAACATTAAAAAGTACGTATATAATTTGTAGGCTCTACAAATTATATACGTACTTTAGGATAATGCTTTTATAAAAATTGAGCTTTTACTCTAATTAGCATATATATTTTAATAATTATTCTTAATGTTAGACATACTTTTTTCAGAAAACATTATACAAGCGGATGAAAAAAATAAGAAATGTTCAATTTTCTCTAGTCGATGAACAATAATTTTATTTTTGAACAATAGATTTTTTTTACATAGTTCGTGATTTGTATGGAGTCAACGCTCAAATTTCAGATCTCTGGGATACACAGGTACAGACGCATTATAAATTCAAGTTGGCAAAAATATTTGAAAATTATACTGATGCAAGTTTTAGGAGCAGACATGCCCCCAGAAAAATCTCCTAGTCAGGAAATGGATTGATCAATATGGAAGACATGCAGACTCTGTCCACCAAAACTAAAGAGGAAGTCTAACTACACTTGTGTAAGTTGTAAACAGGCAATATGCCTATGGTATTCCAAGCTCTTGTTCAAGAACCACCAATAATTTTACACATATTGGACTATTGTGAGGATTTTTGTGTTTTATGTTGAATGTATATTTCTTTTGTTTTTATGTTTGATATGTCTTAGATTTATGAGCTCACTGACCCCAACATACCAGGTGACACTTCGAGTATTATCAACGTCTAGGTAGATGGCTTTGTCTAGGGAGAATCATCATGCACAGATAATATTATAACAGAATATTGGATTCATATTAATTAAATTTAAAAACATGTTTATTTAAATCTTCATAAATTTTTATTATAATAACATTTTATAAAATGTAAAAATTAAAAAATAATACCTGGATTCTCTGACTTCAACGCTGTTCAGGTAAATTATAATATACGAGCATGCAGCGCTGGATCATGAATGGTTTGTTGATGACATACAGCTGAAAATAGAAAACGTAAAACCATAACAATACATATATATGGATTTTACAGGATACTTTCTGGTATACATTCTTAGCATGTCAGTGAAAGAAATTTATTCCCAAATTTTGGTTAAACTTTGAATTAAAGTTATACATTTATTACAATATATAGTTATAGTCCATTCACTTTCAAGATAGAATGTGTATAAACAATCACTTTTGACAGTTCAGGTATTGCAAACCTTTTTCTTACATTCACGTTAGTAGTTTAATGTGGATTTATTTGCTATTTGTGATTAAAAAATTGTTTTCTATTAGTGTGCACATTTACATTGTGTACAAGTGTAACTTATATGGATTATATTTTATATTTATGAGAAATTCAGATAGTAATCTGAATTTCTCATAGATTAAAGATAATAATAAAAATATTTCTTTAAAACGATCTAATGTGTGTATTTTTATACACGAAATACAATAACATTTCACTTTTTCATTTTTAAAATTACATCACAATGCATCTAGGCTTCACACCGATATCCAAAGATGGTTGTGCCTAATGCTAGTGCCGGCGCGGCCTGGCCTTTTGCCGATATCACTGAGAAATAGTATTACAGAACATATCATATCTACATAATAGAACATAATAGCAGAATTTATTCATCATAAATATATCTATTACATCGTATATCAACAGTAATTACATCGTACATCAACAATAACAATGTTTGTTCATCCATGCCGCGGGGCTTATTGAATGACATTGCTCCAAGTAGAACTCTTTTGACATCATTTAATTTAAAAGTAGTGTTTTCTTTCGCCATATATCATTTCTTTTGTGTCCAGATCATTTTGATTTTGTTTATCTTACAGTGATATGACGGCAATCTTAGTATTTTACAGTGATATGTATTATTGAACATTCGCCATTTTAATTACACTTGTACTTAAAAATATCACACATTTACCACACATAATAATATAATAAACTTAATATGATACAAAATATTTTTATGAAACACCAAAAGTTAAGAGAGCAATATCGGAAAATGAGACCAAAAATTTAGAGAGCAATATCGGAAAATGAGATGATCTCCCGCCATTACGCCGATAAGTGTTGCAGCAAGCAATGAATATACGCCGTATAAATAAGTTGCCATACGTGGGCATACAGTAAACAAAAATATATAATTGATCTCCTGAATCTAAATACCTTTGGACAAGAAGTGTGTCCCTTGTGAAAATATAAATAATGAAAGTCGCAAATAATTATACTAACTGTGCTTAAGATTTTTTAGTAACAATACAATTGTTAGCTTTCATGTTTGTGCAACAGGCTGACAGATAGTATATGAACCAGCATTTGTTGTCCTCAAACCAAAGACCAATAAGCTAGTTTTACCAGATATACATATCCCGAATGGAGAATAAAGTTTCTTGTCAAAATTCATAACCACAAATCGGCATTTTTATCTGATAAATTGATGATTTTTTGAAAGTCGACCGAAAGTACGGTGTCAAAATAATATTATTAACTAAGTCTCAAGGTGTATTGACGATGAAAATGGGTATAACATTTGTTCTCTTTCCAATATCTATTCAAATGTTTTTTATATTATTCGAGTAGTATATAAATTAATATAGGTATGTCAGTATGAAATAAATATTTATTTATTTGTCGAATATTTTGAGATGAGGTAAACATTACATTTTCCGCAGCCATTGACACAAATATATTATTTTTTAAACTACTTGCACGAAACATAAACGTAGATATATGTTTTCTTTTCAGAATAATATTTCAATTATTATATTATTTTCCACTTAGTACACTATGCCGCTCATAATGCATTTCTTTTTGTAAGACTATTAAAATGCATCATAAGGAATCACTGTGAATGCACTATAATATATATAAATACAATCAAGGCTGAGTTTCCGGGTATTAGCATAGGGTAATTCAATATTATATGGCCTGTTCGATGAAAAAACTGAAAAATTTTACTGTCTGCTCTATTTGCCGTGAGCTAAGATTGGTGAGCAATTGCTGCTCGAACGTGTACGTCGCTGTACACAATTTTTTACTGAAAAAAAAATTAATCTGAGATTTTTTTTAGTACGTTGATATTTGATGTTGCAGTGTTAATATTTTCAAAATTTATTATGTTTTTACTGTCTTTTTGTTGACAATCTGTCTCGATAATATAACCTCAAATCGAATAACAAATTCATAAATGGTGCTAAATTTATATTCCGGATTAATCTTTTCAGATTATGCTTACATATCTGATAATCTTAAAAATGACAGAGTTATTGAGGAGATTTTAATGATACTTGAGGATCCTACGTCTGAACAGGTTCAAAAAGATCTACTACCAACCGGGCCTTTAACATAAAAAGATCTAACGAGGATGCTCACAAAAAGACCCACCTTCAAAGTACCTGTCTGATATGTACCCAGTTGTAGAACTACTTACTAGTGTTCGGAAACTGTCCAAGCAAATAGCAAACGTACTCGCATCCCTATTTCATTCATCCGATTATATTAGCGAAAAAAAGGAAAGAGAAAGTAGAAATAATAAGATTATGAAGAAAAATCTTAATATTAAAAAGCAAAAAATTAAATTACGTTCAAGTTCTGAGGAAGAAGAAACGATAGAATTAGCCGGTGAAAATGACTACGAGACTGAAAAAATAGAAGATTAGCTGCAATGAATTGTTTGTAAATTATGGCTGCATGTAAATTTTATTCCATTCAACAATTCTTGCATTCCTTGTGGCAAGAAAATGAAGAAACAAGAAACGGAAAAGAAAAACTTACAGGAGAAAAAAGAACCGAAAAAGGCAAAGGAAAAATGACTCGGAAATTAAGTGGCCATCTTATCCTTACATGAGCGGCCAACTTATAATGGATATTAACATTAAAGCTTTTTTAATGTTTTTAATATAAGTATGTCTAATATTAAGTATAATCATCAATTATTATAAAAACATTAACCTAAAGTACGTATACAATTTGTAGGCTACAATGGAAAATATTTTAGTACCATCACAATGTTTGTTTAATTATCTACACCCTAAATATACCATAACTATATCTGCATACGAGGTAATCAAATCTAGAAATATAGCAGTGTAAGCTGACACATTGTAGCTATCTCACTCTAACGCCTTATAAAAATTAATGAATAGCATATATGGTCTAGATTTTTTCAGCGTCGAGATTTTGATTATTTTCACAGAATGTTTAAAACGCCTGACTATTTCGCAAAAAATATGGAGGGTTGTCCATTTTTATCGTGTAAAATTTTAGAATTTGTATTAATAAAATAATGGTGTAATACTTGTATTTATAACATTTTTCATAGTGAAACTTTCTGAAGTTAATATTTTGAATATGTATATCCTTTAATAATACTCCAGGAATAATGCAATGAATTTTATAAATAGTCGTTAGCTGATTAATATTTTAACTGTAAAATTTGTTTGTAACATTCTATCTTAAAATTGAATGGAATATAGAAGTGTTTTCATCAGTGTTTATAAACATTTTGCGTAAGAACATTTGTAAGCAAATGAGTTATTCTTATAAAAAGTTCAAAATTATCGGTTCAATCACAATATGTTATAATGAAGTCTTTGAAATTTTTTCAACAATTTTACATTTACAAAGAGTAACTTCAAAACTTTAGCATTATACATTCATAACTAATTTTATCACTATACTGAAATTTTAAATAATGTAATGACCAATTGAGGGCATAAGAATATTGCTAATAATATTTTGTTTATTACTGGAAAGGCTGGTAGCAAGTAATATCAAAATAATTAATGAAAGTAATATTATTATTTTATAAGTAAAAATATAATGATGACAAATAAACTTAAGTACATTGCTGTCAAATTAACAATACGCCAAGCAGCTACTTACGATTCTGGCCATGAATACGTAAAGCAGCGTGCGGTTTCACTTTGATGCTCCATTAAAACATTCAAACACGTCTCACAAAATTTAATTGAATTCATATAATGGATCTGGTAAATCTCAAAAATAAAAAAATTACACTTTAAATAATTGCAATTAATAGCATGGAGTATTAAAGGGTTAGGGCAAGTATAGAACTGTAAAAAGATAATATCCAAGATTAACTCCAATCAATGTTTAAAATAATTATAAATATCACTAACTAATTTATTTTCTTTCATATTATTTAAATTTCAGATAAAACATTTTTTTTATATTAATGTTATGATTAATGAATGAGTATATTGGAAAAATAATCTGTACAACATGTCTGTATCTAATTTTAAATATTGAAATACACTCTTCAATTATCAACAAATCTTATTTCATTAAGAGTTGATAATTGTGACTTTATGGTATATATTTTTGTGACATTGATTTTCATATTTTTACCATAATTGTGTACTGCAATACGTACCAAATTAACAATAAAAACAGATGATGATTGACTTCCCTCAAAAGTTTGGGAAAGTCCATCTACATGACACTTTTTAAAAAGCCTGTTTAAATTCATGGCGTAGCCAGTGTGATTGTTATTTCAAGAAGTAATTGTAAAAAAATTAGTCTCCCGACAATTACGTTTTTAAAAAAATGTGACAATGTTTAAAGGGCACTTATAGGTTATTAAAGAAATCAAACTTAAATAAAATATGATTGATTCCCCCTCCCCGACCTTAGCTTCTATCAGTCCTTAAACTTTATTCCAATAACTATGTATTTGGACAAATCAACAATGTGGATTAGTGAAGCAGAAAACATACATTCAAAGAAATATTGTATTTGGAAAATTGTGCACAATGGAAACATGTATAATTTATTTCAATAGAATCCAAGTAAAGTATTAAATTAGCACAGCATAAATACTTATATAAAGTTTGTTTTTCGTGCAACATGAAAGAAAACGGCACAAAAACCCAGCGCAAGATTGTCAACAGACTGTTGGACGTAAAAAATTAATTAAATACAATTAAAACAATTATAAATTTTGTCACAATAAATATATATATTTCATTTTATTCCAATTGAATAATTTTCAAAATTGGACAAAGCGGATTCAATATGGCTATCGAACTTAAGTTACTGTAATTAATACTACGGAGAATTAATTCCAAGTAAAAAATATCTCATCTCTGAATGAAAAAAGCGTAATGGTAAGATATCGCTAATTAGAAATTATTAACCATTCCTTTCCATTAAATATAATATTATTTTTAAGTCTAATTAAGATTTTCTAATGGCAAATGCGTGGGAACAACATGAGTTTTAACAAATGACAGTCATTTTTTATTCTTTATAAACATTACAACCAATACGACGAAGTACGATATTTTGAAAAGTTTATAACATTATACTATAAAAAAAAGATTTATATATGAAGAATAACACAAATAAATCTTTAAAAACAAAGTTATTAGATGAAGAACCATTTACATGTGTACTCGCATTTTTAAATACTTACCAATAGCATTCACTTGACGAACTTCGCATATCGGTCGATTATCATGTTGAAACAAAATCGTATTTATACTTATAAACAAGAAAACCATAAGTTACATTACATAAATAACGAAATAAAAGTGTACCACTTCCAAAATAAACACTGCCGCGGAAAGGAAACTGGGATTTGAAAATTAAATGACGTTCAGAAACGGTTAAAAACGTCTGTCACAATAAGTTGCCACAAAGAAAAAATCATCTGGCAAGAAACAAATGAAAATAATTGGGTATTGTTATTCTTGTCTTTTTAACATTAATAAATTACTCATTCATATCAATTAAATTTTTTTTAATTAAACATTTCTCGGGTTTCGTGGTTTAAATTCATGTCGAAGTTTTAAAATTATTTTTCACATCGTTTTCAGTTAATTTTTTTAAAATTTAAAAATATAGTTGGATTGGCTTGTTGAAATTAGAACTTAAAAATGAAATTAATAAAAAAATGTCATTATTTCACCACCAGATTAATATTTTCTGGTAACTAAAAACAGAAAGCAAATTATATTACTACTTGGGTTTTGTCGAAGTCCAGCTACTATTAAAAAATATTCATGATTCATATCGTTTAAAATGTATATAAAATGATTTTTTTTATAATGGTTTAAAATTAATGTTCCTGCTCCTGTATTACTTCCATCAGTCCTTATAGTTATTTTTCTTTATTTATTTTTTAATTAAGATTTGGAAATATACGAATAGTAGAAACAATTTGTTGAAATGTAATAGGTCAAAGCTAGATTTCAAAAATTAAATAAACAAGCCAAAGGAATATCAGTTATATTATGTCGCCATCAGAGAAAAAATTGCCTAGTAAGAATATTTTTGGAAATCATATTTCGTATTGTTCCAAATTTATAAAATTATATATACACTGTTGTATATATATACTGTATATATACACTGTGTAATATATATACAGTTCCATAAATGGTTTAAACTGATATCAGTTCTTTTATAATTGTTGACATGTAGGTCAAAAATTAGAACTGAAAAATGAATGAATTTTTTTTCATTTTCTTTAAATATAGCCATCTTCTTAATTTTTGTAGTTTATTTTTTTTGTTTGCAAGCATTAATGACGGATATCCGAAATATGATTCAATGTTGCAAAGCGTTTTTCGACATTTGACATTGGCAAAGGTTCTCTATGGAGATAACAGAAGCTATATCATCAAAATAAATACATCTGTCACATTATGCTGCCATTAGAGAAAAAATGACCAGTGAGAAAAATACAATTTTAATATTTGTCGCAACCCACCTAAAAGCAAATGATTTTCACGATTTATATGGTTTAAAATTTATTTAATTGGATACGGTTTCGTAAATGGTTTATATTAACTTAGAGGTTATACATAATTGTCAACATTCTTTGGTTTTACTATGTAGTATAACCAATTTGTGAAATAAAGTAAGGCAACTCAAGATTTTAAATATAAAATGAAACGGTTAAAAAAATGTACCGCATTTTTCTAGGGAGGCAACATAATGTGACACCCATCAACTATGTTGCCTCTCAAGGAAAATGAAAATGTAAAATTTTTTTGTTGCAGTCCATCAAATATTTGAAGTTATTTTCTTTTTATATTGGTTAAAATTGATCAAATTGTATATTTCGCCATAAATGTTTCAAATTTATATGGAAGATCTTATGTAATGAATGAAATTCTTTACAGTTATCGCGTAATTCTGTTTATTTTCTTAACAGGACTCTGAAGTATATGGTAGGATCTGACGCAAGCTAGGTCTATGACGGGTCCAAAAGTAAGGAAAGCCGGCTGAATGCAAGTCATACTTTCGTAATTTGGGTTCTGTAAGATTGTCTAAAATAATTTTATAGTGTTTCATAGAAAATGTATTTTGTCAGTCCGAAAGTTTGTTTATTGGGGTAACAAAAAAGTATAGCTTTTGCTTTCAATACTATGTCAAACATCTAATGATCCGTTTGAACGGGAGTTAAAACATTCTGATGGCACGTCGCGACGTACCACTCGATCAGCTTCGTGTCTTGTCGGATCTTTCCGGCTTAATGATCCCTCTACTACACTATGCCTTGCTACTTTACGTGTCTTAATTTATCAGCATTGTTTTTCATTTACTAACGCTCACAATTTTACTTGTTTATTTCGGGTATTGTGTTAAGCTCTCTTGGAACGTTACAAAACCTTCTATTAATTCAAATAAGAGTTACAGTGATAAGAAAAGTGACAGTGAAAAAAAATTAAATTTTTCACTTCTTTCAAGCATCCCATGATGCCTCGCATTTTGTATATCTTTATCTTTGTTTCACTACAGATGTCGGATGTAAAATTTTTCATACATTATGTTAAATAATACGATACATCTGTTCCATAACTAATGCAATTTAAACTTTTAGGTCCAGCTCATGAAAACCAATAAAAGAAAACCTTTTCGAATAGGTTAAAGTTGAACATTCTTACTGTTAGTGGTGTTTATTGTAATAATTTGTTGATAAATTTTGTTCCACAATTTGATATGATTTTATAGAAATAGTATGAAAATGCAAAATAATGATGGAATTTTTTTCTGCAAGTTTCTTTTTGTGCAAAAAAATATTTCAGAGGTAATGGAATCTTGATAATTTTCATTCAGTTAAAATACTTAATGAATCTTCAACTTTTATGAATTCTTCTAGACTTACAGCATAGTCTGACTCTTGCTGAGCCAGACTACGCTTTTACAGGTATATTGCGGGAATAACTATTTGATTGTTTTTTCCAAAATGTTGAAAAAGTTATCGAAAAATGAAAATGATATATTTTTAAATTTGTACTTAAAATTTGTATGAAAAGTAAGCCACTTTTCATATTCCACACAAAGGTCTCGAAAATTTTTTTTCTACTTCCCATCTTAATTCTCAAATTATCCTCCAAAATCCAGTCATATGTTTTTAATTTGTGTTTACAGCAATGCTAAATTACAAATTTTGACATCAAATGGTCTTTAAAAAAATGCCTGCGACAGGTGGACACCAAAATAATCAAGTACTTAGTGAATAAATAGTATAATATATAACAATAAAAATAGGTTACATATTTTGTATTACTTACTTGTACTGAGACGACATAACTGAATGCTTTCTGACAAATTATAAATTTTGATATTGTTTTATATATTTTGTAAGTTCTCCAAAAGCTTACAGTAGATAGTTCTGTAAGTTCTCCAATATGATAATATGAAATGTGCAAAGACATGTAGGAAAACAAGCAGGATAGCTTGCGATTTTATTGATTGCCCAATGTACAATAATTAACTGCATCGGTGAAGTCTATTCAGTACGGTACAAGTTATCAAATATTTCTTAAAACTATCTTTCATGTTTGATACTATCAAACTTCACCCATTCCCTGGCGTATGGACCAGCGCTATAAAAATTTGAGGTGTATAAAAACGTACAAGGGTGCCAAAAATATTAGGATCAATTTGTTTCGATACATTTTGCTCTTCATTTTGTTTGCCATAATGCGACATGTGTGGCAGTGTGGTCAAGACTTGTTAAATTTCTGAAAAAGACATTAATTATTAAAGTGGCAAATATTAAAATTTTAATAAATTATTTAAAAATTGTGAAAATTAAGGTAATCACTTGGATGAATTCCTTCCTTTTAATTCATGTATGTAAGATATTTTTACATAGATCTATCCCAAATGCAGATGTTTCCAAGATGTCAAGATATACTTGACGAAGATATCTTGATTTTGCAAAATGTACTAATCATGTGTAATTCCAAAGATTTTTAATTTTTCAGTCTCACATCTGAACAAAATATCTAAATAAGCAATAATTTACCCTGGTGAAGATCGCACCATCGTCCAATTTCATTATAATTTGATGTTATTTTAACATAACAAATTAACCAAAAAGCTAATAAGCCATTATAAATTCTTTCAGAAAGAAATAGATATTGCAGCCGCTAAATATTAAATTTATAATTAGTTTCCTAATAGTGGTTAAAATGTAAATGGAGCACTGTCGATGCTATGTTACATGAGGGATGTTTTTTTTACTACTCAGCCAGATATAAATATAATAACTCCAAAAATTAACTTTTAGTGACAGCAGAAAGCATTTACTCAACTGAAATACATAAATTTTAAATGCTTATGAACAAAAATGTTTTAAAACACCCACGTTCAGGAAACAAATTTTAGTATAAAATTATGAAAATAAATAAAAATGCGAAGAAATTAAGTTCATCCAGTGTAAATCAATGGTGTTTAAGTGATCTGCAATAATAATTTATTCTAATAATAATAATGATTTACTACAATACTACTTTCTGTATTTATTACAACAAAAAGGAGTTATCGGGTAAGACTTGGACCCTCCCTGTAAGACCCGCACATGGCGCCTTTGCAGGAACAGGAGGTGGAACCTTTCAGAAGCGGGAATTTTCTGAAACATTTCCGAGTCGAGACTTAATGATAACTTAATATAGCAAATAATTAAATACTAACTTGTTCGTTTTTTATAGAGACCATATAAAGATGAAGTAATTGGTGATGTTCTGTAGGAATAGACCCAATTAATGTTGCGTTGCGGGCAGTTAAATTTTCAAAATTTGTAAAATATATTGCTGATTTTTGATACAAACAATTTCAAAATAAAAGGTAATAACAGAAAGTTTGTTACTTAACATGAGCGGAGTCATCTCTTAAATATTTCCACTCTAATTTGGGGTTGTCTACAACAGACAAATAATTATTTTTTTTTAAATTCAGTATTTTGATTCAACAATATTTCAGACATTCAACATTATTTAAGATTTACCAATATTTCAGACAATATATATTTCTATCCTATAGAATAGAAATGTAAAAAAAGGTCATTGTCAGTGCATTTGGTCAATTCTCTTTGATGTCGCAAGAAAGGCAGCCCCAGTGTGTCTCAGCAACGCATCTGTGCAAAATCGTATCTACCTAGCTCAGTGGCACAGGGATATTTAAGAGTGCAGCTTTAAGAGCTGGAATTGTTGAGTTTAGATCGACTGAACACACATTTCTGTTTTCCAGTGTTACTGGAGGGAGGTTGAAAATCACATTAAGTCAGATTTAACATATATTATCCAGAAGTCCTCTTGAAATTGCATCTGCTGGTCTTTGGGATGTGCTGGGTATATTTTTCTCTACCAAGGGATTTTCTGGAACGTATAGTAATCAATTAGGTTAATAATGTCATCTATTTCGTTAGGATCCATTTTGACTTGGTGACAGCACAAGACCAAGTCAGTAAGTCATAAATTTTTCATGAGGTATTTGTTTGTCAATGCATGTTTATTAAATCATCTGTAATCAATAATGAGGTACCATTTATCCTGGCTAGATGCATCACATTTTTTTGGAACTCTATGTACTGGACACAAACAAAGGGATATATTTTCTATAGGCATATATTATTCAATAACTTCGCACAAATATAGGGGTGTCATCTGAAGTACTAAATATGTTTCACTGCAAATGTAAAGGGTAGATAAAATAAAATTATAGTAATAGTATAATTCAGTTATTTTTCTCCTCAAACATATGCTTGGTAAGTAATCTGGTTACGCTTTGTTTCCATTTTGTATCTATGTCTTCTGAATTTTGATAGTTATTTAATTTAACCCGTGGGGGATGCTCTGATTGTTAATAAGGCGTTAATACAAAATTATTAACATTATTTATAATTATCTGATGATTGTCTTTTATATCAAAGTTTCTAAACCTATGATTTTGAACTAATAAAATTTAAGTCTTGTTTTCATGTGCAACTATCAATAATGTATTCTAACGGGTTTTAATAAATATTGTCGGTATTGGATAGATGGGTATTTTTAATTAAAAATACTATGAATCTGGGATTTCCACCTTCCAGCACAGCTAATATCACCTACTCAGAAAAGAGTATGCTGCACCACCAAGCTGTATCCATAGTTTGATGGTCCGCCTACAGTATTTTTGTAGTCTGACAGTAAACGGAAGATACCTGGCACTGCAACAAAATCGTTCACGATGGCATAATCACTGGATCTTGTTACTGCACAAGTGATGCCTTCTCGTCGGTTTTACCAATTACACCAGTTATGCAACAGGCACCACGAAAACTCAAAAAATATTTTAATTTATACAAAATGAATGCGCTTTTAAATTACTTATGTCCTAACAGGACGACGGCGGCTGACAGACTGGATTCTTTATAGCTTGGATCTGCCCTGTTGGTTCAGCTTGTAGGTTGGTGTAACAGCAAATATTTAAAAATTATCTGCGCATTACAAAATTATTGATTACATAAGTTTACATAATTTTTTACTTAAAATGGAAGGGTGTTACTATTTATAATTTAGGTTTGTAGATCGAATAATTGATTGAATAACATAATAAAAAAATTCATCAGATCAAATTTTCAAGATCTTTGTTGAAATATTTTTGTTTAAAAACTAAATAAATTAAATATAAAACTTATTATTTTAAGTATTTTTATCACATGTTTCCTACCAGAAATAAGCAGTAGCCTAATACAAGTTGATTCCAATATGTGAAGAACCGGTCTCTTCTCCACACATGTAGAGAAATATTAAAACAATGAAATGAGCTTCTTGAAACAATTTTGTGGCAGAGTA
The DNA here is from genome assembly GCA_039881145.1 of Druceiella hillmani. Lineage (NCBI taxonomy): Eukaryota > Metazoa > Arthropoda > Insecta > Lepidoptera > Hepialidae > Druceiella > Druceiella hillmani. Next base: position 1,617,085 of record JAYKKI010000145.1, on the reverse strand, counting down.
GCCCTCCCTTTGACTTGACAATTTTTCTAGAAACAATGAAGATGTCTGGGTTTACTTTACACATTCTGTTTCATATTTTTAAATTCTAAGCGTACAGTGCATTCACTACAAAATTAAACAAATAAGTATGAATATATAAGTAATGAGGGTAGCCAAAAAGACAAAAAGCGGACATTTTGATATTGTGACATGGTGGAAACAGAAAAAAAAACTTTAGTGACAATTATACATATAAATAATAAACAATGAGATTTGTAAACTAGTACATTATTTAGCACATGCTAAACAAATATATTTTAAAATTGCTAAGGTTGCAATTTGTGTGCTATCAGCAGTGACAACATTACTAAACATTAAAAAAAATTGGGTAACATTACTGTATCGAGTGCCCTGACCATAGGTAGAATCAGCCGCATTTTCGGCCCTGTCATATAGCTCAGCTTGTTTGTCAGTCGCATTTCACTTTCCATCCCTGTCATGCCACTCTCTCCTAATTCGAGAGCTCTAAACTCTTTTTTCTATATGGAAGGACGCCTTGTAAAATCCCAATCCCAATGTCTACAATACGATCAAATACTATTCGATGTTGGTAATAAATTGTGTTGCTGATTGAAACCGTGGAGCAAGTCATAAAAGTTATGACATTAATATTTCAAAATTATCATTTCTAAATTAACCATAAATTTACTATATGGCAGCATCATAATTTGAAAAAAATATCATTGATATATATAGTATGTAAACTAAGGAAACTTCGTTACTTCAACCACTTGTCCCATTAATTATATGTAATGCGATAAAATGTTATTTTTTTAATTAGTCACTTAGTTGATAAGATATTTAAAGTTTAAATTTTGTCCGAAATCATAATTATGTTTAAATTAACATCCTATAATCTATCTTTACACTAAATGTCAGTTTGGCAACATGGCACTTCTATTAAAAATTGTCAAAATGAAACATCACTTATCCATTTAAAAAAACTAGGAAACATACGTGGGTAGTAATTAAAATACAAATTATTTTGTTTTAGAATGTATTTACACTTATCTAAATTTTATGATCAAAGCGTCTTCCCCGTAGTCGACGCAACTGTCGACTTTCACAACCGGCGACAATTATTTTGTCTTATGTAATCTACAACAGCCTCTGGTATTTCCCCTTCTCTTACCCTTAATGAATTAGCACATTTATTTCCATGTTTATCAATATTTGTTGGAGAAGTACCTGATATCACTGAAATGATGGGTCTATTCTCTTTAGTAATTGTGTTGATAATAACTAGATTTTGTTGTCACCGTTTCGAATACATTCAATGCGGTGTACATTCTGAGCATATACTAATACCATGTCCAATAGCACTAAGGAACGATATATTCGAGATTCTAGTCACTCAATATCATAAATAACAAACTATTTCACAAAACCAGTGATGCACATTTGTTTAATGCAACTGTCATGTCCAAACTAAAACATCAAACGTTATTAGTCGAAGAAATGTGTGATGGTTGCCGTATTAAATAATAAATAATCCATAAAGATTAAATTTGTAATAAGTATTTAAAATTAATATTATATTATTAATATGAAGCGAATAATAATTTATCTAAACGACAAACGAAAAAATATTGTATTAATAGTTATTTCCATAAGTATATTTTAAAAATCGATAATAATGTTGTTCTATAATCTTTAACATTTCAGGGAATAATCAATGGGTATAATAAAAATTTTGGAATGGCAATAATTTTGATTTACGAGATATAGGAGAGAGTTAGCCTGGAAATTAATTTAGCTATCCCTTCCTTTTTTATTCTTTCCAAGTAAAACTGTGCAAATGAAAGGAATAAGCTAGGCTAGACAAGGCAAATCCACTAAGAATTTCTTACATTTATCGAAATATAAGATATAGGTTGATGCATTTCCAAGTTAATGACTTATGATATCAACAAAAGTGAAAAGATTTAAAAAAATAAGTGTATTCCAATCTACCCATGATGCATTATTATGGCTTTAAGTGACGTCCCTACTTTACATACTGTATAATGCACTTATTAATGACTTGAAGGTAAATGAGCAATTTCAAAAACTGCATTACCCTTAGTGATAGAACTGTGATAATAAGTTTTATTTATTTATTTATTTATTTGCATATATTTATTGAAACATTACAGGTAACTCATTTGTAATGATAAGTGTTAATGGGTTAACAAATTAAAACCAAAGAACGCATATATTAAACGTGAATAAAAAGAACTAAAAAACATAACGATTGAAGCTTAATATTTCAAAAAGAGGGCTTAAAAGTGATAAACCAAATCTCAATTTTACACTAGTCCACTCAATGCAAAGGGCGAGAAAAAACACAAAGTGTGAGTTTAATATTTCGCATACAGAGCAACATAACCTCAATTGTATTTTAAAATGTGTCGAATAATTTATCTATTTACATAAATTTATCGATACATTAGAGGTAATTTATGCATAACAATAAACAATTAATAGTTTAACAAATTAAAACATAAGAAGGTATATATGAAACATGAATACATAATGCACAAAAACTATAAAACATAACGACGACACATTTGGACAAATTTAATTTTACTTGTCCTAGAAGGAACTTCTTTGGCACATGTTTGTCAAGCTGTACTTGGCTTTGTGTGGGCTCCAAATTATGGTGCCGGATCCGATGATATAGATTGAAAATCTTGTGAGTTATTTGACATGAATTCAAGTTTTCGAAATTATTTTTTTGTTATATTCACCATGTACTCACAAAACGTCAATCGCGAATCAAATTTGACTTCCAAATCGACGATTTCATACAAATGATGGAATGGAATTCTGCTGAGCGTATATTTTTATTTAATAGCAGCATGTGCTCAGCTGTAACTCACTATTGAACATTGGATTGCGTTATGCCATAAGCTGCTTGCTACATCCTACTCAACGACGGCGCTGATGTCACGCTGCAAACGTTCACCATCTGCTGCATCTTTGACGAATAAAAAGTTTCATGTCGTCCGCAAATAACGAACAATGCGCAGTTTTCACCGTGCAAACAATATTGTTTAGCAGTTATAAAAAAAAGTTATGCCACAATTATACATTTTCCTTATGTACATTTTCCTTATGTATGCTCAGGTGTTAGTAATTTGGAAAAACATTCAATGGTCAAAATAATCAATAGAGAAATTTTTTTTGATGCAAATAACAATATTGTATATATTAATTATGATGATTGCATTTCAGTAATTTGTGCACATAACGGGGACTTAGAAAGGATCTTTTTAATGAACTGCTGAAAAGTTAAAAATTATTATTTATGCCAATTAAGTACTGGAAAAAGAACATAGTATGTGTTGATAATTATTAGTTTTTTTAAATTTGGCATAGAGTGTGGAGTAAGAGGTGATGGGAATTACATATACCCAAATTTACTCCAAGCCAATCTACGACACAGACAAAATTTCATAGGTATGAAGACAAGATAAACAACAAAACAATTCACTTTCACATTTATAATATAAATAAGTTATCATTTTTAGTTGTTTGGTAGATCTTTATTTAAATACAGGCAAGCCTACTGAATTTGCCACTCTTGTGAGAAAACGAAAATTGTACAACACAGAAGAGGTAAGTGAGGATAGAAGATTGTCTTCATGTTTATGTAGTCCATAAAAAAATGCTTTAGTGACGTGCTGTCATTTATTAAGGAGTTTCATGGACATAGTATACAGACACACCCTAATCAGATCCTGGTTCACCGATCCCATGACCTACTGTCATTGCCAAGAAGTTTTTCGTGAATGCATCATCATATATAGAAATAATTTCTATCAATCAAATTTTAGTTACACCTTTTAATCAAAACGTACAATTGTTCATATCTGTTCCTAAATGCTCCCTAATGCAATGTTTGAGAAATAATTGAGAATCTCCACATTTCTGAAGTTGGTCAAAATGATTGTACAAAAATGCTATATAAAATATGCTTGCAGAAACCCACACATAACTTAAGCTAAACTTTACTCACGCATAATTGTAATTAAATAAAAGGGAAATGTGATAATAAATAATATTTCAAAAATAATTATTCAAGTATTCATTACTTATGTTACAGTGCAGTGTGTAGTTCAAATTTCTATGTCAATTGCAATGAAATATACACATACAAGGGTTGTTTGAAAAGTTCGCAGACTCGCACAGAAATAATTACAATATAGTAGTCCTATTACCCTCATTATATTCACTTGTTCTTTAGTTATCACTGGGCAAAGTTTCATTGTTGCATTGATTTTTAATTTGAGTTTACATAGATTTGATTGGCGACAAGTGACGGATGTCTTGGACATGAATATTGTGTCACTGTCAAGTACTTGTTGAGGAAAGGGTTAATACCGAAGCAGATCAATGAAGACATATAGGAGATATTAGAAAAATCTGTCCCGTCATATACAATTGTGAAGATCAGCTGAATTTAAACAGAGTCAGTAAAGAATTGAAAATGCCACTTGTAGTGACCGCTGGTAATTGTCAGTACTGAAGAAAATATTGTAAAAATATGCAATTTTATCTTGGCAGAGAGGTTATAGGCGTCTCTAGCGAGTAAACTCAAAATTGGGATTTCCTAAGGTGTCTGCCAGAGGGGGTAGCAATGCCCCTTTCAATCGAATGATAACGCAATTCATTCATGATTTCGTTCGATTGCTTGGAGTTGTTTGAAGCTGATTCATAAGAATTTTTGGTTAGTTTTGTGACTAGTGACATAACTTATGTCAACTATTGATATAACTCATAATACAAAGTCAAAACAGAAGTCAATAAAAAGAGAGAAGACCAGAGTGACTTGCCTCAAAGAAAGCCAAAGTGATTTTGGTGGCAAATAAAGGCATCAGTTTTCTGGGACTCGAAGTGTGTAATTATTGTTGGTTACTTACAAAAGGGTACTGCCATAAACTCCAATTACTATTGCACCCTGTTACGTCAGTTGAATAATGAAATATAAGAAAAACGACAAGTAATGTAAAAGTGAAATATCTTGTTAAATTAGGACAACACGTAGGCCCACATATCAATAGAAATCATGTCAAAAGTTCAAATTGCCACCACAACACCCTTATTAATATGATCTGCATTTCTTCCATATCCTTGCCAATTAAATTTTATATATATATAAATATATATATATATATATATATATATATATATATATATACATAATAATTCCATATACTTGCTTCCATATTTTTGCCAATTTAAAAAAAGTATTTAAGTGGATTGAAATTTTCGCCAAATAAAGAAGCCAAAGCTGCAGTCCACGTGCATTTTGAAGGCTTAAAGGAAACATTTTATAAAAGTGGTATAATAAGTACCACAGAGAAAGAGTATTTGCAAGCAGCAATAGTGAAGCGGCCGTGGAGACACCCTCGCGTAGATAATTCCTACAATCTTTAGTTACAGTTGCCGTGCGTTTTGTTGTTTGCTCCTGTTGCCCTGAAGTTGTAAATGTCCTGGTTTCTTAATCATCTTATTTAATGTTCTACCTCGATATTTAAAAGTTACGACATGATTGCAAACAAAAACACACTTGCATTCATCTGTACTTATGGTCCAAGCGAGCATACGAGGGACGTGGAGAGCGTGAAGCAACAAACACGTGTATTTTAGTACCGTACTGTGCTCGTCCCCTCATTCCACATTGCGCATCCACAGAATCGTCTACTGGGCAAGTTCGATAAACATGCTCCCCTAAAACTCGTCAAAATTAAGCGAAGAGCTGCACCTTGGTTAAACGATTCTATTAGAAAAATGATGGCCAAACGTGATCACGTTATAACTAAGTATAAGACTGATCCCAGCCCAAATCACTGGGAGAATTTTAGAGTGCTTAGAAATAAATGTTCGCAAATGTGCCGAAATGCCAAAAATACTATATTTCTGCATCATTACTTGATTGTACTCCTAATAATATTTGGAAGTTTTTGGGTACTCTAGGCATTGGAAAATCTTCTACCACTTCGGAGAGCTGGCGATTGGATATCGACCAATTAAATTCACATTTTTCTACGCCACCCACGGTACTTGAACCAGCTGTTAAGTCTGCAACTATGAACGGTATCTCGTCTTCATCCGTTTCTAATGAACATCAATTTACGCTAAGGGATACCTGTGAGTCCGAAGTTAAAGCTAATCTTCTTGCGATAAAATCGAAATTCACGGGATTTGATGGCTTAAATAATAGTGCTCTTAAACCAATAATAGATATCGTGGCTCTGGTCATCACTGATATTTATAATACCCCTTTGAAAACTGCTGTCTTCCCTTTGGAATGCAAAAAAGGCTATATTGTGCCCGTACCTAAAATTTTATTACCTACGCACCCAAGGATTTTCGACCAAAAGCCTTTGAAACCTTAAAGTCTTTGAACGTATTGTTCATGGTCAACTTGTTACTTTCTTCAATGCTCATAAGTCTCTAAATCCACTTCAATTTGGCTTTAAAGCTGGCCACAGTACCTCAACTGCCCTTGTTAAGGTTACTGATGATATACGGTTGGCTATGGATAATACACAAGTCACTGTCATTGTGCTTCTTGATTTCAGCAGTGCGTACAACTCTGTTGACTTCGATATTCTTCTTGCCCGCTTGAAATATCTTAATATATCCCAAAATTCACTTGAGTGGTTTAGTTTATATCTTCATGGACGCAGGCAATGTGTTAAGTTGTCAGATACGTATTCTGAGTGGACTGATCTTACAGCTGGTGTACCTCAAGGTGGAGTTCTATCTCCTCTCCTCTTCTCAGTATTTATTGATGATGTTGTTAAAATCATTTCTAGCAATTATCGTCTCTATGCTGATGACCTACTAATCTATGCGCACTCGAACCTCCATTCCTTATCAAAAACCATCGACATCCTTAATCGAGATCTCATTTCAATTGGTCAGTGGGCTCATGAAATAGGTCTTTTGGTTAACCCAAGTAAGTTTTATGAATGTATGTATGTATGTAGATTACATAAGTCAAAATAATTTCACAAGCTATCATCATCGGTAGTCAAAGACTGACTTCTAAATAAACCTACCTAGTTTATCAAAATTAGTGCTAAATAGTACAATAATACCATACACGTTAACTGTTAAAAACCTGGGCCTACTGATTAATCAAAATCTTAATTGGCGGCCTCAAGTAAATGATGTTAGTCCTCAAGTAAATGATGTTTTCAACAGGATACACTCTTTGAAACGTCTTCAAAATTTTCTACCGACTAAAATGAAAATCTACCTTTGTCAAACACTTTTATTACCATTAATCGATTATGGAGACGTGTGCTATCCTGATCTTAATGAAAGAATATTTGTACAAATTGGAACGTCTTCAAAATTTATGCATTCGGTATATCTTCGGCCTCAGAAAATATGATCACATTTCTGAATACAGGTCACTTCTCAAATGGCTAAATATCCATGATCGACGCCAACTTCACATACTTACACTTCTTTTTAACATATTAAAATAAATCATTAATCCTCATAGCCCAAATGATCTTAGTGGCAAATTTAAAGAATTGTCTGCTCACGGCCTTGGGCTGCGATCTGAAAGTTCACACACGCTACTTATTCCTAAACATACCTCTACCACTTACGAAAAATCCTTCACTGTCCAAGCAGCAAAAATTTGGAATCACCTGGATCCTACCATCAGGAAAATCACGTCTTTAAATATTTTTAAAGATCGAGTGAAAAAGTCCTGCATCTCCTTTTCCTTTGTGTCCTCGCCCTTTCCTTTTTTTTTTAAATTTACTTTTGTATTTTTTTTGTCTAATGTGCTATGAAGAATTTTCATTGTAAAATCTCTTACAGTCTACCAACTAAATTTCAATACAGATTGTTATGGTTGACTGGAAGAGATTGCTCATGTAGCAATAAGTCCACTTATATTGTGCTGTACATAAAAGTTTATAATAAATAAATAAGTTTGCACCGTGGTGGGTCAGGGATCTCCTTTTGACACACACCATATCATGGCTTCAGAAATCAGATGAAAGAAGTGCTTTGAACTAGATGGTGTCTATGTTAAGAAATAGAAATGGTTTGGAAAACATTAGTATTTATTTTCACACCCTGACTGCGAACGTTTCAATCAACCTTAATAATAAAAAAATCCTACTAATATTGTAAATTGGAAAGTAGTTTTGTTTGTAAGCTAGTAATTCTGTAAGTAAGCAACAAATCATTGCCAAATTTAGCATGGCATAGATTGTGTGACGGGGTAAGATATACGTAGGTGTTCGCTTAACCGTGTCTTGTCTTACACATATCAGTATGCTTGGATGTTTCTTATGTAATCAGGCTTCAACGACTTAGAGAGATTATCATAAAACATGCTGTGTACATAGCTAAATAAATATGTAAGGTATTTTTTAATTTAACAGGATTAAACCCGGTTACTTCTACAGGATAATGATACTACTACTACTTGTCAACAGTCATTTTGCTAATTGCAAACAGTCATTAAAAAGATACTTAAAAAACAAATCAAAGGGAAAAATTCGAAATTATTTTCTATGTGGAATGTGTGTTATTATTGAAATTATGAAATGTTTTAACCATGTCATCCTATGTAACTTGCTTATACAAAGTGGGATAAAACATAGAAAAGGTAAAGATAGTCCTTTAATGACGACAACGTCAAGAATAAATAAAAAAATAATTATTTTTAGAAGCATCACAATATTGCTCGAGTGCTAAAAATTCCATACTATATTAAAAAGGAAAAATTACATTTTAGATATATTATATATAGTACCAGGTGACCGAGTGATGCTCGGTGTAATTCGAAATTGCTTGTTTCATGGTATTAGATTTTCTTTTCCCTTCCCCTTTGTCTTTGCTTTCGCCTTCGGTCTTGCCTTCGCTCTCGCCTTCCCGTTCACCTTCACGTTTGCGTTCACCTTTGCATTTTCGGCTTTGCGTTCATATTCGCTCTCGCGTCCGACTTCCACTACACCTTCTCATTACTCTTCCCCTAACCTCTTCCACCCCCCCCACCATCTTCACATACCATTTCCCTCTCTTTCCTCGTCCCATTCCTCTTCCCCTACACCTTCCACGTCCACTCTCCCTTTCCTTCACTTTCCCCTTCCCTTCCACTCCCCCTCCAGCTTCCCTTCCCCTTCATCTTCCTCTTACCTCCCCTCCCCATCCTATTCTCCTTTCCCTTTCCCTTACCTCCCCCCACACATACCTCTACCGCTCCACGTCCACTTCCCCATTCCCTTCCCCTACTCCTTTTACTTCCCTTTCCCTCCCTACCTTTCCCCACCAATTCTCTTATGTTTTTCCATTCAAAAGTTATTAAGTCATACAATAGTGTAGTAAGTAATTTTGAAAATTTTAAATGGCTGCCATTTCCAAAATAATTAACCGACATGGCTCATCTTCGGAATTATTAAATATAATCATTCACACAAAAAATTTCATCGAAATCGGTAGAGCCATTTCTGAGAAACCATTTACATATATACATATATTTACAAGAATTGCTTGTTTAATAGTATAAGATATGTATATATATATATATATATATATATGTGTGTGTGTGTGTGTGTGTGTGTGTGTGTGTGTGTGTGTATGTATGTATATATGTGTATGAAGTTCAAGTAAATTTATTAACCAATATTAAAAGTCACAAATCATTTTTTAAACATTTTAGGACATGGAAATTGTCCTATACACCTATACACTTTATAACTTGCTCCAGTACTTTAGGTAAAATTAAAATGTTTGTGAGACGGAGAAAGGGCCACATGTAGCGTCTAACTTTTCAATAAATCAAATAAATTGAATGTACTCAATCAGAGTCGGAACTGCTAGTATTTTTATATAATACTCTACTTTGCTTAATGACTTTTAATGGGGAATAAACAAATTTAGACTTACAAAGCAGCCGTCACATTATTTAAATGTTCATTTTTTTCTTGATGAACAAGCAGCATCAGCATCGATCTCGAACACTCATTGATCTCTCGGATGGTACTGATTAATAAATTCTGGAAGTAAACAGTTATTTTAAAAATTAACAAGTTTTTTCATTTCACTTTTTTCCCCGAAAACAGGTCATTCAGCCCAATCATTTCGACTTTCAATTATGACTTATCACTGTCAAACAAACAGGCAACGGTTTTTTGGTAATGTACAGCTGACCCTGTATGTGATAATACCAGATGTGGTTTGTGTTTATAATGTGTCATAATTTTTATGAAAATATAAATTTTATCCTGAACTGCTTCTTCTACATCCATATCCGCATCAGAAGAAGAGCATTTTATTGATATTATTTGCGTACTTGCTAATGATGTGTAATCCCTAGATAAAAATATTCCACATCAACAAAACTAGCCGCACTTAACTATATCTTCTTAGATAGCTGGGTTAGTGCGCTTTGTTCACTTTCTTTTCCATATTTGATAGACGGAACAATGTCGAATGGGGAAGCCTACAAAATGGCTTTGACGAGAGATATACCACGATTGACAGACATACCACAATGCAATAAGAAGTTTCTTTGAATATCAAGTCATTTTGAACTGCCATTTTGCAAAATGGTATCTCTTTCCAGGTCTTATCAAATGGTATTTCTTTTCAGGGATCTTGTTTAATTGTCATGAGAGCAGATTTACTTAAAAATTCAGATATCAATTTCCCAAGTAGCTTATCAGTCATTGCAGTTTGCTGACGTATCACCGTATTCAGATTCTTTCAGTAGGCTAGTTTGAACTTTTTTCTTTTGTGATTTTGCTCATAGAACTATTGAATGTTACTCTGATTCCAGCATGTAATTGCTTTATTAGCAAGTTTGCCAAAGACAACTTATGAATGAGAAATATTGGACTGAAGCCGTTGACTTTTAAAAATACATCCCAGCACCTGTACACCATGTGCTTTAAGTAATTTTTGGGTAAAATTAATGTCCCTTTCACCCTTGCAAAACAATTTGTGACTTGTGCATTAAAATTTACTAAAGCGTTACTTTTTTCCGATTCCATAATTCATCTACACACTACAGACGATGCTAAGATTCAGGAATGACATCTTTATTCATGATGGCCACAAGTATTTTGACGGCACAAGTCGTGTGGTCATCAAATTAGTTCTAAGGAACATTCGGATTCTAAACCTAATACTTACTCTTTTCAACCTCGTAACAATTTTATATGAACCAGTATCTTTGATAAAAGCTATCAAAGCATTGCAATGATTTTGTAAAAGATGATTTTTCTAAAAGCACTTATTTTGGTAATTTTTAAATTTTATGTAATACAATATGTTAAAACTCTAAATTCATAAAACATAATAATTAACCACAATTAAATGAAACTACGTGATGTAGTATTATTTCTACTATCTTTAATTTCTTTACCACTAAAAGTAAAAGTTGGTAAAGGTAAAGAAATTAAAGATAGTAGAAATAATACTACATCACGTAGTTTCATTTAATTGTGAATAATGAATTTCTACAAAATTAACGCAAAATATATTCAATAGAATAATTAACAGTTTATATCTCACATGTACGTCTAGTTTCAAAATTCGATCATTATACTTGGGTATTGTTTCAATAATTCTAAACTTTCCAATCAATTTAGTTGATTTGGAAAAAGTTATTTAGGAAAATATATAAATAATTAGACTTAGAGTAATTACTAAGCTAAAGCTGAAAACAATTGTGGAGAACTTTAAAAGAAATTCGATTTAATCATTACTAGGTTTAATATATTTCTCATTGGTGACCAGTTAGTTTCTTTTCTAATATGAAATTCAATTTAAAATAATAAAAATCTGTAGTATAAAAATTATGAACATGTGGTTTTTCTTGAAACTTCAATAGGAAACATAATTATGTCCATAATATCAAAAATTATGAACAAAACAGTTTATAGATACAAGTAATGATCTTAATTTAATGTACATTTAGGTTTTATAGATTAAAAGTCTTTCCAGTTATAATTTTACTTTTTTGAAATAAGTTTATTTTAAAAAAAAGTAAAAGTTTATTTTCCTATGCAATTTCATTTGCCACAAAAAAAAATATAAAAAACTATTTAAAAATTTTACATTACATGAATAATATGATATAACCATGAAGATGAACTCAGTAAAAAGAATTGTGCGTAATGTATAAGTTACACTGGTCAGAGCGATCAGAGCGTCCGGATCTAATATTCCACTCAGCCACTAGAGGTTGAATGAGATGTCCCACAAATTTCATTTTATATAATATATTTTATATTAGCTCATTTAATGTTTTTCCACATTTATTTAAATTTAGTGCAAAATTTTAGGTGAATTGAATTAGTATTTACGAAATACATATTACATATACAAATACATATTGCTTCCTAATTTTAATAACAACTTTATTCTCAATATATTTCTTCATAATAAATTAGCATAATACTTGAAATTAATCGAACGCAAAATACGCTTATTACATGATTCCTCAAAATTTGGGCGACACTTAACTTATAGCATGGTTTCTTTTTAATTCTTTTACTAACTTTAAAACTAATAAGTTGTAATTTTTTATGTTGTATTATTTATGGACATGTTTAGCATATTTCTGCAGATCTATTAGATTTAATTACACCTGGTAATGGCCTAATTTAGTATTTACCCATTAATAATACAAATATAATCAAGCAGCTATGTTAGCAGATGTGTAGCAGTGGCGGTCGGTGGTTCAATATTTTGGAAGGGCACTTATTGGTGGCCATAATGACTATTAAAGTATGAAGGCTCATTCCACGTTAAACCTTGGAGGTAAAGCTCTAGACTCGTTGCACGACATAAAAATAAAAAAAATTATTTTATAATTTTCGTGACGTTTGTTTCACTTTTTCAAATGTATGTATATATATATATATATATATATGTATATATGCGTTGCGACATAGCACCCAACATGCCAAGTGGATATATATATATGATTGCAGGTATTGTCACTTTTAACTTCAAGGATTTGCTGAGAAGCTTCAAAAGAATAGGATAGTGACTTCTATTGGACTTGTTTTTTTTTAAATATTTTCTTCTGTTTTGCATTATAAGCATATTACGTTTATATTTCTAGGACTTGTCCCACATTTTACATATAAATCACTTTTGAAGTTTAAATTATCAAACTCGCACTAAAAATGCAATTTCTGTAATGACGGCTACTGTGACGTCACACGCATTTTAACAAAAATAGTCCTGCCTGTTGAAGGGAGATATTATTTATTTCCATAATAAAATGGTGTGTAGTGACACAATGTACAGATAGGTCTACAAAAAGCCCACACAAAGTGTTCATTTCAGTGCCAATAAATATTAAAAGTAATTTTTACTTATAAATTATTAAGAATGTAACAGATGCAGGTATTAAATTTCTACATTTTAGTTCTGTAGTTTATTTGATTAATTATAAGGTTTTTGTAAGTCAAGTATGAGACCACACATTTGTTTTCAGCAATGCTCTGCATCTTTACTTTAAAAAGTGGCATGATAGAAAGGGCCGGGGCATTATAATACCGTTAACAATTTTTGTTAGCTAATAGTTCACGTAGACTAGATTGGATTGGCTAACATTTATATTCCGATTATAGCAACCAATTAGAAATGATTCCTTGTCTTAAAATCAAAGCCGACACTAAGCCGCAATAGTTTGCATTTTGAGTATCGTGTAGAGATACCTTAGATTGAATTAATAAGCATGTATGCATAAGAGGATTCTTATAGGTATCAATGATTATATCAGATTTAGAAGGAATCTTACAAACAATTAAATGAATCTACGTGATGTAGTATTATTTCTACTTTCTTTAAGAAATTAAAGAAAGTAGAAATAATACTACATCACGTAGTTTCATTTAATTGTGAATAATGAATTTCTTCAAAATTAACACCAAATATATTCAATGAATCTTACAAAGAGAAGATTTAGAAAAGACAATTCTTTAATAAGATTTCAAGAAAAAATATAAAGTTGTAATTTTTAAAGAATAATTTTATATTAGTTTTGTTTTGTTTTTGCCAATAGAAACATTTTTTGCTAATCAAAAAAAAAAGTTTTTGGATCATACTATAAATTAAACCGGTATTGAATTATTTTACTTTGGTCACAATTCTTTTGATTTACTAACAGGACACGTAGCAATGGCGGACTAAAAATTTTGTAAAGTATAAATTTTTTCTCTTAAACAGGTGTTTAGTATTATATTCTAATATTCTATTTTTACCTTACTAACAGTGAAACAATATTTTTTAAAAATAATCTAGTTAATTAAAAATTAACGCAACGAACATTCTACAATTAGCATAACAGCAGAATGTAATTAATATTCAATTTTGTAACACTTCATTCATAAAAATTTTAATAAACAAATGTTTTGTATGCAGGCCTTATTTTTTGGACAGATTGCAACCACCTTTAATGCGACCCCAAGGTTAAGAAAGGATGGTGTTTGGCACAGAGTATTATTACTTGTGCTTTTGTGAAAAACAATAAATCAAATGCCAAACATTGAAATGCATTGTGTCGTTTTTAAATTTACATTCAACGTATTACGATTTTCTGGAGTATTAGAGTTTGTTTTTGTTAATTACTGTTTTGTGTGCTATTACAATTTGGAATATTATGACATGCTGATGTACTTAGGTGCATGTGATGGCAATGCTCGCCAGGCGAGCATAAGGTTATTTACAAAGTTAAAGATATTTATCCAAATTGTGCCAGAAAGCCAAATGAATGGACCATCGCAAGGTTGGCTAATCGGGTTCATAGTAATGATTAGGCAATGTCCTCGTTTGATAGAAGACACTCAGTTGATAAAAGATGTCACGTGGCTGAAGATGCAATCCTCAATGTATTTGCCGAAGATCCTACCCACAGTATATATGTTTGACAGCCATGTTTCTTAGGTAATCGAAAACGCTTGTCGGAGATACACTGAGAGAAGAATGACAACATCCGTTCCACTATCGTGCTGCACAACAATTGACTGAAGATTTGGCACATTGTCGTAGTTTTTATTAGTGGCTCATTCGTATGAATGACGATTTGCCAACATTTGTTTGATGTATTTTATGGTCAGATGAAGGCATATATACGCGGCTTGGAATATTTATTGTACATAACAAAACACTACTGTAGCCACATGTAATCACATTTAAAATGACCGGGAAGTTTTCAGCATAGATGGTATTTAAATTTATGACATTATAGACATCGGACTAATATTTGTATTTTTTGCTTAATGAAGTTGATGACTTTATTTCAAATTTGTCATTGAGCATAGTCAGAGATATGTGGTGGCAGCACGACGGATCGCCCCCTCATTTCAGTATTGGGGTACGTGAGTATCTAGACGAGCAATATCTTCATTACTGGATAGGGCGCAGTGGACCTGAACTCTGACCTCCGAGATCTCCAGATTTAACACCAATCGATTTTATTCTTTGAAGTAGCGTCACATTCGATATATTCTCAACTGAATGTCCCGACGAACAAACCTTACGAGAAAGGACTATCGACAGTTATAATAAAATTATGACAAATACTCAAATGTTGGCTAATGTTCCTAATTCAATTATAAGGAGAGCGCGGTTGTGTTAAGAACAAAACGGAACATCTCCTTTAAGACTTCTTAAACAAATTAAGGAAATAATTGTTATTGATTTTTTTGTGTCATGTTTTATAAAATGTGAAAAAAGTCATGGATTGAGTGGTTTCCATGGAACTACAAAGTGTGTGAGTACAATAACTATACATATATATATATATATATATACATATATATATATATATATACATACATATATATATATACATATATATATATATATATAAAACTCTTGCACTTATAGGTATAAACCATATCAGAGTTATTTTATTATTATTTGATGCATTTTACATGGCGATATGATAAGAATATTGTTATTTATTATTGAAATATCGTTTTTACCTACTTCAGTCATTAAAAATGCGAATAAATAAAAAAAACGATGTAAAGTCCACAGACGAGCGTTTTAATACTGGTATCTTAAAAATGGCTAAGTTTATTTTTGAATATTTTTTATTAATTTAACATAAAATTTGAAAATTTATTAACGAGTATGGCCTCCTTTAGCTAAAACCAATGCGCTTAATCTGCTAGGCATGCTTTCAACGATGTTTTTTATCATTTCCTGAGGAATACGTTCCCATTCAGCGACGATCACATTTTTAAGGGCCTGAATGTTTTCTGGAGCTGGTTTTACGGCTCTGATGCATCATTTGAGATAATTCCATATATGTTCTATCGGATGGAGGTCGGGACTACTAGCTGGCCAGTCTAACCGATGAATTCCGGCCTCCTGCATATACGCATCAACGTCTCTAGAGCGGTGGGCGCGAGCATTGTCATCCATAAAAATGGACTCGCCTCTAACTGCTGTTAATGCGCATTAAGTGTGCCATTTTCAATAAAAATTAACTCGGTACGGTCATATGAGTTAATACCAGACCAAAACATTACAGAGCCTCCACTGTAAGGGGTGATTTCTTCAAAGCACACTTCTGCAAAGCGTTCTCCAGGTCTTCGTAAGACTCACCGACGTCGATCTTTACCACTAATCGATATACGAGCTTCATCGGAGAATAAAGCACTATTCCAGTCTTGTTGAGTCCATGACGAAAATTTTTGAGCGAATCTCAATCTGGCAACTCGATGCCCACGGAGCAATGTAGGGCCCCGAGCTGGGCGATAGCTACGTATATTGACGGCCTGAAGTCTCCTTCTGATTGTCCATAGTCTTACTCTTAGCTCTGACGTCCTCGAGGTTCTCTTTGAGATCCACGTATGTAATTTGACGATTTCGTAGCGCTTGACTGACTATGAAGCAGTCGTCTCGTGGCTCAGTGAACCTTTTTCTTCCAGAACCAGGCCTTCTAATGACGGAACCCGTTTCTTGGTATCGTTGCCAGGTCAATCAGGTGGTATCGTTGCCAGGTGGAATGGCTCACATTATACTGCTGAGACACAAAACATTGGTTACAGCCTTCTTCAAGCAGCGCAATAATTTTACTAGCTCTTATCGTTTTTTCAACCATACTGAGAACAGCAAACAGAAGTAAACTAATGCAGCAAACAGAAGTAAACTAATGCAGCAAACAGCAGAAATTTAATTAAAATAAAAAAACGTGACAAATGAAAAAGGACTTAATAAAAGTTGGATTTCATTTACGGCCAAAAAATAGGTTTTTGTCAGTGAAAGAGAATTTTCATTCAAAAAGAATAAATATCAAATTTAGAATGTTCGTTTTTATGTGCCAGAATACACTATACCTGCCAGTAACGATTACAATTAATACAACCTCTTAATAAATTATATTTTGTTAATAATATGACAAAATCAAAACCGCCCGTTTTTTAGGCAAAAGAGTGTATAATAGGATGAAACAACGCAAATGTAGAGAGAAAAAGAAACTTACATTGATACAAGAATGCATGCCATTCCCGTCTTTGGGTTCATATAAATATAAGCAAAATTTAAGCAAAGCGGTTAAAAAAATCACAAAAAACATTGCCTTCAGGCCTGCTAAATCACAAGCAGTATACTTGGGCTAAAAAAATGTACATTGCCACTAGGCATAAAAAATAAAATAACTGATAAATTGAACCCCAAAAAGGTCTGACTCTATGCCAAATGACACAACTGACTTAGACGGGCCTTTCAGTGAGTCTGATGAGATGTCGCCAAACTGCTAACCGAAAATAAGTCATTTGAATTAAAAAACATTTGATCATGACTGTCGCCAAAGTTTATAAGCTGAAACACTTCGATGTCAAGATAAAATAGACCAAGTTCTATGAATTGAGGTCATTTCATGTATGGGTCATGATGGGTCGTGCAGCATAACATTTGTGTGTATCTCTATCATGTCAATTTTGATGTTCTCGTGGATGCATTCAAAGACTCATTGGAAGAGACTATGACAACTTATTCTCAATTATTGAAGGCTGTATGTTGTAACACAGATAACGAGAAATGTACAACTGAAAAGTGTGAGAAGTGCTATGATATTTTAGATGTTGTAGCTTTGAATGTGGATCTAAATTCTCAAACAGAATGCAAACAATAGAGGAAGTCCACTTGAAGAATGGTTGCAAATCAAGACAATTCAGTTCAAAAAATGGAATTGCTAGAAGAAATTGAGCTGCAAAAACTAATATTCAGAACTCACTGCAAAATTAAAACGGAGCGGTCGATATTTTAAAAAATCGAGGCTAAAAACATTAGAGAAAGAAGGTGTGATACAAACAGATTTTGTAGAAAATTTTCCAATTATTTCTCAAGATGAGATTACAAAGTGCCCACTGATGCCATCCACAAGTAACATTATTTACGTGTTGCATGTGGATCCAAAAAGGTAAAAATGTGGCTACTAATAGTGGTGAGTGATGACTTGTCTCCTGAGGAAATATGAGTATGAATTTACTTATAAAAATTATTGAACACATAAGACTGAATATCCAGATTTCATCATAATTTGATAGCTGTGCTACAGCTCAATTAAAAAACAGGTACATCATCTCCTGTGTCTTTCACAGTGTTCATAACTGGGGGGTAAAGATAGACTGGGTTTTGCCATCAGTGATGGGAAAGGCACTGTGGATGGACTGAGTGTAGTGGCCAAATACAAGCTTTGAAATGCCATAAACGCCAGAGAAGTCAGCATAAATATAGCATGGAAATGCTATGTTTATTAGCGAATTCCAAAGATGTCACATATTTGTTTTCCAGTGCTGATGATTATACTTTTGGCAACATCAAAGAACTATTGCTATGTTGGCGAGAATTAGATTTGCTTCCTGATCTTCAGACTCCGTTTCTTCAAGCATTACACAGTAATTTCCACTGCAAAAATTACTTCACCTTGAAAATAAAGTTAATTATGAGGATGCATACTAAGGCAGTGAAGAGGAAAGCAAGGAAGAAAGTAGAGACAAAAGGAAAGAAGATGTTAAAGAGAAAGATGAAGATGAAATCTGAGAAAATGAAAAGTGGAAAGAAAGGAAAAGACGGGGAAGTATAAAGAAATAAAGCAAAGTGAGAATAAAACTAAAGACAAAGGCAATGAAGAATACATTGCGGAGATTGAGGATTAGGGGTGACTATGACATGAAAGCAAGAGGCAGTGGACTTAAAAGTCTAGTACAGTAATGGAGATTATGTGCTGGTGAAATTTCCCAAGAAAAAGGTTGAATATCAGTATGTGGGTACTGTGAACAAAATAGACAATGAAGACGGTGATATCACAATTACTTAAGATTAAGCGATGATCGTGGCAAACCATTTAAAGTCGTTGACAATGAAATATAAGGCGTCACGCTTGGCCAAATTGCAAAGTCTACACCAACATTAATGACTAAGGGTGAACAAATTTATTATAAATTGAAAGAGTCTATTGATGTTTTTGAAAAATCATTGTTATGAGTATTTGTTTATGGTATAGTAAGATTACAGTATCTTAAACTAGAGATTACAGTAAGCAATTAAACACAAAAATAATAATTTGCTTTTATTCACTTTGTTACACACGTCACAAGTGTCACATCCGTCACAATGTTTGTAAAATTAAATAAATAACAAATTTTACTGATGCTATTGTGATGCTAAATAGAATTTCTTGTAATTTATTGTAAACTTAGCTTCATATTTTTGCTAAACCTTCGGAATTCTGGATAGAGCTTGAAATAGTTGTGGTCTTTCTTGTAAATAGCGATAAAATTTCAATACATATGTATTGCATTAAGATTACAGAAATATGGTAAAATCATGTTTTTATCCAGTAATATTTCAAATTATAAACTTAAACTGACCTACCTATGCATTTTTAATTGTATTTTGAAAGACAATTAAAAATAATCACTGATATCCTATTTTATGAGGTAGGCAAAAAATCATCTCAAATTCCATATTTAGGAAAGAACTTAAAATCATAAATCTGCAAAATATGCATAATTGCAAAACGGACATAACTACTTTGCTGTGATATATCTACAGAAGACAGACGTATAGACATGATGAAGTTATGAGGTTCTTATAAGGTTTACTACAGAACTCTAGAAAGAGCAATGTTCAAATTTTGTATCGGTAAATAATTGCATTTAACAATATTAAGCTCCATTCAATATTAAGTTCCTTTCTTCACATTGAAAACTAAATAATTTTATTAGTTACCTGACGTCTGTTTCGCTTCATCAAGGGCATATATATATATATATAAATATATATATATATATATGTATATATATATATATATATTTATATATATATATATATATATTATACACATATATATATATATATATATATTATACACATATATATATATATATATATATATATATATATATATATATATGTATATATAAATATATCATAAGTGTTTGTCACCTTTTTCGTACACACAATACTTGCACACATTATTCGCTTATTCGCACCGCTCAATGTGTGCAAGTATTGTGTCACAAATTGTTTCGCTCAGGAAAATAATCCGCGAACAAAGACATCTAGCTGCTCAGGTAACCATTGTGCTCTGGGCAATTATTGGGTTATATTTTTTTTGCACTAAACTAGAAAAAGTGTGTATTTTACGTTTTATGTCAATGACAATTTATTCCTTTATAGCCAATAAATAGCGTCTTTCTTCTCTGACATTTATTCCTGGACACTGTGTATATAATTTGCTAACATTTTACATTTAATCAATAATCTGTTTCAGTAACAAAATACAGATTTATCGACATGCTAAAAACAATAATTATGATTATGTTTGAAGCGTCATCAAGGATGTCACCAGTAACCATTGTATATTTTTAACAGATTCTATTTTTGAAACTTTTAATTGTTTTTTAAAATATTCAGTTTATTAATAAAAACATTAGAAATATTTCATGGAAAAAGTTCTAAAAAATTTATAATATTAATTCCATCAAATTTAATTTAAATTTAATTATTTCGTTAGCATTTTATTACAAAGCTCATACCATAAAATACTTGTAGTAAATGTTAACGTATATTGTTATGACTTTATTGACATTTGTAAAAAATACGGTCGACAAGGGAATAATCAATCTAAATAAAAATATTACACGAGTCGATTCACAGTAATAAATATCAGATAGCTAAATAAATATTTTACAAAATGAACACTAATATGTAAAGTTGAATGGAAATTTGCCATTAATTTTTATAAAGCAAAAGACAAAATAAGAGTTTTTGAGTAGATTTTCATGACATTTTAATTCAAACCTATAGTCCATTCAAATTGAAGATGGAATGTTTGTAAACAATCGAATTTGACAGTTAAAATATGGTTGGCACAAATATAATATTCGATCAGCTGACAACTATTTATAAAATTCATTGCATTATTCCCGGAGTATTATTAAAATATATACATAATCAAAATATTAATTTCAGAAAGTCTCACTATAAAAAATGTTATAAATGCAAGTATTATACCATTATTTTATTGATACGAATTCTAAAATTTTACACGGAAAAATTGGCAACCCTCCACTTTTTTTGCGAAATAGTCAGGCGTTTCAAACAATTTGTAAAAATAATCAAAATCTCGACTCTAAAAAAATCTAGACCATATATGCTATTCACAAATTTTATAAGGCGTTAGAGTGAGATAGCTACAATATGTCAGCTTACGCTGCTATATTTCTAGATTTGATTACCTTATACGCAGATATAGTTATGGTATATTTGGTGTATAGATAATTAAACAAACATTGTGACATGTTATTTTCTTTTCAAATAAATGCTGGTACTAAACTATTTTTCAATGTAGTCTACAAATTATATATGCAATTTAGGATAATGTTTTTTTGAAAAGCTTTAATGTTAAAATCTGTTAGAAATTGGCCGCCCATTTAAGGATAAGATGGCCATTTAATTTCTGACTCATTTTCCTCTCCCTTTGCCTTTTCCGTTACTTTTTGTTTTTTTCTCGTACAAGTTTTTCTTTTCCGTTTCTTGTTTCTTAATTTTTTTGCCACAAGAATTACAATAATTGTTGAATGGAGTGCAATTTATATGCGGCCATAATTTACAAACAATTCATAGCTGCTAATCTTTCATTTTTTCAGTTTCGTAGTAATTTTCACCGTATTCCACGTATCATATATATTATTTTCGGGACCGCAAATTTCACCGGCTAATTCTATCGTTTCTTCCTCAGAACTTATATATAATTTCATTTTTTGCTTTTCAATATTAAGATTTTTCTTCATAATCTTTTTATTTTTACTTTCTCTTTTTTTTCTCTAATGTAATCTTGGGATGCGAGTACCTTTGCTACTTGCTTGCACATGTTTCCGGACGCTATTAAGTAGTTCTACAACTGGGTACATATCAGTCAGGTACTTTGAAGGCGTATCTTTTGTGAGCATCCTCATTAGATCTTTATGTTAAAGGCACTGTTGGCGGAAGTTCTTCTTGAACTCGTTCAGACGTAGGATCCTCAAGTATCATTGAAATCTCTTCAATAACTCTGTCATTTTTATTATTATCATGTAAGCATAATCTGGAAAGTATAATCTGGAATCTAAATTTAGCGCGATTTATGAATTTGTTATTCGATTTGAGGTTATGTTATCAATGGGTTATGTTATCAACGAAAAAATAGTAAAAGCATAATAAATTTTATAAATATTAACACTACAACATCAATATACCAATATACTAAAAAATCTGAAGTAAATTTAAATTTTGAAGATAAAAATGCTTTTTAATTATTTTCAATACCACAACGTATACGGCAAAGTACATGTTCGGGTAGCAGCCTCTCACTAGATTTAGCTACGACATCTAGAGTGAAAACAGTGAAATTTTTCAATTGGCCATTTCATGTGAATTACCCTACTATTTTAAAACCGTACTTTCGTTAGAATTTCATAAAATCCTCAGTTTATCAGATAAAGATACCTGCTTCATATCAAATAAAAATACCTGGTTTTTGCTTAGGAATTTTGCGGGACAATTTGTGAAAAAAAATAATTGATTTTATTTTTTCGCCCAATTTGTTAGCGGATGGCTGTAATTGATTAAGTGCAATTTGAATACATATGCACTAGTGACACAATACGATCTGTATGCACTGTTCGAGTGAGACAGATATATGTTATGTTAAAATTTTTTTATTATCGATAAAAACTACATCGGAACGGTACCGCAAAATGAAAATGTAATATATAGGATTACACTACAAGTCAAAGCGTTATGACAATGTTTACTGCACATTATGTCATTAACTTTTATTATATGTATGTTTAGTAAAACTAAATGATTAATTTTTGCTTTGAGGACAACCAATGCGGATTCGTATAATCATCCGTCAGTCTTATCTGTTCCACAAACACGAAACTTCATAATGGTATTGAAGAAGCCATATAGAAATGTACATAGAACTAAATAAATTTGAATGAATCCGAGCGCACAACTAGTATAATTATTTGCAATACTCATTATTTATATTATCACAATTCTTATGTCAAATTGCTTATAGATTCAGGAGATCAATTATATTTTTTTGTTAACTGTATATTCGCATGTATGCCAACTTTTAGCGCGCACCGCTAGCAAAGAGAACAACATGACGGCGAAGCGTGGGTGTTCAGTCCGCACTAGCGAACTTATTTTCCCATTGGAATTTTGAACGGCTTTGACGTTTGCAATTATTGCTCGCTGATTTTTTGGCGTTTTGTAAATTGTTTTCATTACTTTGTATTACATTAAGTTTATTATATTATTGTTTGTTTCATAGTGTTAAGTTCGGTTTGTTATATAATAATATGAGTTATTGTTAAAGTGTATTTTTATTGTGTAAATAAAATGGCGTATGTACCAGAATGATTAAGCTCGAAAGAAAAAACCACTTTAATAAACGTATATAATAAATACGTAGAAAAGATTACGCTCAAGGAAAAACACATTTACAAAAAATACGTAGCAAAGCAAATGGCTGAAATTACCGGTGTTGGTCTAACCACAGTGCACAATACAGTTCGGGAATATAGAAGAAGGAAGCATCCGCTCTCCTTTGCTGCACCCGCCAAGATTGATAAAATTACCTAATTTCAAAAGGACGGCGTTCTACAATATTTTAAAGAAATTCATATTCACATACCAGAAACGCAATAGAAAAAGCGCAGAATATGATATTTCTGTGATAATCTGTAATTGTTATGATGTATGTAGTGTATTTATATTAAATATTTTAGTGATTTCACGTTTTAAGTTCATTGTGATGTGATTCATGTTCATGTGCACTGTGGTTAATTGTTTTCTGTGAAATAATAAAGTATTTGTGGTTTTTTTAAAATATAAATATGTATTTTGTGTATTAAGTTCATTATGATTTGATTGTAACACTATAGTGTAATTTTTCTATGAAATATTAGTGTATTTCTATATAGTAATGTGAAATATTAGTGTACTTTGTGTATTTATAATATATATTTTAAGTTCTTTGTGATGTAATTGTTGTATTTTTTTTGTTTAGAATGTTAACGTATTTGGTTTATTTTTACACATCAGTGTATTTTACGTTTTTAAAAGTTGTTTTAGTCATTTCTTGAAAATTAAGTAATACTTGTTTTATTTTGTAATAATTTCATTTTCTGTGTTCTAACTAACATTTCGTTAAACTACTATTACTAATATACTTAGAAAATAAAGTATTATTTGTTAGCATGATAGAATATTATTTATTAGATAGACAGATAGTTGATGAAGGTTTGCCAAGAGTGAATTACTAGTAGAGATTTGGCTACCAACAACTTTTTAAATACGCCAGTCTTTAAGACTGCCAGTCTCAAGCCTGGATTAAGTATGAGAGGAATTTTGTTGGTATTATTATGTTTTTTATGTAACAGTAATATTTATAAATTATTCGAAACGCATCTTACTTATCTGAATTTCTCTTAAATATAAAATATAACCTATATAATATAAGTTACGTATGTATACAGTGTAAATGTGTACACTAATAAAAAAAAAATTTTTAATCACAAATAAATCCACATTAAATTACTAACGTGAATGTAAGAAAAAAGTTTGCAATACCTGAACTGTCAAAAGTGATTGTTTACAAACATTCCATCTTCAATTTGAATGGACTATAGAAAAGGTAAAGCTACAAGGGGGCGTTTTAAAGTTCATGGAATGGAGGATAATACAAAACTATTTTTCTTATCAATATATACACCTGCTACCCTAATACATTTTTCAGATCTTTCAATTAGCTTATGTATACCTTCATAAAAAAATTTTCGTGTTAAAATAAGCTGAAACTGTGTCCTTCACTTCTTCATCGCTTGAAAACTTCTTTCCACGAAGTTCTTTTTTAAGGTTTGGGAACAAATAATAACCACTGGGAGCCAGGTCAGGACTGTAGAGTGGGTGTTCCAAAATATCGAAGCCCACCTTGTGCAGGACGGCCGAGACGACAAATTTTTCAACTTTTTCAATAATTGCCAGAGTAGTCATTTCAATTGGCCGACAGGGGCGTGAGTCGTCTTCAAGTGAGTCTCTACCCTGTTTAAAGAGACTATGCCACTTGTAAACCATGCTTTTACCCGGGTAAGAGCCCCCCCCCGTAAACAGGAGGGTACTTATATATATTTATATATTTTCCTTTCATTGTTAGGCCATCAAAACTTTTTTTGCGGTATAGATTTGACTGTGAGAAAGAGGAAAAATAGGGGTGTTTTAATGAACATCAAAGGAAAATTAGAAAATAACAAAACTAGCTAACAGGATGACAATGCAAATGTAGTGAAAAAGAAACTTGTATTAAAACATTGCCTTCAAACCCAGTTAAATCGCAAGAAGTGATACTTGAACTAGGAAAACGTACATTGCTACCAGGTATAATAAATGAAAAACTAAATAAATAGAACCCCAAAAATATGTGCCAAATGACACAAGTGAGTTAGTCCAATCTTTCAATATGTCTGATGAGATAAACCATCAAACTCCGAATTGAAAGATGTCATTTGAATTAAAAACGTTGACGGTGTTCAGAAAACTATTTCTAAAAAACATTTGATCGTGACTGTCGCAGAAGTTTCCGAATTGTTCAAGCGAAAATACCTTGATGTGAAGGTAAAATGGACCAAGTTCTTCGAATTTAAGTCATTTCACGTGTGGGTCACATCGGAAATTCTGCATAACATGTGTGCGTCTCTCCATCATGCCAATTTTTAATTTCTCGTGGATGCATTCAAAGACTCATAAGAAGAGCCTACAACAACTTATTGTCGATTAATGAAAGCTATATGTTGTGACATAAATAACGAGAAATGTATGACTGAAAAGAGAAGTGCTATGATGTTTCGGCTGTTGTAGTTTTGAATGTGGATCTAAAATTCTTCAACACAATGGAAACAATGTTCAAGATTCAAAGAGAGAATTGCTGCAAAAAATTGAGTTGCAAAAACCAATATATAAAACTCATTGCAAAATTAAAATGGAGCAACCAGTATTTTTGAAAAATTGAGAATAAAAACATTGGAGATAGAAGGTGTAATGCGTACAGATTTTGCAGAACATTTTTGAATTATTTCACAAAATGAGATACAAAGTGCCATTGGTGCCATCCGTAAGTAACGTTATTTACGTGTTGCATGTGGATCCGATCTGAGCGATGACTTGTCTCAAGACAAAATGTCAGTATGGATTTACTTAAGAATAATGATTGTACACATAAAGACTGAATACTTCGACTTAGAAAAAATCATAATTTTTTTGATGTCTATCAGTGTTGGTGATTGGGGGATAAAGGTAGACAGGGTTTTACCACCAGTCACGGGAAAGATGCTGTGGATGAGCTGGGTGCAATGGACCAATGTAAACTTTAGAATGCTATAAACGCCAGACAAATGAGCATCAACACAGCATGGAAATGCTATGTTTATTAGCGAATTCTAAAGATGTCACATATTTGTTCGTCAGTGCTGATGATTATACTTCTGGCGACTTCAAAGAACAGCTACTGCTACGTTGGAAGAATTAGATTTGCTTCCTGGTCTTCGGAAACACCATTTCTTTAAACATTACACTGCGAATTCCACTGCAAAATTACGTCACACACAATTTACAAAATTACGACAGTGAAGATGAAAGCAAGGCAGAAAGTGAAGACAAAATGAAATAAGATATCCAAGAAAAAAAGGAAAAGATGCAGAAGAATAAAGAAATAGTGATAATAAAAGTAAATACAAAGGAAATGAAGAATACATTGCGGAGATTCAGGCGGATAAAGATATGAAAAATAAACTAGGAATAATTAGGGACGATTACGACATGAAAGCAAGAAGCAGTGGACTTAAAAGTTCAGTTCAGTAATAGAGATTACGTACTGGTAAAATTTTCTGGGAAAAGGTCGAATATCAATATGTGGGTATTGTGAACAAAATAGACAATGACGATAATGAAATCACAATTACTCATAAGATTAAACAATGATCGTGGCAAACTTTCGCTGACAATTTCATATCAAAAGTGACGTTCGATCAAATTACAAAGAAAGTACCCACACCAAAGTTAATGACTAAGGGTGCCCGCAATTATTATAAATTTAACAAGTCTATTGATGTTTTTGAAAAATAATTATTATGAATATTACTTTATGGTACAATAATACAGGTGTCCAGTGGCAGATTTCAAAGTTTGAACAAATATAGTTTCTGAACGCAACACATAAGAGGGGCGCGGGGGGGCGTCGTTAGTAGCGCAAGCGGTGCGGATGTTTTAGTAGCCATGGAACAGTGGAGTGGAGAGTACCGCGCATTTGCCGTCGAGGCGTACATTTCGAGTGGATTTTCGCTGTCTGTAGCACGCCGTCGATTTAATAATTGTTACAGTATTCGTCGATTATGTGGTGGACCATCGATCAATCTCATTCAGTCATGGTTAGCAAGGTTCAGAGCTACAGGATCAACATTAAATAGGCCCAGGCCAGGACCTACACCATTGGTAGCCACGGATGAAAATGTCGAGAGTGTTATGGTTTCTGTCGTTGAAAATCCCCGTTTATCACTGCGTACACGTTCATCGATATTGGGAATTCTGAAATCAACTTTACAGGTAATAATGCGAAAAAAGCTCAAGTTCCATCCATATAAAATTCAAATTATTCAAGATTTACACGATTCTGACTTTGAATTAAGAAAAACTTAAGCGGAGGAGATGTTGTTGAGATTTCGAACTGCTACCCGGATGGGCAACATATTCTTTAGTGAGGAAGCTCACTTTCACATTGGAGGATATGTGAATAAGCAGAATTTACTGGGATGTTCACAACCCAAGACAAATGCATCAAGAGCCTTTACATAAGCCTAAAGTAAGAGTCTGGTGTGCCATGTCTGCATCTGCAATCATAGGGCCTTATTTCTTTGAAAATCAACATGGCCAAACTGTAACTGTGAATTCGGAGATATGCCCAGATGTTAAATGACTTTTTCAGAGTAGAACTACAGAATAGTCTATCCTTCAACCAAAACACATGGTTCCAGCAGGACGGGGCCACAGCTCACACTGCTAATGTGTCTATGAATGCAGTGCGGCAGTTATTTCCAGAAAAAAACATATCCCGAAACGGTACCGTACCGTCGCCACCTAGGTCACCCGATTTAAGCCCATGTGACTTTTTCTTATGGGGATACTTAAAATCCGTTGTTTACAAAACAAATCCGATCACTGTGACACAACTTAAAGAAAATATTCGAGCCGAAGTCAGTAGGATACCCCAGTCGCTCTGCAAACGCGTTTTTGAAAACATGCGTGCTAGACTCGAAGAGTGTGTCAGACTCGATGGCCGACATTTGGAAAACGTGGTTTTTAAAAAATGAAATCCGCATTTGTTGTTATAAAGTTAAAATAAACCAACTTTGTATTAGAGGTGTAGTTTTTTTTACAATTTTTCAAACATTGAAATCTGCCACTGGACAAATCAAATCATCATACAACATCAAAACACATAGATGTTAGATTTTATTATGTTAGAGATGCAATCAAAAATAAATTAATTATAATACTGCTACGTTGGATTTGCTTCCTGGTCTTCGGAAACACCATTTGTTTAAAGATTACACTGTGAATTCCACTGCAAAATTACTTCACTATTTAAAAACAAAGCTAATTATGAGGATGTATACATACTCAGGCAGTGAAAATGAAAGCAAGGCAGAAAGTGAAGACAAAATGAAATAAGAAGACGATAAAGAGAAAACACATCCAAGAAAAAAAGGAAAAGATGTGAAAGAATAAAGAAATAAACTGAAGTGAGAATAAAAGTAAAGACCAAGGAAATGAAGAATACATTGTGGAGATTGAGGCGGATAAAATATAAAAAATAAACTAGAAATAATTAAGGGATGACTACGACATGAAAGCAAGAGGGAGTGGACTTAAAAGTTCAGTTCAGTAATGGAGATTATGCACTGGTAAAATTTCCCGGGAAAAAGATTGAATATCAATATGTCGGTATTGTGAACAAAATAGACAATGAAGATAATGAAATCACAATTACTCATATAAGATTAAATGATGATCTTGGCAAACTATTGCCGACAATAAGTTGTTCACAATGACATATCATAAGTGATGTTTGATCAAATTACAAAGATACTCACACCAAGGTTAGTGACTAAGGGTGCTCACAATTATTATAAATTTAATGAGTCTATTGATGTTTTTAAAAAATAATTATTATGAGTATTAGTTTATGGTACAGTAAGATTACAGTATCTGAAACTAAAAATTACAGTAAGCAATTAAATTCAAAAATAATATTTTATGTTTAATTTAAAAGTAATATTTTAATTTGTTACACCCGTCACATGCGTCACACCCGTTACAATGTTTGTAAAATAATAACCAATTAAATGAATGACATATTTCTCTGATGCTTTTATAATGCTAGAGAATTTCTTGTAATTTATGAAAATATGATTACTGTCTCCTAAGCCTAACATTTTTGCAAAACCTTCGAAATTCCAGATAGAGATTGTAATAGTTGTCATCATACCCGTCCCGATTTTCTAATAGCCATAAATATTTTATTATTTCAATATATACGTATTGCATTAAGATCTACAGAAACATGGTAAAATTGTCAGTGTAGGTAACAAAATTATTATAAGGTGTATGCAGCGCCACCTATGTGTCACCTAATGTAACATGTTGCAAGAAATAAAATCAGTCAATTAATGAAAGCCAATGTGTCTTAATAGGTTATGGGCAAATAACCACATTTTACGATTTTTAGTAAAATACAGTCGAAAATTATTGACTTTTCGTGTAAACATGGCATGGTATATTTAAAGTATTCCGAAACTGAAAGGGCGAGAAAATTATGACAAGTAGTGTTTTGCAGTTGAAAAGTTGAAAATTTGTTCGTGCTTGACAACCTGGTGAACTATATTAACCGTTTTAGTGCTATGGTTTTTTACTCATATATACTTAAAAATACCAAAGAAATCTTTTGTTTCTGATGTCATATACCCTAGTCTCAAAAAAAAACTGTATCTCTTCCAAAAATTATCCAATTTTAATAACTTTTTCCGTGTTTTCTTAATAAAAAATTGTACAAGGATAATAAAATACAAAGAAAATTTTTATCTTCACTATTATCACCATCACTCAAAATTTAAATGAAACGAAAAACGATAATTTTCATTCGAATTATTTTCGTATGCCGACATTATGGGTTAAAAATTGGTTTTTCCTGGATGTTTTTTATATTGTAATTACTAATAATATTATAATTTGAACTTTATGTAACACATACAAAAATTTTAAAAAAAGATGCGTGCGAGAGACCTCCCCTACCGCGCGTTAAACTGCAACTGATTTCGCGAGTGCCATCGCGCTCGTGGCCAATTTAGTTGGTACACGCACGAGCGTGATGGCGCTCGTCGGCACTCTAATTGTTAAATTTGAGCCAGTGAGCCGGATTCGAGGCAAAACCATGAGATGACGCAAAAACCAAGGCAAAGCTAGTTTTGACGATTGATCCGGGATTGTACGTGCATATTAAGGATACAAAAACGTCTTTGGAATTGTAGGTCAAACTAAGAACTATGTTCGATGTCTCAGGATTTTCTTGAAAATAACCCGACATTTAATCTCGTTGTGACAAGAAAATTGAGATTCCATGACTTCATACATCACGCAATCGATCGAAACAGCTCAGATTAAAAGGCACAGGATTTACAATAACTGATGAGTGGATTTGTTCAATAATGACAGATTCCAGTGGTGCAGCATTTGATGCAAACAATAGTAATAAAACGCAACTGAAACATAAAATTCGTGGGATGTCATTACCAAACACAAAAGTAACGGGTGACAAGACGTGACTTGTTCCAAATGCAAGAAAATGGGTCATTATAGAAACCAGTGTCCATTATTGGCGAAAATTAAACGATCAAATGCTTTTAGTGTGGTATTCTTGAAAACGAATGGTACATAAATAGTGGTGCAAATGCACATATGACGACAAATAAGGAATGGACAAAAAATACAAATTTTTCGCTGCGTTTATCAGAGATAACCTTTTAAAACAATATGAAAGTGCCAGTTTTGTGTTTCGGGAATGTACAGAAATCGACGAATTGTAACTACAACATCATGGTTATAAATGGGCTATGCGTGACTAGTCTAACAACGAACTTTTTGTCAGTAAGTGAGCTAATCAAAAACAGAAACAATTTTGTTTTTGAAGATAGTCAATGTTATATTCGCAACAAAAAGAATGAATTGGTGGCCACAGCAGTGTTAACAAATGGAATGTACAAGCAAAATATGAAAGTAGCAAAATTGTATGTTGGTAGCAACTGTTATAGCAAGTGCGGAGTTTTGGCATACATTAACAGCAATGGTTTGAACAAAATGAAGAACGGAATTGTGGATGGATTGTCTTATCCAGATACCCGTGATATTATGAAAAATAAATGTGTAAAAAATAAAATATATATATATATATATATATTATGAAAAATAAATGTCCACAATTAAATGACACTACGTGATGTAGTATTATTTCTACTTTCTTTAAGTTCTTATATCTTTGCTAATGTCCCACCTGAAGATGTTGTAATACAACGAAACGTAGGTCGTGGTAAAGAAATTAAAGAAAGTAGAAATAATACTACATCACGTAGTTTCATTTAATTGTGAATAATGAATTTCTACAAAATTAACGTCAAATATATTCAATATCAAAAAATAAAGGTGTAAAAAATAAAAAAAATAATTAATAACATCATTATGAAACACCGCTCACGTTCAATATTCGAGGTGAAACAAAGGAGGTGCTCACTGAAAGACATCTGTAGCCATCTGGGTGTCCCGAATGGATTCTACACTACGCCCTAGGCAGAGGAGACCATTGCCAAAATGAATTCAGATATTGAACAAATTCATGGATCACTCCATACACCTTGACAAAAGGCGGATGCCATCAACATCTTTGTCCTTCCATGCATTCCATTTCCATTCCTTCCACCTGAAGAATACAGTGGTCAGAAAGAAACCGCTTACTAACATTGACAAGAAGATCAGCACAGTGTGTAAAACTTGGCTGAAACTCCTACAGAGGGCTTCCAAAGACGTTTTGTATCTAAAATACCAGAACGGTGGTCTAAACATATTTCCGGTAAATGGCCCGGCAGACGTATGCCAGATTGTACATTGTGCTCGCCTGCTTCATTCCTGAGACTTAGAAAGTCTAGCGTTCGCCATGCTTAAGCGGCTGCCGCGACTCCCTGAGACAATTGAAATAAGCTTTGTTTGAGCTAAGAGCTTATAATTTCCTTGTATGTACAACAACATGGCAAACCAGCGGAAACGAGAGCGAAATCTAGACGCTGTTACTTTTGTACGCATAAAGATGATCTTGTATCTAATGCTTGAAATTTGTTTGTAAATCACATTCAATAGATAAAATCGAATGTTTGCCGTGCCTTTCTAGAGAATAAGTAACAATTTTATTTTTTAACATAATTTTTAAAAAGTTGTTCAGAATCAATAAAAACAGAGTTATTGTTTATATGTTTTTTTGTAAGTTTTGTTTCTATGGAGTACATTTTTTTAAATTTTTTAGTGATAAATTAAGATTCTAACAAGTTGATTAAAGACTAAAAGTATGTTAAGTAAAAAATATGAAGAAATAGTTTTTTTCAATTTTGATATAGTTTTCAAGAAAATTACATATATTTTGTATTTATTTAAAGAAAAATGATGAAATTATCTATAAAAAGTTATCAAGCAATGATATGGATACTATTTTGTAAGATATATATCCATGAAATTGGGGTAGATTTTTACCCCACGATGTTGGTTATGTAACAAAAAGTCACCATGTAAATTAAGGATTAACTTTGATAAGATTTTTAATAAAACAATTTTAGAAATTATACAATTTATTTACACTAAAAATTTTTTTGATAATTTAATTAAACATTCATATGAGCAGGACCCTTTTAATAGCCACATATATCTATAAATAAAATACAAAATTGAAAATTATTTGACCATAAAGTAAAGATATGAAACAACTTAAAAAAATTATCAAAAGAAAGTTTGAGAAACTATTTGAATAAGATTATTTTATTTAAAGGAAAATGACTTTTATAATAGGTTCAAAAAATGTAAAATATTCTATTCCCCTCCGGTCCCAACTGACAAAACACAAAAGAGATTTAAAGACTTACCTGTTGACGAACACGCTCACACACTCAAACGTCCCAATAGTTAACTAAACACAAAATTTCCCTTAAAGACTCAGGATGATGTGGAGAAAGCATGCAAACATGTCGTCAATTTAATCCAATTCTCTAAATCTGTATTTCCAACCTCTCACTGTACTTAAAGAAAAGTGTCGCTTAACCACAAAAGAACTGAGAGCTTTGTTTCGGGACACTGCAAGTAATAAGATGCAACAAACTATTTCTATGTTGTCTGCTTAAGGTCAGGGTGCCCATTATTTGTGGAAAGCCTCGAAAATCCACGACAAGTTCCAAGAGCATAATCCACCCCGTTAGATCACAATCCACCTTAGCTAGAGCGGACAGAGAAAAGGCTGAGATCTTTGCATCTCATACGGCAAGAGTCTTCAAACTAAATTTTTTTTTTTTCGCTTATCTGCAATCAGTACTTGAACTATAAGCAGATGGGTTGGGTGGCTTTGTCGGGTCGAGGACATCCTCCAGCGAGGACAGTCACTCGTCATATTCAAGGTCTGATTTGACTATATTATGTTCTTTCTTTTCAGACGTTTTTGATAGCTGCGCAATGTTAGATTCGCAGCAAGCACATTCGGGTGATTCTCCAGCCGCTTTTGATATTTTTGTACAGAGACCTCAATTTCTTCTTTCACAGTGGTCATCTTCAAGTGCGTGTGGATTTCTGAATTAGTCACAAACCAAGGGACTTGCGCTATTGTTCTCAGTATAGTGTTCTGCACTCTTTGTAGTATTGTGATATTGGAATTGCTGGCACTTCCCCACAGTTGTATGCCATACATCCAAGTTGGTTGTAGTATTGAACTATAGATTAATAGCTTATTATCAAACTAAATGATATACAGAAAACCATGAGATCAACACTATCCTAAACTATGATCTCCAAATGTGCTTGCTCAAACCAGACAGAGGACCCCCGAAGAAATTACCAAAGAAATAAAATCACTAAACTCAAAGAACGGCCCTTGATTTGACTTGATCATTCCCAAAGTTCTAAAAGAAAAGGCCCTAACTTTTCTAGCTTGCTTATTCAGGTAGTAGTCAGAACGGGATGTGTGCCTGCTCTCTCTATGGAAGATCTTCCAGATAATCCTAATTCGTGAAAAAATATCTTCCTGACCAGGTTGAAAGTGGACTTTTTGGATGATTGTGACTTTATCCCATTTGGCTACAGAAAGTCTCATTCTACAATTGTGCAAGCTCACCGCGTACACCACACTATTCACCAGGGCTTCAAGAAAATGGAATACACGTCTGTAGCTTTTCTAGATGTCCATCAAGCCTTCAACTGCGTCTGGCATAAAGGTCTACTCTGTAAGGTCAAGGAAAAACTTTCACACTCATTGTTCCCAATTATAGCATCCTATCTAACTCAGCGAAAGTTCCACGTAAAGCAAGGGGATGCAAGATCTAGTCTACACAAGATCGAAGCTGGAATCCCACAAACGCTCAGTCCTGGGACCAGTTTTGTATATCTTCACTTCCGATCTCCCCACAGATGTAACCATAGCAGCTTATGCTGATGACATTACTTATGTGGCAAAAGCGAAAGATCCAGATTCTGCCAGCAACAAGCTCCAAGTATTGCTGAACAAAATGTATACCTGGTTTCGTAAATGGCGCATCCGTGCCAGTGCACATAAATCGATCAATATCACATTTACGTTGAGGAGAGGCAATTGTCCTGAAGTGAAACTAGGAACTGACACTGATTGTGTTACATATCTAGGCTTCCACCTAGGGAGAAGGCTTACTGGGAAAACTCACATCAAGCAGAAACGTGACCAAATAATATCAGGTACAAAACCATATGCTGGCTGTTGGTTCGTAAATCTGGGCTATCGGTGAACAATAGACTACTACCATACAGTCCACTTCTTAGGCTGATATGGACATATGGCATTCAGTTATTTGGTGTGGCCAGTAATAGCAACGTGTCTCCAAAGAACTCAAAACGCAATTCTAAGAAACATAGTCAGTGCATCTTGGTTTACACGAAATTATGAAATTCACGAATACCTCAATACTCCCACCATTCTTGAGGAGATTAATAGATTCAGAAAAAGATACGCGGAATGCCCACTACGCATCCAAACCCTCTAGCTACTGAAATGCTGGACAACAAAACTGATAACAGTACAAAGGGACTAATTGCAGTTACATAAAAACAAATTACACATCCTTAGTGGTTTTCCTCTACATAATTGTTTTAACTATAGTAGAAAATCAGAAAAATTATAATTTGATTACAACATTTTATTTTAATGTATTCGTGTGTTTGTCACAACCTCCAGAAAAAATCTATCCAAAAATAGAAAATTGTTGGGTATTAATATAGAAGTGAATGTTAACATTATGTCAATTTAAAAGATAGATGATTGTCAACAAAATAATTTTTTGGCTGTGCCGGCCCCTGCCAACTCTTCCCAGAATATTGTGACTATGCCACTGTGTATAAGTAGGGTTATTGTATTGTTTTTAATAAATTTTATCTCATTTCTGTGCCGGAAGGGCCCCTGGTGTGACAATCGGTGGCAGCATAAAGGTATCACTTAGTGACATATAAGTAGGGTTACAACGCTGCAAAATCATAGTCATCGATTAGTACAACGGTTCAACTTCTAATTCTCCTAAAGTTCTAGTAATAATAAACTTTATAATAACTGAATCAATTAATATAGAAATTGTCTCACACCGACGAGGAGTATTCTTGGTAATCGACCCAACAAGTTCTTTCCTGACTATTTAGTCAACGGTATCGTAGATCTGGTGAACATGGAATCCAGCAACAGTCAAGTGCGGGTCTCTGACTACTGTCTATCATCCCGCACACTGTGGTCCTTCGAGTTAGATCTAGAGGAAGCAGCATCATGGTTATCACGGATCTACTGGAGAGAGTTGTAACAGAGGCGACGACGCCGTCGTCGGTGTCGATTATGACTTCAACTGCATATAGACTCGTTAGATGCAGACAAGGGCACAAATGTTAACAACAGAACCGTGTTGTTTGCGAAGATCTCTGAGATGCCTACAACAGAAAATATCGGCTGAGACAAAGTAGCATCAAAACACAGCAGGAATAAGACTGCGAAGTTACAGAAAGCCCATCATCTTGGCAAGGGAAGAGCTCGCACGTCTGCAAGTCAATGAAAATGATGAGGACTCGGTAATAACGGAAAGGGAAACAGCGCACTGAGTCAACATGCCAACAGTGAATGGCACAACAGTCAACCCGACTGCAAACGAATGCACCCCAGCATCTGCAGACACAAAATCAAGTACCAGAACATAATGGGGTCAGCTACATCCAGCCAAAAATTGGTGCCTACAGAGGAAAGAGTGCAATATAGTTGCACAGTCACAACCTGCACCAGTGGGGGCCAAGCTATAACTATGCGCCCCCTACAAGTTAACTTCTATGAACTGGCGTCCGCGAACACCTCCACCGTCAAGACTGGACAACAATTACACGGTCCGCGTTATGTTTAATCATTTACTTTCAAGAGCACTAGTCAAGAATGACTACCATTCAAAGTGCCTTATTACGAGTTGTTAGCCACTCTTACTGAAGTAGAAAACATGGCAAGATTACGTCACAGTCTCAGAGAAAATGCGAGAGAAGCTGTAAACAGTGTCCTAA
Source organism: Druceiella hillmani (assembly GCA_039881145.1). Lineage (NCBI taxonomy): Eukaryota > Metazoa > Arthropoda > Insecta > Lepidoptera > Hepialidae > Druceiella > Druceiella hillmani. Next base: position 1,579,594 of record JAYKKI010000145.1, on the reverse strand, counting down.
TCAACAATTTGACATCATGAAGACACTCGAATGTCGTCTTGACAGGCCGGATTCCTTAGCCCAAACCAAATTAGAATGGCGGCAGTCGCTGCTATGGCAAATAGACACACCAAAGGACATCTGGGCTGTTGACAGAATTTACTATCTATATAATCCTGTGGTTACGAAGGGCATTATTGAGAAATTTGCGATATTACCGGTGTATCGTTCGTTTGTTTATTATGCCATACAGTTGAAAGATGAAGCTGATTTCATCAAGCTATCTCGCTTTCTTGATCGCGAGGCAGAAATCTGCAGTCGCTTCACACAAGCAGAAACAGTTGTAGAGGAAAATAACACCACCGTTCAATGACGAATGCAAAGATTGTTTACTGCAAAAGACAAAAACAAGATTAAATGTCCGGTGAGTTCAAAGGCGGTACATGGCGCGACCGAGTGCAAAAAATTCAAGTTCAGACTCCGACACAAGGTGGGACATGGCGAAGACGCATCGCTTATGTTTGTCGATATTACAGCACTAGAACACACAGATGCTGCATGAAGATGTGTGATGTGGATGGGTGCAAATATCTCTACCATAGATTAGTACACATCATATAAGGCTGGAAGAAAGAGAAGGAAAATTCAAATACAAAGCCCAAAAATGTTCCAGTGCGGATTTCCAAATAAACGAGGAAACTGACGCACACTCTTTACTGCCGACAAGTCAAGTTGGCGCCAACGGCCCCGTTGACCCATTACGCATCGAAGACATTTTGGATAAAAAAATCACGACATGCTGCATTTACCATAATGGGCACAACAAGCGAATTTGCAACTCTTAGCTCAAAAAGTGACAGAAAAAAATATAACCGGCTGAGAACACTTACTTGAGATTCAAGATGTCTCAAAATGCCTCAAAATTCTTATCAGGTAAGATACTGGCAGATGTTACTCACGACAGAAGTGCAAATAGGAAAAGTAACTCAACCGTTGCCTTTCTCATATAGCTCAGCTGGGTACTTCATGGTGAGCACCCACGCTCTCTGGGGCACCACATAAATTTCGTACATCAGATGATCAGTAGGAGAAAACATGGACGAACAACTGAAACATCACTTTGTGCTAGAACCTTTCATGATAACTCCAAAGAAGCCGTCTGTAAAGCGATTCCCTTGAACAAGTACTCAAATTGCTTAACGATTGTGTGACAGAGACAGAACAGGAGTCTTATCAAGTGCATTTGTTATGCAAATAAGATAAAATCGAATTGTCTAACAACTGCAATAACACGATTAAGTGGCTGATAAATACAGAAAAAAAGCTCAACAAAGACCCGATCCTAAAGGAGAAGTACCGCTAATAAATGGACGCTCTTATAGTAAAAGAATATGCCAAGCTCGTTCCAGAAAAGAAAACAAGATGTGGTACCTGCCGCATTTCCCCATATTGAATCCGACGAAGCTGGGGAAGGAATTGTTCACAATGTCGCAACGAAAATCTCACTCACATTCTAACTGGGCCAGATCTACAGCAGTGTACTGGGGGTCATGGATGCGCATCAGACTGCACTCTATTGCTCTCAAACTGGAATCAAAGACCTTCTGGATAGACAGTAAATCAGCACTCACTCGGTTGAAGATGGATTCGCGTTCGTACCAACAGTTTATTGCACACCGCATAGCGTTGATACATGAGAACAGTATAGTCAGTGAGTGGCAGTGGACGCCGACCGACCTCAACATAGTTGATGAAGTGACCAGAAGTGTACCATTTAGTTTTAAAGCGGACTATAGATGGTTTCAGAGGCTTGACTTTCTATGCCAAGTTTTCACTACCTAGCCTAACAATCCACGAAAAGAAAAAATTCCGTAGAATAAAAATGTAACTATATTAGTGAAAAGAAACCAACAGCTCTACTGAAAAACGGCATTCTCGAACTACAACACCACAGAGAGCCCTACAGCCATGGTCCAGTCCTGAAGATTGGCGATGTGGTCCCCATCATCGATAGCACACTATCACAGAACACCAGGTCGAAGGTCATTGTGGCAGTCACTTATCTAGGCGCAGACGAAAATTTTGGAGCAGCTGATGTGCGTACAAAGTGAGGCACTTTAACAAAACCCACAAAGAAGCTAGTGACTCTACTTATCGAACAGGTCATCCTCCACTGAGAAATGGATGCAACTTCTCGACAAAAGATGTTCCAGATGGGCACACTAACCTATGTGACGATCGGATGGTCATGGGTTCGTAACCCCTGGTGTGTCAACCAGCGGCTGCACAAAGGAATTACTTAGCGGCAAATAGGTGGGGTCACAATGCTGCAAAATCATAGTCATCTATCAGTTTATCAGTTTGACTTAGAGTTCATTACTGTTCTAGTAATAGTAAACTTTATTAGTAAATTTATTAATAAAGAAAAAGAGGAGTATTCATTGGTAATCGACCCAGTGAGCTCTCTCTCTTCTGAATATATAGTCAACAGTGTCATTAAGACTCAACTAATTATGATATTTGCCGGCGCAAGTGCGTATTTTGAAGTAAGGGGAATTGTGTTACCACATATCCCGTATTTTTATCCATATTTTAAATGTCCCGTGTTTGTGGAATTTACAACAAATAAGAATGTATGTGTACAAAGATGACCAGTAGCCTTCCTCTGTCAATGATCAGTGAACGAAGTCGGCAAGTATCTATCTATACGTGGTGACTTGCGTGGTTTCAGCTCTTTGTACTTGAACTTCCTCGAAACCACCAATCTTAATCAAATTATACACTCTTATTATATAAGGCATATTACATAAAAGGAACAAATTACTTCTTCATTATTTTCTTTTTGTCCCATATTAAATTATGAAATCTTATTTTTATTTTGCTTTTTGATCAGTTGACCTTTTGAGAGAACTAAATCTGGCAAGCCCAGTCAGGGAGTTGAGTTCACCTTGAATCACTCTAAAAATCAATTCGTCAATGCAAAAATAATGATTTAAGAATTTTATAGAAGCTTCTAGAATATTTCTGGTAGTGTATACAGAGAGTGTGGCATTAGAACTTCTGTTCAGTTTGTAATTGAGTAATTGACGAGTAAAGAATAAATTAAAAATAGAAGTATTTTGAAGTGAACTTAGAGGACTCTTTCTTCATCAATGTCGTTTGGGGCGAAAAACTAGCAAAGCGTCACCCAATATATACACAACGATAGGTGAAGGTATGCCCTCTTGCGACACAGCTAAGCACTGCTTCCAAAAATTCAAAGGGAATTTTTACCTGTCCGATAAATCTTATCCAAGGCGACCTCCCACAATTGATTTAGAAAAATTTCAAAGCTTTATTTTAAAAGATTCCCGACTAAGTTGGCTTGTTTAGCAGAGCTATTTCCTTGCTCTTATACTGAAATGGAAAAACAACATCATGCTTTGACAAAGAAGTGGAAATATTCAATTTGTCTACCACATGAGCTCCACCCTTTCAACTGCAGACGAGTGCTAATGTGTGCTTGAACTTACTGAGTTCCCATCGTATCAACGAGAGGTTTTCATTTGGATGGAGTACGCTACTTGACATACCATACTCTCCAGATCTTTCGACATATAATTACCTGTTTCGTCTCTGTCTAATAATTTACCATCACTTTATAAAACAATCATAAAGTAGAGCAGACCTGTTCTTTGTACTTAGCAAACCTCTGTTAGAACTTATGCACGTCAAGTGGACAATCCATTGCAGGTGGCCAGCACTATTTCCAAATTGAATTTGTAGCACTTGTGGGTACATAGTATTCCTAATATGATAAACTTCGGTTTGACTGATCGTAACTTTTCGCATTTTGGTTACAACTTCCCCCTAATATTGTTATTGACACCTTAAACATTTTAGCATTTATCATCGTACACTAATACTAACAAAACCGTACACTATAAGAATGTAATGTAGCAAAAAAATTCTTTCTGATCCAAACTATTGATAACTCTTGTGCACCACACTACACACACCATGTGTGTAATCCTAATATGTAAATTAACATGTTCAAAAAATTATGTACTTGGATAGCAAAAGATCGGGTTCTGTCATTGACTTAAATATTGCTATCCTTGGCCTCTATGGCACCAGGAACAGCACAAAAATATAATAGAATATGGATGTCATAGACACGTGTATGGACCTTGTAACGCTAAACGAACCCAATACTAGATGATATTATAATAACCAATCTCTTCAAACACTTAAAAACCTGGTTAAAGTATAATTTCTTGATTAAAGTAAGCAAACCTGGTTAACGTATATTAAAGTTAATTTTCTTGAATACATTTCATTCTTTAGAATGAAGCCATAGAAGTGTTTCAATCTCGCAAAAAACATTACTCTAAGACCAAACATTATGTGCATCCATTGATGAGCCAATTGTGTCAATATTTCAAAGTTATTAGATATTTCATTAATTATGAGAAAGTTTTCTCGCTGATAAATGGTTTAAAGGAAGGTTTTTTTCATCATGATTTAATGATTATAGAGGGTTAACGTAAACATGAAAATTTATTATAGACTTAAGTAAAAACCAATTGGCAAACTGAACTTACCTTAATTTAATTGGTTAGAATTTGAAGAGATCGAAATATACTTAATTGATTGTTAAATATTGGCCGATGTCATGATTTCTGAGTTTCTGTGTAAAGATACTTATTTGACGTATATGCTACTGTTATTTCGTCAACGAAATTAATTAGCCATAGTATTGATTAATGTCTTCATTTTACTCATACAAAGTCTAGTACTGCTTTTTTTAGAGTTCCTAGAAAACTAGGAACCTTATAATGGCATCATGCCTGTCTGTCCGTTTTCTCTATACATATATCTCCGTATAAGGAGCCTCAATTTCAAATTTATCGTTTAGTCAATTCAGAGACAGGATAATTTTTGAGGTACACATTCTATGCTGTCCTATACATGAGAACTTCAAAGATTTTTTCACCTGTTCCATTAAGTCGGGTACCAATGAATAAGACTCAAAATGCAATGTAATGTTATTAATTATATTCATTATTCCCCCATATTACCGTCCATTAATTTTTTGAATTGTACATTTTAAAAATCTTAATAAAAACTTAATTAAATACCTTAATAATTAATCCAATTGAAAATTGTTTTGGTTTAGTTATACTGACGATGAGATGAAAAATTGAATCTGTTAAAGATAAGCAAAGGTTATCGACATCCTTGTCAATATTGACACTACTTACTAAAGATACGACATTACAGCAAATTTACGCACACAAACAATATGACTAGGTGATGCAGAATTTGAAACTGAAGTGGTCTGCTACCAAGTCCATGATTTCGACACAAACTTGGCCAGTTTTATTTTTGTTTAACAGTTATTACTGTAACATCTGTCTTATATTATATGGGAAATACCAAATAACTTTAATTTGTATCTTTATGCAGAGCAAATTGTTTATGGGTAAATTAACATTCTGTTGATGGTCAGAGATATCAAATCATGTTGTCAATAATCAATTCTTACCAAAGTTATTTAAAGTATTTGAAGACCGATATAAATTAAATTAGCTTTATTAAAAATACTTGGCGGAGACATTACTCAGTATCATAAATACACAATTTAAAAAGATAGATAAAAAATAATGTGCAAAGTTATGTATGAACATATTTGTAGTCTCAGAAGCATAAAATTAATGTAATCTCATTCATGACACTTTTTCATTTATGAACACATTCTATGTTTCTTATTAACGACATTTGTCATAGGTCTTCTCCGTAAAAAGGTTGAATCCCTTTAGTTTCTTTATGCATATGCCGACGTGCACTTGGTAAGTTTTAATTTTTTCTTATATTACATTTGTTAGCATTTAACATTTTGTTAAGAATACATATACACAAACTAAATGCAAGAACAGATTGAGTAATCACTTTTACGATATATTTATTTCTATAAAATGACCTGAATTGTAAACTAAAATAATGAGTTAAGCCTAAAAACGTCAGTTTTCATAAATAAACGAATAATAATGCCTATAATATGAACAACAATTATACAAATAAGAAAGGGACTACGAAATATGTATGTAAACAAAAAACAAAGTAAAACAATGGTTTACAAATTTTCAAAACATACATACATAATATGTTCTACCCAGCGCAATGTTGGTTCACTCCAATCACTGATTGTATGTGACGTGCAGGCTCGCGGTTGTACAGCAAACACAGCTTTCCATACCGTCAGTACCTATGATGAGTTCAAATTAGTTCATTTTTTCATATTTAACACCTTTAAATCGAACTCGTAATGATTAATATTAGTTTTTAGCTATTCCACAGAGTTCTAAGTTCAGCTAATAAATGGCCAAAACAGAACTCGCCAGTACATGTCTGGATGAGCTAAGATGAATAAACCATAGTATAAGTTTAATTCATTCAATAAATTATTGTGATTCTGGTGGAATTACTATTTCAAAAGAGAGTGACAATCAAAAGTGGCCAAGACATCAGTATCCTTATAAGGTACAGAAAGGGAGAATGTCAAATTAATATGTGAAAGAAAAGAAATATTATCAAAAGAACATAATATCCCAAAATTTCATGAAACCATAACCAAATAGAAGAACATGATTTTACCAATTTATTAACAAACTGTTATTATAACTATAAGTATAAAAAATGAGAAGACTAAAAAATGTAGTAATTTTATTTTCAATGTGGAATGAAATATAAAAAAGGATGTTGAAAGCCAATAACATTTTAAATAATAACCGAGAAAAGCGTCATTAGAAACTTTATCACAAAACATTCAGGGTTACAGATATTGTATATCTTAACCAATTATTCTCTAGTCCTGATTGAATTTTATTATATTTGTACAACATAGCATTAAAGATTAAATCTCTATGACCCTATAGAGCACAGATTTAATCATAAATGCTTAACAAAAAATAATTCAAGTTTATTTTTCCATTGAGACATTATACATGCTTTTTATTCATATTAGTAAGAAAATATTTAAAATATATAAAAACTCACACGTACTATGCTAGTAAATTTGATAAAAGCTAATACCTGAAAAATGGGAGCACTTTTGGGACAACATATTAAGGTTGAATGAGTAAAAACGTACCCACTATGTGAACACTTCTTAGTAAAATTAAACAATTATTATATTTAAAAATGTTATTATTTAATGAAAGGCAACGTTTCCTTGTGTCTGAATTATTATAGACGACAGTTTGTCTGCTATTAATAAATTTGGTTATGAAAAGCGTCCTTATATGAACTTACAGAAGCTCATATTAGTCTAACACTAAGAAAAGAGTACAAGTTACATCTGATGATTAGACTAATGTGAAATGGTAAATGGACAAAATTAAAAAAGTGCAAAAACATTTTGTGTGGCATTAAGTTTCAGTTGAGAAAAACTCAAGATGGCAAGTCTATCCATGACCTACTTTGAACATTCTTGTAATATTTGGATTTACTGTTGTATAAACATTGTTATTTGTAAACTGCGTTAATTAATTTTTCATTACCCATCGTTGTATGTGAATAGCTACAGTCTGCCACATGGTTGTGTATCCAAACCCTGTGCACAGGCGACTGATAGAAAAATCCAGCAAGCCAGATTTTCATCAGACGTCTAAGTGCTCAAGTTTTCATCTGCGACTTATTGCTGATAGTTTCTATATTTAGGTCACAATACAGAGTTTTAGTGTAATAAGTACTGCCCAAATGTAGCATCAGTCACTGTCATCGTTTGCAACTGTAAGTTCCATCCAATAGTATGTTCCCAGCTTATCAGAGTGCTCAAGCTACATGCGTAATTTCTGCTGATAGTTTACACATTTTCCTCATCGCTCTCAGGTTTTTTGGAAAAGTCCCATGTATGAAATCGCAAAAAAAGTCAATTTTACTAAGTAAAGAATTTATATTACAATAAAAAAAAACAATTACATGAATTTAAAATATAAATACATTTAAATGACATTACTAAATAAATTAGAAACATTAAATACTTTTATGCACCTTGTTCTTTTTTCTCCGAAGCTTCGATTTTGAGATTTTCGCTTAAAAGTCTGACTTGGATCATCTCAATTTAGCAAGCAACAATAGTTGGCCATCATCCTTTTATCCAACTTCCCTGATAGCGACATTCTATCTCTTTCAAATCCTGATGACATCTTTCATCTTCCTCTTCACTTACACCTTTCAAATTATCATAAAAGTAGTCTAAGTGCGAATTAAGGAAGTGAAGTTTAATTCTCATCGAATATCCCCTTTCTACGAAATTTTCAATCATTTTCTTCATAACTTCGTCATAATTTGAACTTTTATCGTTTCCTAGGAAATTTTTCACCACTTCCTTAACCTTCCAGCGGTCGCGCACAGTCTCTGAGTCCGCAGCGAACTTATTTTAGCCAGCTTACTAAAACTATAAACAAAAGACGGTTGCTCTTCCGTGATATCCTCGAGGGGGTGAGGTACTACACCTCAGTAGTCCTATGACATTCATTACATGCGCACGCATTTTTTTATTTGTGTTTACGATTTCATATTCTGTGCGCGACCAATTGTTTATGAGAAAAAATCAATAAAATAAAATAATACCTGGGTAAGTGTATCATGTTATTTGTATGGTATTACTTTATTTTATGTATAATATAATAGTTTTGTAAATTTAAACATTTCTTAGGCTCTTTGTTGTAGTCAATGAGTTACGAAGACTTAGAACGTTGAATATCTCGCATTCTACAGGACGCGGAAACAGAAGATGAAGTCTTTGGTGATGTTTCGGACGAGGAAGACAATCCGATTGAATCCTTGCCAGCACAGGAAGAGTACCTTTAGTTAGATGGTGAACTTAGTGACAGCGATGATGATAATGTTCCTTTGTCGCCATATTCTCAATTTGTAAGCCAGCAAGGGAGTACGTATATTGGAAAAGACGGGACTGTTTGGAGTAAAAATCCCCCCATTTTTGTGAGAACTAGATCTACCAATATAATTAGAGAACAATTCCATAGAGTTTTGCCACCTGCTCTTGATTCGAAATCACCTACAGAATGCTATTCTTACTTCATGAGTGATGGTTTGTTGACCTTGATTGTGGATAACACCAATAAATTTATAAGAAATATACAGCTTAACTATTCACGAGAAAGAGATGCTCGAGAGGTGACATTGATTGAAATAAAGAGATTGATTGGATTACTCTTACTGTGCGGTGTAAGGAAATGTAGTTGTATGAATGTCGATGACTTGTATAACAAGAATGGTTCATCTATGGAAATCTCCAGACTACTTATGAGTGAACGAAGGTTCTTATTTCTTATACGTTGTATGCAGTTTGACGACAGAGACACTCGGGCTGAGAGAATATAATATGATAAACTTGCACAAATCAGGGTGTTTTGGAACAAATTTATCCAAAAATGCAAAGAGGGTTACACTCCATCCCCTTTTGTGGAAAGTTGATGAATTGTTACCAGCATGAAAGTGCAATTTTTGGCAATACATACCAAGTAAGCCAAACAAGTATGGTATCAAAATACAAGCGGCCATTGCCGCAAAAACGTTTGACATGTTCAATATGGAGGTGTATGTGGGTACTCAACTGGATGGCTCGTTTCATTGCAGCAACAAGCCTACTGATGTTGTAATTCGTCTTTGTGAAGCAATATCAGGATAAGGTCGAAATGTGACAACAGATAATTGGCACTCTAGTTGCCAATTGACCACAACTCTTTTGACTGAACACAATTTGACGTGGGTACTTTGAGAAAAAATAAAACGCAAACACCACCTTCTTTCTGCGTGACAAAAGGACGTGAAGTGAAATTGTGTGCGTTTGGATTCCAAAACAAGATGACATTAGTATCCTACGTACCAAAAAAAGGTAAGCTTGTATTATTGCTACTTAATATGCATTTAGATAATAAACTCGATAAATCAACAGGAAAAGCTGATATTGTACTCGATTACAATAGTAAACAATCTGGAGTCGACATAGTAGATAGACTTTGCAGCGTATACAACACCCAAAGAAACACAAGAAGGTGGCCAATGGTATTATTTTATATTGTGATCAATATTGCAACTATAAATGCACAAGTGATTTTTGAACACGATACTGAAAAAATTGTTATGAGACGAAAGTTTATTGAAGAAATTTCTTATTCGTTCATGGAAGGTCAACTGAGGTACAGATATACCTCTTCCACTATTTCTCAATCAATCAAACTGAGAATAAAAGAAATCCTGAAAATGGCCAAGAAGCATCATCTTCAAACCAAGTTCTACGTATTGCAGGTCGTTGTTATTATGATAGGAAAAAGAACCGCAAAACAAAGTACAGCTGCTTCAAATGTGGTAAACACATGTGCCTAGAACACATGATGGTTATATGCCAAGAATGTGTGTCTCAAGTAGATATAATGGAGAATAATGATGAATAGGTTATTGTGGTAACCCTAAAATAGTTATAAGAAGTTTTTTTTATTTTGTTTTCCTTTTTTATTTTATTAGAATTTAGATAATAGCTAAAGTTTCATGAAGAAACATCTGAAAAATAAGTGTGATTTTAGAGTTCCTAGAACTTAGTGCTATTGATGATGAATATTGATTGATGATTATAGTCTGTCTATTAGTTATTACTAATAAAATTAAAACAACGAAAACTAATAGTTATTAGTTTTCGTTGTTTTATAAAGGTGATTTGTGTCTAAAGAGAAAAATTTTGAGGTTTTATGGACTTTTGTTCTATCAAGTACAAATTAAAAAAAAATAATGAATAAATAACTTATTATTATTTACCCAGATAAGACTTCCTTTAATTATACGCTACACAATGACTCGAAATATTCATTAGTTTTCGCAAAAAAGACCCGCAAAGTTGCAGAATCACAGACCGTGCGCAGCTGCGTTCGGCGTAAGGGTGCAACCGCTGAAGGTTAAAAGATTTCCTGGCTTCCAATTAATATTTACTTAATTTTTCATCAAAAGTTACGTCTTTCGTTAATTTTCTTATGTCCACGCCAACGAAAATACCTTCTTCCACTTTATGGTGTAGATATTTAAAATAAATGGCCTTCACAAATTATTTCATCATTCCTAGTTTTATGTGTAAAAGAGGTATCAAAACTTTTTCCCAGGGGATTAAATGTTTTTTAAAGTATTTTGTGTAGCTACCTTGTTGACCGAGCAGCATACTTATAATTTCAGATCTCCACAGACCATCTAACCGTGTTGTATGTACTTTATTTTATCTAACATAGTTTTAAAATTGTCGTGGCATTCTTTCAAATGTACAGAATGGTCGACTGGCGATAAAGCTTACTTATTGCCATTATGCAAAAGGATTGCTTTCAAACTTCGCTCTGACGAGTCTATGAACAATTTCTATTCGCTCACGTCATATTCACGGTTAAATATTTTCACTAAGCCAATACTATATTAATCAATAATACATTAGATCATAATTTTCAGCAAAATCAAATCTTTTTCTTTGTTGCAATACCAAGAAAATGATGTGTCAAGAGCAAACATATGGATATCTTTTCCGATAGTTTTGATGCGAGGAGTTCAGCTGCATCTTTTGGCAGGCTTAGTTACTCTCGTTAAGTCGTTCAATTCTGACTGTAAAAATACCTGTGTTCAATTTGCACTTGGCTCAAATTGAGCTTCCGGTTGAGCTTGCACTGACTCCAAATATGGAGGTGATCGCGATACAACGTTCAGGTCACGATGCACTGTGTATGTTACCGATTGCCAAGTCCATTTTTGTTTTATAATTGTAGTCCATAGTTTTAAAACAAAAATAACAGTTTTCGGTGTGATTCTGAGATTCTCTCCGTGACATAGGGGATTGTAAATCAAAGGTATTGTTCTGCTCTTTTGGCACTTTTGAAGTTCACGAATGTATTTTGCACAAAAAATTTATGTAGGACCCACAGTCTTGGTTAGTGATTGCTAGGCTGAAATTATCAATTCAGTAATGTTATGCTGCTGTTTTGTCAGCATAAACTCCTCACAAATATAATAAAAATTGTCCGGTGAGTTTAAACACATTTTATGTGAGCATGCAACAACATTTTTTATGTGAGCATTACGAATTGCATAGAAGTATTGATTTTGTAAAAAAAAATGATGTTGCCATTTATACAAAAATCTATTAATATACCCTTATTAACCCTCTTCTAACGATTTAAGTTAATTACGTTGAAATAAGGTCTTTAGCAAATGACCTAAAAATCCACCTTTTTTCCAAAAATAAGGGTATGTCACTTAGTTAATTACGTTATATTTAACTAATTATTTATGAGAACTTATTCACTGTTGCCTACTGCAACCATTCAGTGTGCTGTCTGTTCAATAAGAAACAAAATAAAATATCAGTTCTTGATTAGGTAGGCCTAGGTACTTTTGACATGATGAAATTTTTTTAACATTTTCCCCGTAATCAGCGCCTCAAATCTATCAAAATCAGTCATCAAATCTGAAAGGGGACAACCATTAATTTTTCGTACACACAATATTCAAAGTCGCTCAGGGGAATAACCAGCAAAAAACAACAAAGACATCTAGCTGCTTGGGTAAGTACCGCGTTCCAAGAATGTATTGGGTGTGTTAAAAATAGTTGTGTAATATTTTTCTTTGGACTAAATTAAAAAAGGGTGTGTTTTATGTTTGAATTCAACGACAACTTATTCCTTGACAGCCAACAAATAACATCTTTCTTTGTCTGACACTTGTTCCTGGACACCGTATATATATATATATATTATACTATTCCAGTCAATATCTGATATGTGAAAATTATAATGTAAATGAATTATGGAAGTAAATGAATGACTTAACTAATTTTTACTATGTTTATTCGAGAATGCTATTTTTAATTAAGTATTTAAACTGAATTCTGTACAAATCTTTGAATAGAGTAATGAATCTCTTTTATTTTAGAGGTTTTATATCTGAAGGATCTGATCGGAATCCTATTGCTGCGGCAAAGTTATCTGTCCATTTGTCTGTCGCAGACTTCTAACTTCTAAAAGAAATAAAATTGGTACTTGAAATTCATAGAATATACTTCTTTAACACAAAACCAGAAAACTTACATAAACTGAGTTGAGTTTATATTTGAATATGCATAACAGTCACTAAAAGGAACTTGTCAAGTGTAGTACAAATCTGTATTTTAATGCTGATAGTCTAATACAATTTCCACATACGTGTTAATGTATTTAAATAAGGATAAACTAAATAACGCCATCTGCTGACGATAATGTATATCCAGATAATAAGTAGTGCCATCTATTGACAACTATGTATTAACTTATGGAGGTAATAAAGGAAAAAAAGGTCAGTCGATTCTAAAAATTGCATTCCGTGTTTCATTAATACCCTTATATGTATATGCTTTTATGGTTGGGAGTTTGAGTTAAGACTTCTAGTTGTGACACCTGTCTCACATTCAGAAGCAAAAAAGAAGTTGATTATGCATTTCCTTAATTCAATGTGATCGTGTCTTTAATTTTAACACAATATTTTTGGAGCCCAAATATTAAACGGTTTTACAAATTTTATATATAACTTAATGTATTCAAGCTATCTTGCGCGAGATCGCTATCACTTGTAATAAAAAATTAGAGGTGATCATGAACAGTTTACAATGAAGAACTGCACTTCAAACAATTTGTTAATTTCCATGCTCACGTTGGGAGGGGGATTTATTTTGTTTTTTTATGTTTTTGGCACTTACGTATTAGACGTCATGAATCTGTATTTTAAGATAAAGAGGATAAAATTATTTTCAGACTCCATTATATTGTAATCTGAAGATATATTCTATGACAGTCAATGCTTTCCTGGGACTCTTGGGAAAATTCTTCTTTACAATTGCAACGGCCTTGCCTGATGCATGTTGGTTTTTAATATTTATTCTGTTTAGTTCTCTTAATTCTAGATCTCTTTCCAAAATATTTTACCTCTCTTTTCTTCGAATGGCATCCCATCACCTTTCACATTTGACATGTTCGGTACGTAATTCAATCAGCATATTTACTTTTCTCACTGCTTTCTTCTTACTTTTTAAAAGAATCAATAATTTCTATCAACTCTTTAAAGTATCAATGTTTGTTTTGTTATAAAACTATAACAAAACAAACATTGATACTTTTTGCATCACGGGTAAAATACTTACTTTTTTTACATAAAAGGAAAGATATTTATATACACGTTATATAACAATTGATAGATAATTTTAAATTAGTGTCAGCGCCTAACAATAATTTACTAAAGAATAAAATGCAGAAAACAGAGTTGCTGGTCACAAAAATTACTTTATTAATTAAAGACTTTTCTTTATATTTATATTGAATAATAAAAACTATTATTATGTTCGACAAAATGGGTAATGAGTCATTTGAAATGGGTTCACCCATCACAAAAATAACCAGATGTAAAATAGTCCGTGAGCGGCTAACATCGGACAAAAGTAGTGGTAAAAATCTCTGGAAAATTAAACACGTCATGTAATGTTGATTCTAAACAACTGAAATTACAAGGAAGAAAATGTTACTCATCATCCCATTCCAGTTCAACAACCGGTATTTCAGTTTTCTAAGCAACCACACTTACTCTGACGTATTAAATGCTGATTGTGGTGACGAGTGGTATCTAAATTCTGCAGTAAAATGGGATAGATACAGATGAACGTAAGTTCATTTTTCATTTAATTTTTTAAGAAACTAACTATTGAAGATGATAAAATAGATCATAATAATATTAATAAATATCAATCAAACCACCAATTGACTGCTATATGGTAACAATGACCACTAGTGCAATGTTACATAAAAAACAAACGGACGTACTATATAGGAATTATTGAAAATATAGGAATTATTGAAAATATGGTAACAAAAAATTAAGAGTCTCATTCCATTCGCTATTAAGCTTTATAGGCAGTATTAACCAAGTTAACATTTAAATTGACAAAAAGGTGGATCGTTATGAGGTTCTCGAAATTTTAGTTTGAAAAGAATTTAATAATAAACTAGTACCAGTATAGTTAATGAAACTGACGCAATTTACTTTTGAACTATGCCTTGATTAAAGATACTATTGTAGTACACTTCAAACTTTATTTGATTTTAAACGAAGCATAATATTAATAAAAATATTAAGATTTTTATGGTATTAATAAAAAATCCTAAAACTGACATATCTAATTTCACGATATTGACTGTTCAAAGATTTTAATTTGTTATAATTTACTTCCTATTCTTATTCAATTAAATTTGAATCCATAGCAGACGGTAAGTATTTACTTATATTTATAATACGATGTATAATTATACTTATTTTTTTAAGTATACATGTAGTATTTTTGTTACATTCAAAAAGGTCTGTACAACTGTTTTTGAGTTCATTTTACTGCAGTAGAAAGAAATGACTATGGTTGTAGATTGTGCATGAAACCATGAAAAAGTGCACCAAGGATTTATGTGCACCTTCTAGTATGTCAAAACAACTTAGCATAGTACAGTTACCATCAAATCTATTTCTCGCTTTGACTGAGGACGATAGAAGGGATTCCATTACTATTTGGGGTACATTTTTTAACAATGAAATGTGGCTAATCATTTTGAGATGCGACTAAAGTGAAAATCGTTGAATTCAGAGCAAAGTTCAAGCGGCACGATAGACCGTAATTAAAAGATTTGGTTATGATGAAATTGAATAATTTTATAGTATTATTATATTATTCTGACGTCTTGAAATCAAATCACGAAAGCATGAGTTACATTTTTGCTGCAATTGGTACAAGCTGTAAATACTCAGCTGCTGCATGTGTAAGACACGATTTTTGGTCCTGCCACAATGTTTGCAATTTGACTTTTGAGAAGTTTTTTACTAATTCTCAAAAATTAAATAAAGTCGGAGAATGCATCACTGTTGATGTTATACATTCCAAAGAAACCAAATAAATATGGACTAATTGTGTGTGTCTTGTGTGACACCAAAACATTTTATTTTTGCAATAGGTACATTTATTCTAGATGACAAAATGTTTCTCGTCCACACTCAGAACATTCTTCGTTTGAAGAAGCAGATTCAAGGAACAAATCACACGATATCTGTAGACAACTGGTTTTCATGGAGCTTGTGTAGATGAACTGGTTAAGAGAAAACTGATGTATGCCGGAAAAAAAATGAGAGAAAAATACAAAAAGAGTTCCAGCTACAAAAGTCTCATGAATTTGGTTCTACTTTATATGATTATACTTTGATTTCACGAAAAACAAAACTCTCTATCCACATGTCCCAAAGGGAAACAAAGCTGTAGTCTTGATATCTTCAATGCATCACAGTAACACCATTGACAAGCTCAGCAAAAAACCTGAAATAATTCAATACTACAATGCCAGCAAAGGACAAGCGGATGAAAAAAATAAGAAATGTTAAATTTTCTCTAGTCGATGAACAATAATTTTATTTTTGAACAGTAGATTTTTTTTACAGAGTTCTTGATTTGTATGGAGTCAACCCTCAAATTTCAGATCTCTGGTCGTTCCACAGGTGCAGACGCACTATAAATTCAAGTTGGCAAAAATAATTGAAAATTATACTGATGCAAGTTTTAAGAGCAGACATGCCCCCAGAAAAATCTCCTAGTCAGGAAATGGATTGATCAATACGGAAGATATGCAGACTCTGTCCACCAAAACTAAAGAGGAAGTCTAACTACACTTGTGTAAGTTGTAAACAGGCAATATGCCTATGGTATTCCAAGCTCTTGTTCAAGAACCTAGTCCATTCAATTTCAAGATAGAATGTTTATAAACAATCACTTTTGACAGTTCAGGTATTGCAAACTTTTTCTTACATTCACGTTAGTAGTTTAATGTGGATTTATTTGCTATTTGTGATTAATAAATTGTTTTTTATTAATGTGTACATTTACATTGTGTACAAACGTAACTTATATAGATTATATATATTTTATATTTATGAGAAATTCGGATAGTAATCTGAATTTCTCATAGATTAAAGATAATAATTAAAATATTTCTTTAAAACGATCTAATGTATAAAAATACACGAAATACAATAACATTTCACAGACAAAATACACTGCATATATATACAATTACATCACAATGCATCTAGGCTTCACACCAATATCCAAAGATGATTGTGCCTAATGCTAGTGCCGGCGTGGCCGGCCTTTCCCCAATATCACTGAGAAGTAGTATTACAGAACATATCATATCTATTACAGAACATAATAGCAGAATTTATTCATTATAAATATATCTATTACATCGTATATCAACAGTAATTACATCGTACATCAACAATAACAATGTTTGTTCAGCCATACCGCAGGGCTTATTGAATGACATTGCTTCAAGTGGAACTCTTTTGACATCGTTTAATTTAAAAGTAGTGTTTTCTTTCGCCACATATCATTTCTTTTGTGTCCAGATCATTTTGATTCTGTTTATCTTACAGTGATATGACGGCAATCTTAGTATTTTACAGTGATATGTATTATTGAACATTCGCCGTTTTAATTACACTTGTACTTAAAAATATCACACATTTACCACACATAAACATATCACACATTTATAAAACACATAATAATATAATAAACTTAATATAATACAAAATATTTTTATGAAACACCAAAAATTTAGAGAGCAATATCGGAAAATGAGATGTACGGACATCTCCCGCCGTCGATAAGTGTTGCAGCAAGCAAGCATTGAATATACGTTGTTTAAATAAGTTGCCATAAGTGGGCATACAGTAAACAAAAAAATATAATTGATCTCCTGAGTCTAAATACCTTTGGACAAGAAGTGTGTCCCTTGTGAAAATATAAATAATGAATGTCGCAAATAATTATACTAACTGTGCTTAAGATTTTTTAGTTCTACATAAATATATGGCCATTTCAACACAATTTTTAGGTTTCGTGTTTGTGCAACAGGCTGACAGATAGATACTTATACGAACCCGCATTTGTTGTCCTCAAACCAAAGACCAATAAGTTAGTTTTACCAGATGTACATATCCCGAATAGAGAATAAAGTTTATTGTCTGGCAAAATTCATAAGCACAAATTGGCATTTTTATCTGATAAATTGATGATTTTTTGAAAGTCGAACGAAAGTACGGTGTCAAAATAATATTATTAACTAAGTCTCAAGGTGTATTGACCATGGAAATGGGTATAACATTTCTTCTCTTTCCAATATCTATTCAAATGTTTTTTATATTATTCGAGTAGTATATAAATTAATATAGGTATGTCAGTATAAAATAAATATTTATTTATTTGTCGAATATTTTGAGATGAGGTAAACATTACATTTTCCGCAGCCATTGACACAAATATATTATTTTTTAAACTACTTGCACGAAACGTAGATATATGTTTTCTTTTCAGAATAATATTTCAATTATTATATTATTTTCCACTTAGTACACTATGCAGCTTATAATGCATATCTTTTTGTAAGACTATTAAAATGCATCATAAGGAATCACTGTGAATGCACTATAATATATATAAATACAATCATGGCTGAGTTTCCGGGTGTTAGCATAGGGTAATTCAATATTATATGGCCTGTTCGATGAAAAAACCGAAAAATTTTACTGTCTGCTCTATATGCCGTGAGCTAAGATTGGTGAGCAATTGCTGCTCGAAAGTGTACGTCGCTGTACACAATTTTTTACTGAAAAAAAAATTAACCTGAGATTTTTTTTATTACGTTGATATTTGATGTTGCAGTGTTAATATTTTCAAAATTTATTATGTTTTTACTGTCTTTTTGTTGACAATCTGTCTCGATAATATAACCTCAAATCGAATAACAAATTCATAAATGGTGCTAAATTTATATTCCGGATTAATCTTTCCAGATTATGATTACATATCTGATAATCTTAAAAATGACAGAGTTATTGAGGAGATTTCAATGATACTTGAGGATCCTATGTCTGAACAGATTCAAAAAGATCTACCACCAACCGGGCCTTTAACATAAAGATCTAATGAGGATGCTCATAAAAAGACCCGCCTTCAAAGTACCTGACTGATATGTACCCAGTTGTAGAACTACTTACTAGTGTTCGGAAACTGTCCAAGCAAATAGCAAACATACTCGCATCCCTATTTCATCATTCATCCGATTATATTAGTGAAAAAAAGGAAAGAGAAAGTAGAA
Source organism: Druceiella hillmani (assembly GCA_039881145.1). Lineage (NCBI taxonomy): Eukaryota > Metazoa > Arthropoda > Insecta > Lepidoptera > Hepialidae > Druceiella > Druceiella hillmani. The sequence continues at coordinate 1,560,365 of JAYKKI010000145.1, read as the reverse complement.
ATAATAAGATTATGAAGAAAAATCTTAATATTAAAAATCAAAAAATTAACTTGAATGTAAAGTTCTGAGGAAGAAGAAATGATAGAATTAGCCGGTGAAAATGACTACGAGACTGAAAAAATAGAAGATTAGCTGCAATTAATTGTTTGTAAATTATAGCTGCATGTAAATTTTATTCCATTCAACAATTCTTGCAATCCTTGTGCCAAGAAAACGAAGAAACAAGAAACGGAAAAGAAAAACTTACAAGAGAAAAAAGAAAAAAGTAACGAAAAAGGCAAAGGAAAAATGACCCGGAAATTAAGTGGCCATCTTATCCTTATATGAGCGGCCAACTTATAATGGATATTAACATTAAAGCTTTTTTAATGTTTTTAATATAAGGATGTCAAATATTAAGAATACTCATCAAAAATATACATTAAAATAAGAGTAAAAGCTCAGTTATTATAAAAACATTATCCTAAAGTACGTATACAATTTGTAGGCTACAATGGAAAATATTTTAGTACCAACACTTACTTGAAGAGAAAATGAGATATGTCATAATGTTTAATTATCTACACCCTAAATATATCATAACTATATCTGCATATAGGTAATCAAATCTGGAAATATAGCAGTGTAAGCTGAAACATTGTAGCTATCTCACTCTAACGCCTTATAAAATTAATGAATAGCATATATGGTCTAGATTTTTTCAGCGTCGAGATTTTGATTATTTTCACAGAATGTTTGAAACGCCTGACTATTTCGCAAAAAATATGGAGGGTTGTCCATTTTTATCGTGTAAAATTTTAGAATTCGTATTAATAAAATAATGGTGTAATACTTGTATTCATAACATTTTTCATAGTGAAACTTTCTGAAGTTAATATTTTGAATATGTATATCCTTTAATAATACTCCGGGAATAATGCAATGAATTTTATAAATAGTCGTTAGCTGATCGAATATTTTAACTGTCAAATTTGATTGTAACATTCTATCTTGAAATTGAATGGAATATAGAAGTGTTTTCATCAGTGTTCATAAGCGTAAGAACATTTGTAAGCAAATGAGTTATTCTTATAACAAGTTCAAAATGGTCTGTTCAATCACAATATTTTAAAATGAAGTCTTTGAAATGTTTCCAACAATTTTACATTTACACAGAGTAACTTCAAAACTTTAGCATTATACATTCATAATTAATTTTATCACTATACTGAAATTTTAAACTGCTGCTAATCGCTCGTTTTATACAGATTGTCTTACTGTATTAATTGTAATTATTAATTTGGCAAAATAAACGTTAAAGTCATGGGAAAATCAGTTTAGTTAGACATTTAAAAAAAAAGAACAATTGGTAGAACTCGAATCTTTAAATTGTACCCTATATTTGTCTAACAATTCACGTGTGATTAAATTATTGCTTAAATATATCAAATTTGTGATGTTGCTATATGAAAACTCTGGGAAGGTTGTGTGAGTATCTTCCATCAGGAATGGGAAAGAAGTGGATAGGGTAAGGAGTTGGAAAAATATGTGGTGAACCAAAAAAATATCTAGTGCGGAAGCGCAGATAATAAATAAGTATTAGCACATATAAATTACCATTTAGCATATTTATCATTAAATGGTTTTCAAAGAAGTAACAAGTACATTTATTTAACCTAAAATTTCCTCAAAGGGACTATCCCTTTGTATGATCTAAGCTTGGTTAATCTGAATAATGTAATGACCAATTGAGGGCATAAAAATATCGCTAATAATATTTTGTTTATTACTTGAAAGGCTGGTAGCAAGTAATATCAAAATAATTAATGAAAGTAATATTATTATTTTATAAATAAAAATATAGTGATGACAAATAAACTTAAGTACATTGCTGTCAAAATAACAATACGCCAAGCAGCTACATACGATACTGACCACGAATACGTAAAGCAATGTGCGGTTTCACTTTGATGCTCCATTAAAACATTCAAACACGTCTAACAGAATTTAATTGAATTCATATAATGGTTCTGGTAAATCTGAAAAATAAAAAAATTACACTTTATAAAATTGCAATTAATAGCTTTGAGCATTAAAGGGTTAGGGCAAGTATAGATCTGTAAAAAGATAATATCAAAGATTAACTCCAATCAATGTTCAAAATAATTATAAATTTCACTAATTTATTTTCTTTCATATTATTTAAATTTCAGAGAAACCATTTTTTTTATATTAATGTTATGATGAAAAATAATCTGTACAACATGTCTGATAGTAGTTCCTAATTTTAAATATTGAAATACACTCTTTTCAATTATCAACAAATCTTCTTTCATTAAGAGTTGATAATTGTGACTTTATGGTATATATTTTTGTGACATTGATTTTCATATTTTTACCATAATTGTGTACTGCAATACGTACCAAATTAAGAATAAAAACAGATGATGATTGACTTCCCTCAAAATTTTAGGAGAATCCATCTACATGACACATTTTAAAAAGTCCGTTTAAATTCATGGAGTAGCCAGTGTGATTGTTATTTCAAGAAGTAATTGAAAAAAAATTTGTTTCTCGACAATTATATTTTAAAAAAAATGTGACAATGTTTAAAGGGCACTTATAGGTTATTAAAGAAATCAAACTTAAATAAAATATAATTGATTCCCCCCTCACCGACCTTAGCTTCTTTCAGTCCTTAAAGTTTATTCCAATAACTATGTATTTGGACAAATCGACAATGTGGATTAGTGAAGCAGAAAATGTACATTCAAAGAAATATTGTATTTGGAAAATTGTGCACAATGGAAAAATGTGTAATTTATTTCAATAGAATCCAAGTAAAGTATTAAATTAGCACAGCATAAATACTTGTATAAAGTTTGTTTTTCGTGCAACATACATAGGATGAAACAGCACGAAAACCCAGCGCAAGATTGTCAACAGACTCTTGGACGTAAAAAATTAATTAAGTACAATTAAAACAATTGTAAATTTTGTCACAATAAATACATATATTTCATTTTATTCCAATCGACTAATTCTCAAAATTGATTAAAGCGGATTCAAAATGGCCATCGAACTTAAGTTACTGTAATTAATACTACGATGAATTAATTCAAAGTAAAAAATATCTCATCTCTGAATGAAAAAAGCGTAATGGTAAGATATCGCTAATTAGAAGAAAATAATCATTCTTTTCCAGTGAATATGATATTATTTTTAAGACTAATTAAGATTTCCTTAATGACAAATGAGTGGCAATAACATGGCTTTCAACAAAACAAATGACAGTCATTTTATTTATTCAGTTACAAATATTACAATCAATACGGTGATGTATACGGTGTCATATTTTGAAAAGTTTATAACATTATACTATCAGAAAAAAAGGTTTATACGAAGAATAACACAAATATATCTTTAAAAACAAAGTTATTAGATGAAGAATCATTTACATATATGTGTATTTGCATTTTTGAATATTTACCAATAATATTAACTTGACAAACTTCGCGTATCGATCGATTATCATGTTGAAACAAAATCGTATTTATACTTATAAACAAGAAAAACAAAAGTTACATTATATAAATAATGAAATAGAAATGAATGACTTCCAAAATAATCACTCCCGAGGAAAGGAAACTGGAATTTGAAATTAAATGACGTTCAGAAACGGTCAAAAACGTCTGTCACAATAAGTTGCCACCGGGAAAAAACATCTGGCAAGAACCAATTGAAAATAATTGGGTATTTGTTATTCTTGTTTTTTTAACATTAATAAATTACTCATTTATATTACTTAATTATTTTTTTAATTGAACTTTTCTTAACTTTAGATTTCAAAAATTGTTTAACCCACCCAAAGGAATATCGGTTGCATTATGTCGCCATCCGAGAAAAAATTACATAGTAGAAATATTTTTCAAAATAATATTTAGTATTGTTCTAAATTTACCAAATGATATATTGTTCCATAAATGGTTCAAACTGACATCAAAGTTCTTTTATAATTGTTGACATGTAGATCAAAAATTAGAACTTAAAAATGAATGAAATAGATAACAATACTTTTCATTTTATTTAATTGTAGCCAGTTTTTGTTAACAAGCTACAATGACGGATATCCGAACTATGATTCAGTGTTGCATAGCGTTTTTCCACACTTAACATTGGCGAAAGTTCTCTATGGAGAGAACGAACGCCATATAATCAAAATAAATACCACTGTCACATTATGTTGCCATTAGAGAAAAAAATGACTAGTGAGAAAAATACGAAGGAAAAATTTTAAAATTTTTTTGTTGCAAATCACTTAAAATGATTTTCACGATTTATATCGTTTAAAATTTATTTATTTAGATATGGTTTCGTAAATGGTTTATATTAACTTAAGCGGTTATATATAATTGTCAACATTCTTCATATTTTTTGGTTATTTTGTTAACATAACTCAACTAACATTATAAAAATCAAATAAAAGGGTCAAAAAAATTTAATGCACTTTTTTAGGGAGGCAACATAATGTGACACCCATCAACTATGTTGCCTCCCAAGAAAAATATATAAAATTTCTTTGTCACAGTCCACTAAATTTACGAAGTTATTCACTTTTTATATTGCTTAAAATTGATCAAATTGTATATTTCTCCATAAATGTTTCAAATTTATAATAAATGAAGTTCTTTACAGTTATCGCTTAATTCTATTGTTTATTTTCTTAACAGGACTGGGACGTATATGGTAGAACTGGCGTGCGCCAGGTCTATGACGGTTCCAAAAGGCCCCAAAACTAAGAAAAGCCGGCTGAATGCAAGTCATACTTTCATAATTTGGGGTTCGTCAGATTTATTGTCGAAAGCAATTTTATAATGTTTCATAGAAAATATATTTGTCAGTCCGGAAGTTTGTTTACTGGGGAAACAAAAGTATAGCTTCTACTTTCAATATTGATGTCAAACATCTAATGGCGCGTTTTGATCAAACATCTAATAACACGAAACTGACCAAATAGCACGCGTGTCAGTTTCGTGCCTTGTCGGATCTTTCCGGCTTAATGATACCCTCTACTACACTACGCCATGCTACTTTATGTGTATTAATTTATGAACATTGTTTCACATTTACTAACGCCTACAACTTTACTCGTTTATATCGGTGTATTGTATTAAGCTATCTTGGAACGTTATAAAACCTTCTATTGATTCAAATAAGAGTTACAGTGATAGTGAAAAAAAATTAGATTTTTCACTTCTGCCAAGCATTCCATGAATGCTCGCATTTTTTATATCTTTATCTTTGTTTAACTACAGATGTCAGATATAAATTTCTCATACATTATGTTAAATAATACAATTGTTAACATCTATTCCAGAACTTATGCAATGTTAACTCTTCGGTCCAACTCATGATAACCAACAAAAGAAAACATTTTCGAATAGGTTGAAGTTGAACATTCTTACTGTTAGTGGAGTTTATTGTAACAGTTTGTTGATAAATTTTGTTCCACAATTTGATATGATTTTATAGAAATAGTATCAAAACGCAAAATAAAGATGGAATTTTTATTTGCACAAGTTTCTTTTTGTGCATAAAAAAAAATTCAGAGGTAATGGAATCTTTATGATTTTCATTCAGTCTAAATCAATCTTCAACGTTCATGAATTCTTCTAGATTTACAGCATAGCCTGACTCTTGCTGAGTCAGACTACGCTTTTACAGGTATATTGCGGGAATAATGATTTTTGATCGTTTTTTTTCTGAATTGTTGAAAAAGTTGTAGAAAAACCAAAATTTTATATTTTTAAATTTGTATTTTAAAGGCTTACTTTTTATATTGCACGCAATGGTCTTGAAAAATTTTTTTCAACTTCCCATTTTAACTCTCAAAGTATCCTCCAAAATTGAGTCATATGTTTTTAATTTATTTATTTACAGCAATGCCAAATTACAAATTTTGACACCAAACGGTCTCTAACAAAAGTGCTTGTGACAGGTGGATACCAAACTAATTTAAGTGTTCCACTTTGACAATTTTCAGGCAGAGTGTAAAAAGGACAGTATAGTTAGCGAATAAATAGTATAATATATAACGACAAAAATAGTTTATATATTTTGTATTACTTACTTGTACTGAGACGACATAACTGAATGCTTTCTGACAAATTATAAATTTTGATATCGTTTTATATATTTTGTAAGTTCTCTAAAACTTACAGTAGATCGTATAGTAGATAGTTCTGTAAGCTCTCCAACATGATGATATGAACTGTGCAAAGTCAAGTAGGAAACCGAGCAACGTAGGTTGCTATTTTATTGATTGCCCAATGTGCAATAATTAACTGCATCAGTAAAGTCTATTCAGTACGGTACAATTTATCAAGATTTCTGTTATTGATTTTGAAGTTCAAGTGGTCATAGCGGGAATTACTATTTTTAAAGCTCATTTACATATATATGTATGAATATATATATATATATATATATATATGTATATATATATACATAAATATATATGTATATAAATTGCAATTCCTTTACACATATACAAATTCCTTTTATTGTTAGATGTGTGTGCTGTTATATTGTTATCTTATTATGTGGTTGTGGTGCATCCGCTTGGCCATTAAAACTTTTTTTTTGCAGTATGGATTTGATGGTGGTTAAGAGGAAAAATAGGGAAAAATTAAGGTGTGACTCAAAAAAATTAAGTACATTTTTGGAGAAGGAAAAAAGGGGAATAAATTTAGAAGAGAAAAAATGTCGGGCTGTTTTAATGAAAAGCAAACGAAAATTAGAAAATATCAAACTAGTTAACAGGACGAGACAATGTAAACGTAGAGAGGAAAAGAAACTTGCATTAATACAAGAACACATGCCATTCCCATCTTTGGATTCATATAAATATAAGCAAACTTTAAGCAAAGCGGTTAAAAAATAACATGATTCATGGCCCATGTGGCTTACTCAATAACAATTTACCATGCATGCTGATGGCAAATGCACGATACTATATCCACGAGACTTACTTACCGAGACTATCACTGGCAACGACGTATATCCACTCTGTTATCGACGATCTACTAAACATGGCGGAAAATAAATTACTTCAAAAGTATGAAATATTGATGTTGTAGTAAAAAATTGTTGGGTTGTATCATACTCACTGTTACTATCGAAAACTTACAAAGCACACATCAATGTCGCATATTGTAATTCGATGAAATCCATAAAGTATATCTGTAAATATGTTAACAAAGGGAAAAATATGGTAGTTTTTGAATGGTAAATGCAACCACATAGGACGGTACATTAGTAGCAAAGAAGCAGTATGGTGCATTTTATCATTTTCAATCCATGAACGACATCCAATTCATTTGTCATTCCACCCTGAAAATAGCACGTGTATTTCACAACAGAAAATGTATTTACATAAATGCATTATCACCACCACCAACAATGTTACCTGCATTTTTCTCATTGTGCAGGGATGACATGTTTGCAAAGATGTCTAAAAATACATCAGTGAAAATGTTTCAACATCGCTAACAATGTTAACGTATTTGAAGGACACACTAATTCATATTCAACAGATGGGTTAGGCCGCCTCCTCACTGTTCACCCAAACAATGCAGAATGCATTTACTTGCAATTATTTTTCTTACAGGAATAAAATTGGAAAATTACTATTTTAATTTTGACATATATTTGCAGATGTTTTGACATCGTTTTTAATAATTTTCAACTTGTAAATTTGGAGTTTTTGGTGATGTAAAGATATACAAATTATTTTCTTTGCGTCATAAATTATAGTATTTCCCTTGCAGGTTATTATTTTTCTTGCAGGAATAAAATTGGAAAATTACTATTTTAATTTTGACATACTTTTGCGGATATTTTGACATTGTTTTTAATTATTTTCAACTTGTAAATTTGGAGTTTTTGCTTTTGTAAAGACATACAAATTAGTTTCTTCACGTCATAACTTATAGTCCCCGTATATTAGGATTATTTCACTACAGGTATATTAAAGGTTTAGAAGATAAGTAAAAGATATAAACAAATTTATGACAAAAGGTCCGAGATAGGTAAAGAGACCGCTCTTTGGCACACATAGTCTTTAGTGTCATACTGGATAAAGATGTAGTTCATTAGTCATAGTTTTGTTACAGAAGATATAAAGGATATTTCAAACTTATGTCACTGATATAAGTCCATACATAAAACAAATAATCACTAACAGACTATAAGTTTATCTTATTATGCTATTAATGAGATATATTGAATTCGACAAACGAAGAAAATCTATCTGGGCATTTCGATAAAAACTAGGGAAAAATACATAAAGGTAAAAACTGACTTCAGTAATTCGATAAAAGAAACTTCAAAACAATTGTCAACATTTCAAGATAGATTGATTTTCAATGTTGTCACGAATCATTAATCAGTATGAGTAGTAATTCATAGCACTGACTTTCTGTTTCTTCATCCATTTGTGGATTTCTCAATTTGATGTTTCAGAGACTTGATGAACATCACCATTTCTGCAATGAAGAATAATATCACGCAAGTTAAATTCTTGGGCTATAACGATCGCTACTTCATCAATAGTTGGTGCGTTGGATTGCTATTTGTGTTGGCCAGGAGGTGTCTTTTTCTGCTCTAATTATAATTTTGTAGTTGCCAGTTGGCATTTTTTTAAGGATAATTTTGAACAATAAAATTAATTTATTATGTCGATCAAATAAATTTTGTAAATTTTGTCGTAAAAATTTCTCGTTTAGTACCCGTATTGAACCAAAACATTGATCAATTTGTTTTTCAGTGTTTCCCATAAAATAAATTTGAAGAAAAAAATCTGCGTTTGGCAGTGGCAATATAGATCCAGCACAATGATAAATTTGCCTTTGTATTTTGAATGTTAGCATGTAATTTTCGTGGACAATATTTGTTGCACCAAACCATGTCACTTGAAAATATGAATTGTACTTGCATATGTGTGCCAAAAAATGTTTGATTCGCTTGTATTACCTGATATAAACGTTAATTATGGTTCGATTAGTGAACGCAATTCTGGTAATTTCACTTTTCCACTCGCGCACCACGTTCTTGGTGATTCATTTTTAAATTTAACTGCATTATACGCATAATTTTTCCAATAACGACATTTGGATGAATTGTAATGAACATGAATGTAATTGAACACACCAAGATTTAAATCAATATGCAGTGAGCGTCTAGATCGAGTAGTCTGTACTCAAGCATTTTCCAGTGTTGCCTCCCGCTGAATATATCTTTCTTCATGAACAGGTTTGAGCAATGCGGACTCGAGCAGCATTCAGTCTTACTTCTCCCTGAACGTTTGTATCAGACAAATGGCAAGCCCGTTCGTAGCAGTGTGAACTCGAACGGTTTCCAATCTTACTTCCCGTTGCTTGTCAGTTTCTGAAGTTCGTGATGTATTTTTCATTTTGCGTGAGCTGTAGATCAGCCAATTGCTTTTCATTCGGGTAGTATAATTGATATCGATTATAAAACAAATATGTTATCATCACAATTAAAAATTCACAATCAAATCGAATTAGTAAATCACATGTTTGACAGCAAATATTACAAATTCCGGGTATGCTAAGACTTTTTTTACAATTTTTATTAAAACTGTTTATATAATTAACGATCAATTTGTTTCTAAATTAATATACTAGGTACTGTCTAAACTAAGATTTTTCCATTGAATCACTTAGTGTTCTGATGTCTAGCAAGCTCAAATGGTTTTATTCTTTTGAGTCGTCTAATAATATTTTGCACATTTAAAAGTTTAGACGCTTCCAAGTTAATATGGTTTTGAAGTCTCTTTTGGTGAGAACTAGCAAATGTACTAATAATATAATCTACCATCTCAATCTCAAGATCGCGATGGAGGTCACAGTTACACATGTACCAAGGCGTGTTAATTACGCACTTAAGTACTTTGCTTTGGAATCTTTGTATCACTTACATTAGACATACTGGCACAGTCCCAGAGCTGTATTCAATAACTCCAAACTGGGTGCAGAATTTGCTCATACAAATTTAGCTTGTTGTATGTTGAAAGTTTAGAATTATGACCAAGAAATCAAAACATTTTTCTGAACTTGAGGTTCAGTTCATCGCGTTTCTTCTTAATATGTTTTTTCCATCAAAGCTGGGCGTCAAGAGTCACACCAAGATATTTAGCGGTGTTGGCATATTGTAATTGAGTGCCATTAATAAAGACTGGTTGTTGTGCTATCTTTTTATTTGTAAAATTGATGTGTCGAATTGGATTTGTTCAATTTAATGCGCCATTTTTTAGTCCAGATGGCTACTTTGTTGAGAGCAGATTGCAATTTTTTAGTTGAACCTTTTACAGTTTCTCAGTTGTCATCTGCAAAAGTGCTGTTGTGCTATATAATGTTGTTGGAACATTGCTAATGTATAGCAAATGCAAAACTGGACCTTAAAATACTACCCTGAGGGACCTCGGCCTTAGTCCTCTTCAAGTCTGAATACGAGTCTTCGTATTTAACCCAAAAATGTCGATTAGTCAGATAATATTGTAAGAGTTGATAGAAGTGATCAGAAAGAAGTAATCTTAATTTGTGTAGTAGGCCTTCATGCCAAACTTTATCAAATGCCTGTGCTATAACCAAGAAGACAGCAGAATATACATTTTTGTTTTCTAACGCTTTTTCAATAACATCAGTAATACGATGTACTTGATTAATTGTCCAGTGATTATTTCTGAAACCAAATTGATGAGGTGGTATCAGGTTTCTTTGATCAAGATTAGGTTTGAGACACTTTAAAATTAGTTTCTCAAATAGCTTTGACATGATTGGTAAGAGTGAGAAGGGTCAGGTATGATTTAACTTCACTTAGATTTTTGCCCGGTTTTGGTATCACAATAACATCAGCTGTTTTCTGCTCATCTGGGACATAGTTTAACCGAATACAGGCATTGATCAGAGTAGTTAATTGAACCAAAATATCTTTCAAATCTTTTAAATTTCCCTGATCAAATTCAGGTGCTTTTTTGCATTGATTTATTTTGCTTATTAATTTCATCAGCAATTTCCTTAGGCGTAACTAATGGAATTCTGTCAGGATAAACATTGGGATAAAGAGGTAGCAGAGCATCTCCTTCATTTGCATAAAATCTTCCTTCAGTATATTGAGTAAACACATTTGCTTTTTCTAAATGATTACGAGTCCATTTTCCATCAGTTTTTTTGATAAGGGTACTCGAGCTAACGGTCATTTAAGATATTTTGTAGCTTTCCATAGTTAGTACTCAGTGCTGCTATCTGCAATAAGTTGTGTGAGAAATTTTTTGATTGATAATTGTTGGATATTTTCAATTTGTGTAGTTAGTTGTCTAGTAGCTCTGTTAAATAAAATTTTATCATATGGGCTTTTTGCCACTTTATGCCACTTTCTTCTAAGTTTTCTTATTCTGATATTAGGTTTCTAATTTCTTTTGGATAATTAAGACCTTTTAATTTTCTTTTAATAACCGGCGTATTATTCCAGGCAGCTTCCTGAATAGCTGCGGTAAAGGCATTTAATTCAATAGTCTTTATTGGCACCACCAGGTTAATGTAATTTTCTAATAAGTATTTAAAATAAATCCAATCTGTTTGTTACTGAGAGTTAGTGTTTGTTCTTTAACAATTATTTTGTCATTTACTGTTAGGTAAATTGGAGAATGATTAGAGTTCATTTAAGGTCTCTGTTCAATTTTAGTATAATTTGATGATACATTTTTAACAACAAAAAAGTCTATTGGGTCTGGATTTTTATTAGGATCTGTGGGCCAATACATTGGTTTGTCAGTTGATATGAATTCGCATCCATAACTAACAGCAGCCCTGTATAATTCTTGTTCCATATTAGTGATTAGTCTTGAGCCCCAGTGGGTGTGTTTAGCATTGAAGTCACCTCCAATGATGAAGCGACGATTTAATTTCTTGAAAAGTGCGATATTTGCATAACTATTGTATCTAGGTGGGCAATAGATTGCACTTATTCTGAGTTTTTGTTTAGTTGTCTCAACTGTTACAATTGTACCTTGGATATCACAAGCCACAAATTTTTCTTCTTCGAAGTGTTTGATACAGTTTTCAATAATAACAGCACTACCTCCACGAGGCGTGTTAGCAGGATGAATTGAATGATAGGTCGAGTAGGTTTTGAATCTAATAAAGGACTCTTTAGTAAAATGTGTTTCTGATATAAGACATATGTCAATTATTATTTATATTGCTTGCAGTTCATGTTGGTGCTGTAGCAATCCATTGGCATTCTATTCTATAATTCGTAGGGAAGTCATTGTTAGTTTCCAAAGACTTTAATTCTACTCTCAACTTTATTGAACGCCAGTTACCATAATGGGCAGTGGTTTATGCATTTGTTTTGGTTATGAATGCATAGCAGGTTTAGTATTGACATGTTTTTGTTTATTATTTGCCGGCCATGGTTCAGTGATTTAATATCAGCCAACTTCCTTTTTTTTTGTTATTTTTAACTCTTATTCATTCTGTGTCGACCGCCAGGTCATTATCGCTTAACTCATCTGTTCTTTGTGAGTTTAGTTCACTCGACTTCTGATTTAGTTTTAATTTTTCGATTTCTAATTTCATTGCTTTCACTTGTTCCTGAAGATCAAAGATAATTTTTTTCATATTCTCTCCATTCTGTCTGGCTTGGAACCAAGCAGAATAAAGTTCTTGCTCATTTTGTGTCCTTCATGTATTTTTAGCGAAGAGTATATTATTTGATTGAAGCAGTTGAAATTCATTATCTGTAGCAGCATAATATTAATGTCTATTATTGTGCCTTTGAATTCTAACTGTTTATGCTTTTTCACAGGCTGCCTGATATAATTGCGTAGCATGATGACTTAGCATTCCAACTCAACACATATTAATGTGATATCAAATGCTCGATGCTAGATGGCGGCAGTAGTTTTGTTTGATTCCAAATGAAGCAAATACAAAACACGGTGCGCTACTAGTTGGTCTCGAACCTGAGAACTTACGCCGCCTGCAGTTCGACGGAGTGGGTGCAAGCATTACACGTTGTGCCAAGAACATGCTGGGAGGAGCCGCAAAAAATAGTTAGCCTTTGTATGCGACGTGCGGTTGTCAACAAAGTTTGTAAACACGTTTTGCCTTCACACCGGGCACCGATTTAAAATTACAAACCACCCACTTTTTTTTTATCAAAGTCAAATCACAGTTGTGGTCACGATACATAGTAGCTGATTTTTAAGTATAGTTTACGAGAAATTAACACCACTTTTACACTATTCGATTTAGTATCACCTGTACAAATTAAACAAATTGCTACTTCAAAGAAAACACTTAATTTTTATGTTTTAAATTATAAGAGACCTATCCTACTCGTGTCAATGACCACTTCTGTACGTGGGCTAACTATGTTAAGGCAACGTATCAAATATTTTGTTTATGGTTAACGATTATATACTATACGCGAATAATAATTACACATAATGGAAGCAAATACTACAAATTCCGGGCTTGTCAAGTTAACGTACATAACATTTTGTCCATGGCTAACAGTTACCTACGATACCTGAATAATAATTATATATAATGTGATTAGGATTAGACAAAGTATGAATGAATGACAAAAAAAACATCTTTTGTTTCTTCAAAATTAACTATATTCTGACAATAGTACATTACAAATACTGTGTGTATTATACTTCATTTACGTTAGACCTATTTATTATTTATAATTTATCAATATGTTATAAGCACACAAACAAATATCACAAATTCATTAGCTAATTTTATTTTATTGACGTCTCTTCAAATACGACAAATGTCAAATTACTTATTAATTCTTTCTATTTTCATAGTGCGAAATATATATTTTTGTGACAAGACCATTTGTAGACATACACAGAACAACTCATCAAAGTTTCATCACAAAGGGAAAACATGCAAACCTTAATTTTTATTTATAAAGGTCTGTTGGGCCAGGACCCTCGCGGGATTGTTGTGATGTCATTGTGTTTACTTTATACTTTAATAGTATTTTTTAAGTTTTGTTTCAAACTGGCAATGCCAAAATTAGAATATAACAAATAAATTAGAATTTAACATTTGTTAAAAAATGATTTGACATTTGTTAAAAAAACTGAAAACATCTGTTGTTGTCAAGAGAAAATGTGTCAGAAACTGACTAATTGATAGCATTTAATGTCCTTTTTCTTCCGATTTAACTCGATTTTCAAAAAGATGACCGAAGAAAGGCACAAAAGTAGAGCTGAATTACCCGAACTCTTGAAATTTTGTTCTACCAAGTAGAGGCACAATTTAAAATTAATGGAATAGTATGAGAGGAAACAGAATTCAATTATTGGGTGTCACAGTTAGAGTCAAAATTTGTTGAAAATATTTGGGATATTGTGAAGAATGAATCGACCGTCAAATATTCTGAGTCGAAAACTAGGCTTTTAGATTTATTTAAGGTAAGTGAAAGTACAAGAATTAAACGTTTAATTACAGGGATGTGTTAGGGAATATGAAACCGAGCAAATTCTTACAAAAGTTGAAATCGGTGGCAACGTCAGATGTTTCTGAAAATTTAATTAACACTATGGTTGGAAAAATTTAGAAACTTTATGAAAAATATTATCCTCATAAGTGATAAACAATTATCTAAGTTGGCAATCACGGCTAACAAGATCGCAGACACACTAGAACACTACCTAGAACAAATAAAGAAATTAAATATTAAGGACATTTCAAGATTTCGATCTCAAAATACTAAAAGTTTAAGAGGACGATCTCGTAGCAGTTCAAGAATAAGATTTATTCCTCGTGGAAAATACTGTTTTTATCACTTTTGTTTCGGATGAAAATGCCCGTCCCGAAAAGTGTATTCAGCCTTGCAGCGGACTAATAACAATAATCAAAGTTTGGAAAACGCCAACATGTAGTTGGAATATGTAGAATTCATGTTGGATATTAACATAACAAGACCATCAAGTTCTTAATGGGCAAGTCCTCTTCATGTGGTCCTTAAAGAAGTTGGTACTCTTGGCCCATGTGGAGATTGTCGACAACTAAATGATAGAACAGTTCCTGACAGATATCCTATTCCCAGAAATGATAGAACAGTTCCTGACAGATATCCTATTCCCAGAATTGAAGATTTTCATCACATTTTAAAAAGACAGATGTAAAACTGCGATAATGACTCCTTTTGGATTGTATGAGTTCAAATTACAAACTTCCAAAAACTGTTCACGAGCTCAGAACATTATTAGGCCTTATTAATTTTTATCAGCGATATTTAAACAATGCGTCTAAAAACCAACATTTCCTACATTATTACTACCTTAAAGGAGCACAAACAAAAGATAAACGAAGAATGCAATGGATTGCAGATGAAGCTAAAGAACAATTTCAATGATGCAAATATGATTTAGTCAATACAAAACTCTTATTTTCTGAATCATGAACTATCACTGTCACTATATACAAATACTTCAGATTCAGATAGTGGCTAAAAACCTATTGCATTTTATTCCAAAAAGCTAAACAAAGCACAAAGGAATTACAGTACTTATGATAGAGAATTACTAGGAATTTACCTTTCCGTGAAATTCAAATTTTTACTGGAAGGAAAAAGAGACAACATTGTTACAGATACTTATTCTAGAATTGAAGAAATTTCCTTGACTGACTACAATAAAATAGCAGATGAACAAAATATGTATACAGAATTGCAGAATTTGAATCCCCAAGCTAACAGAAAGGTTGAGCGAATAGAACTTTTCAGCATCCGTAGAACTCTTAAGGCTGCACTAATGGCACACAATAGTGTGGCCTGGAGTGAAACACTTCCAATTGCACTTCTTGGCCTACGTGCAGCTATGCAAGAAACCTCCGCATAAACCATTGCATTTTTTACAGTCAAAATATACGCATACCTGGAGAATTTTTCCAAGAATCCAAAATTCTCACAATTCCTGAGACCTTTTCAAATCAATTACAGAAAATGATGGAATTTTTACGACCAAGAACTGTTTCTAAGAAATATCCTCAAAAGATATTCATATCAAAGGACTTAAAGACAACTACTCATGTTTTTGTATGAAAAGGTAGACTGAAGAAATAACTTGAACCCCCATATGAAGATCCATTTCCGGTAACTGCCAGAAGTGAAAAATATTTTACGCTAAAAATTAAAGGAAAACAGGTTACAGTCTCATTCGGCAGATTATAACTGGCTTATATCCTGCAAGAGAATGTTCTGGACACAGGTAAAAATTTTTCTGAAAATTCATCGACTTTACACAAATGTAATGAAACTAAAGAAACTGTACCTGAATCAAAAATAAGTTTTGGTAAACATACTCGTTCAGGACGAACAATAAGAATGCCCGTTAGATTCAAAGAATAATATTGTATAACGTGTAATTAATTTTATCTTTTATAATATTTCATATATAATTATCATGTTCCATTCGTCCTGATATGTAACTTAGTTACTGGCAAGGGAATAATGTTGTAATGTCATTGTGTATACTTTACACTTTAATAATGTTTTTTGTTTTATTTCAAACTGGCAATGCCAAAATTAGAATGTAGAGATTTGAAAAGGGAGATTTGACATTTGTTAAAAAAATGATTTTACAACTATTGTTGTCAAGAGAAAATGTGTTAGAAACTGATTAATTGATAGCATTTAATGTTCTTTTTCTTACGATTTAACTTGCGAGCATATTTCAAATTATTGTGGGAGCTGCTACCAACAAGGTAACCCACCAAAGTTTCATCCCAATTGGATCAATGGTTTATGAATTTAAAGAGGACAAACATTCATTTTTATTCATCAATGATCGAATTTTCATTATATGATAATAATTTGGTTGCTATACTTTCAATGTCTATACTATTCAATTCTGCATTTTCAACTTCTTCTTCCAAATTATTTGAGATTGGTTCTTTGATTTTTGAATTGCCAGAATTATTTTAAGAAAACCTTTCTTTAAATTCTTTTGATTTATTATTAGCCCTTTAATCAAATTTAAATTTTTTACATTCTAAATAATGTTTCGTCTCTAATCTGCAAATTTCACAATGATTGAAATTGGATGATACATTAATTATTGCATCGCATTCAACACAGAAACTGTCGACATTGTATACAGAGTTGCTTGTCTTAATATTATTTTATCATTGCAAGAGTCACAGAAAGAATTTTTTGTAGCGCCCTTTAGGGAAATCATTTACCACAGTAATGGTAATGCTTTCCCATTCTGTTTGTCTTTTTCTGAAACAATTACATTTTACTTAGGATGGGAACTGCTAGACCCACATACATAGTATTAATTATTAAAGATAATTACATATGGAATAGTGATCCTTACAACTTTTGGCATTTCGCTTACAACTCCACAAATATCAGCTGTATTGAAAAATATTGCGAAGCTTACTTACAAATTTGTATGCCGGATACAGCTAATTTTATTTTCAAATATGACAAATGTCAAAATGCTTTCTACTTTACGATTATACGGCGTTTGTTCTCTCCACAAAGAACCCTTGCCAATGTGAAGTGTGGAAAAAAGGCTATGCAACACTGATTAAATAATATTTTGGATATCAGTCATTGTTGCTTGTTAACAAAAGAATAAACCATACAATAAAATGAAAATTTAGTAAGTAGTTGGCTACAATTGAAGAAAATGAGATTATAATATACAGAGAGTACAAAATAAGTATATACAAATATACAAACATAAAAACAAAAAGAAACAAGAATATAAATATGAAAGATTCTATATTTTGATGTCGTTCTTTCTTATGAATTGAATGATTAATTCTAAAATGGATTTATGGCAATAGATAAAAGTGATTTTATGTTAATGGGCAATTGAATTTTATATTTTAATTATAATTTGTAAACAAATGCAGGTAATCTATTATTCAATGGACATGCAAAAATGAGATGATTTAGATTGCCTTCTCCAAGCCCATAGTCGCAAATTGGAGATACTCTGACATGCAGCCTAGCCAAATGGGTAAGAATAGAACAATGACCCAAACGCATGTGAGATACCACCACAGAGGTATCCTTTCGAGAAAAAGTAAATTTTGAGAACCAAGGGTTTGTGGGTATAAAAGATTGGATCTAGAAATATCCCATACCTGAAATCTGGAATGATCTTTCCCATGCCCTCTGCCAGTCAGATGTGATCTAGAAACGAGTCATGGGAAAGAGATCTTCAATGAAATTAATAGTAAAACACGGATTCCAGTTCACGGCGGCGATCCGAGTTTTGCATCGACTATTATGCCACAGTGACTAGGGATCCATGCAAGAATGACATCGGTTCCCAATCTCTCGAAATCAAGAGTAAGTTGCTTGATCTAGAAAATCATGCAAAACAACTTAAGGAGTCAAAGAAGATAAGGAGTCTGCAAATCTTTTTAGGTAGAGCATAATTCAAGGCCTCCATAATAATACGGCTTTCCCCGGAGAATACCGAACACTCCTTAGGAAGGCGGAAGTATGTTGAATGAGTGGTGGTTGAAGAGTAAAATGATGCTCTGATATGGTTATCTCCCAGGGTTTTTGATGCATCTGTATATATTCGCTATATCTAGGATTTTTGATGCATCTGTATATTCACCACATTCAAAAAGAATTCAAGATAGAATTGAACAGCGAATTAGCATTTTTGGACTACTTATCAACTCCAAAACACAAATTTATATTTGGCCTGTGAAATACTGAGTCAAATGGGAAACTATAGAGAGGGAGAGAAGAATTTTGATAAACGGGGTTAGTGAGGGAATTGAATCATTAGAGAGGTTAGTTTTTGGAAAAATGGGTAGAAGAGAAAACCTAGCTGCTTTCAGTAGATAATGATCAGCTAGGTATTGTCACCGTAAGTTTAAAGGAGGATCAACATATTCTATTAGTACGGCATTTACGGGACTGGATTTCATAGCATTCGCTATGATCCTCAATGCTTGAGACTGAATGCAGGTCAATTTAGTGGCTTTGGAAATAGGATCAAGGAGAAATTAACCATAGTTTAGATGACAATGGACTAGAGCGTTATATATTAAATTTTAATGTGGTAGGGTGTGAGCCCCCCCCTCCCCCCACACTCCAGAAAGTGTGCGGAGAATATTCATATTAGCCTGGCATTGGGAGACGACATATTTAGTGTGAATGCTCCAGGATAATTTTGAGTCTAGGAATATACCTAAAAATTTAGTATTAGAAAGTACAGGAATCGAGGAGGAATTATAAGAAATAGATAACGGCAGAGTAATTCTCCTTCTTCAGAAGACCACCACAGTGTTTTTGGAAGGGGATAAATTCATTTCATGAGAGTTAACCCATTTATTTAGGTAAGTAAGGGCAGAGTTCAAAGCATTTTCGGCAACCATTATTGACTTATCAGAAGGATATAAAAGCAGATCATCAGCGTATTACAAAACACGACAGAAGGGATTTACTGTTGAGTGGATCATAGAGGAGTAAATGTCGAAAAGTAAGGGACTTAAACAGAGCCTTGGGGAAGACTTTTTTGTTAAGGGAGGGGATCCGGGGATCTAAGAATAATAGATTTTTCTAAAAGAAAAGTGAGGAGGAAATTTGTAATCTTGATCAGAATCCCAAGATTATGAAGAATTTTCTTGACGATTGGAAGATTTACGTTATCATAGGCTGAAGAAAGATCTAAAAAGCAGCAACGAGGAATGCTTGTTGAGAGAAGGCAAGTCTGATGTCAGTGGTTAGGAAGCTAAGATTGTTCCTCGTACTTTTAGTTCTTTTGAAGCCAAATTGGTTGCTTGGAAAAATGGAATGGTGATCTGTATGGTGACTATTCCAAACTATTCTTAATTAGGTGTTCCGTTTTCTCCGCTAAAACAGGAGAAAGGGCTATGGGTCCGTAGGATGAATCTACATTGGGATCTTTATGAGGTTTGAGAATGAAAAATATTATTTGAGTTTTCCATGACTTTGGAATATAACCTGATTTGAACATACAGTTAATGAAGGATAGAAGATACCAATGGGTAGATGGTAAAGTATTTTTCACCTTTGAATATGACACTCTGTCGATACCAGAGAAAAATCCTCAAGAAGATGGAAGGCGAAATCCAATTCATTAATGGAGAAATCTTCTTTTAAAAAATGATTGGCACTTAAAAGTTATATCTGAAAGGTAATTCATTTAAATTTCAAGGAGAATTTCAGGAGCAAGCTTATTTAAAAATTGATATATCCAATTCCCGGGAAGATCAGGTTGAAAAATAGACCGAAAGCATTTTATTTCAAACCAGATGACATGAGAGAAAGGGTGTGACAGAATTTCTTTCAGCCTTCCCTCTTTTTTTTAACGAGAATTTAGTATGTGCTTTGGTCTTTTGAAACAAAAGGAAGTTTGCTTCCGACACATTAGATTTATATATCGCTTCAGTTTCTTTGCGGGCTTTAACCGCTGCGGAACAGTCTCCATCCCACCAGGGGGAAGAGGATCTGTAGTAGTGGATAAATCTCTTAAGTGGGATAAAGTTCCGAGCGGATAGGTCTATAGTCCTTACCTATTGATCAAAGCAAGAGGTTATGCTATCCAGCTCCACTAGAGGGAGGGAATCCATTTCAACATTGAGGAAAATGCGGAATCCCACTCAATTTGCCCTATGTAGGTTGTATTTTTGAAGAGGGGAAATTTTTCCAACATTTAAATTTAAACAAAGGAATGAAATTAGAATGGGGAAATGGTTGCTTCCAAAAGACTCAGATAGAATATTCCAGGAAACTAAAGATGCAATGGATGCGGAGCTAGGAGGGATATCTACTGAGCTCAGGTTTTAAAATGGGACAGAAACTTGTGTTGGAGAACCATCATTCAGTAAATACGGGCCAAAATCATCCTGGAGTTCCACCAAGGAGACCCCAAGAGGATTGCTTTGGGTGAAACCCCAAGACGGGGGATTAACATTAAAATCACTGAAAATAATATATGGGCCAGGTATTGAAGTTAAAATATCCCATAGTTCTAATGCTACGGGACATGTTGGAAGGGGGACATATTTAGAGAGGATGGTGATATCTTTAACTCTCACAGCAACAACATTGAATTGACAACTGTGGGAGCCAAGAGAAATCTGGGAGAAGGGAGGGATTTGTCAAGTAATAAGCCGTTCTATCATCCTGTAGACAGACATAGCCTTTGGATCTTAAAATGGAAACCTGGTTTCAGCCAAGTCTCCGAGATGGCAGCTACGGATGAAGAGTACTTGACAAGGAGGTGACGAAGATCTGCTTTGTTGAAAATAACACTGCGACTATTCCATTGCAAGACCCTCGTCACTGTTGGCGGAGCTATTAGAAATAAGAGGTTGAAGAGAGGTAAGAATAGAGGAGGAACGTTGGATGGTATTTGATTGGGGGAACTCAGGATTTTGACCAAAGTGGTCAACAGAATCTGAATAATACTCGTAGAAGATGGAGTATTAACTGAAAATTGTTGACTAAGGCTGCAGCCATTTTCAGGCTGAGGAATACGGAAGTCTGCTCAGGCTTGTGCTAAAGCCGTGCAGTCATAGCCCTGGTTGAGACTTGCGCAGAGTGGGGGTCGAGGTTTCAGATGCACAATTTTTTTGTAAGAAAAGTTGCTAGAACGAGACCGGAGAGAACAAATTTTGGAAAGAAGTTGGAGAAGAAATAATTTGGGGGGGTTGAGTTGCAACTGAGGTATATCATTTTCTTGCAGAAGGGACCATTTTGGAGGCTTCCGCATAGGATAAGTCTCTTTCAGACATTTTAAATTTGATTTTTTTTGTCTTTCAAATTCCGGACAAATTCCATCAGTGGAATCATGATTTCCACTGCAAAAGATACATTTTGCCTTGTCAATAAGAAGAGGGTAGTTTCTACCGATGTGACCTTTACCACATCAGAAACAACGCTCGGAAGATCGGCATTTTTCAGCGACATGTCCAAACCTACAAAATTTTAAGCATTGAATCTCAGGGAATTCATATTTCGATACTGGAACGGAGAAACCTACTGTATAGGTATTGTGGAACATTCGCCATTTTAATTACACTCGTACTTAAAAATATTCCATAGTTTGTTGTAAACTTAACATTATAAGTACACATAATAATGTAATAAACTTATGTTTAACTTATCTTGCGGTATGGCTGAACAAACATAAATATGAGATGTTCTGTAATACTATTTGTGATTACTTTGTAATAATTTTCTGTATAACTTAATATTTAATTAAACTACTATTTCTATCAAAATAGTTTTATTATATGTTTTTTTATGTAACAGTAATACTTATAAATTGTTCGAATCACTTCATCTTACTTATCTAAATTTCTCATAAAAATAAAATATAACTTAAAGTTACATACAGTGTAAATATGCACACTAAAAAAATATATTTTCTCTATCACATATACAAAATAAATCCACATTACATTATTAATGTCAATGTAAGGAAAAGGTTCACAATACCTGAACTCTCAAATATGATTATTTACAAACATTCTCTTTTCAAATTGAATGCAGTTTACAACCATAATTTTCAGAAAATTTGTGAAATTTGTATTCAAATAAAAAGGAATATTTGCATGTTTTTCCCTTGTGATGAAACTTTGATGAGTTGGTTTGTGTATATACAAGTATTCTTGGCACAAAAAGTATATATTTTGTACAATGAAAATAGAAACGATTGCCATAGAAACTGTCGAACGAAGTGCCAAGGTGTGCCAAACAAGGTTTTCTGCCGGTTTTATTTCGTTATTATTTTTGTAGTATTCAGTCTATTTTGTTGCAATAACTTATCTATTATTTATGTTGTTATATTTCAAACCTATTTTCATTTAGTTTTTGTCCGTAATTTTATTTGATTAATTGTTATAATCAGTATCCTATTCGGTAAGTTTCTTTTTTTGTTTATTTTTTTGTATTATTCTTTTTTGTTAAATTGAATCTGCTTGAGCTTTGTGAAAATGGATTTAGTTATTCTTCCTAAACCACCAGACCCTTCTAAATCTCCACTTTCTAAGAATGAACTTGCATGTCCTACTTCCCCAGCTAGCTTTGTTACAGTAATGGATTTCCAACAAGAACTAAAACGCTAATCCAAAAATTGTAAAAGAATAAACTAAAAAAATAAATCTAAAAATATTCCTTCATTCCATCCTTCTGACTCTTCCTGCACTGAAAAAGAGTATGCTACCCCTTGCAAGACCCCTTGCACTCCTCTTTCACAAGCAAATTCTAATTTACTTCCGTGACCCCTGACCTCATCCCCTTCCTCCCACTCTCCAAATTCTTTTGAGCTTTTTTATACGTTTTTATACATCTCTGGCGATGTTGGACCATTTATTGTTCACGTTCAAAGAAAAGAATTCCAGCCCAATTCTGGACTCTCACTCCATGCTATTAAATTCAGTTCCGTTTTAAAAAATTACCATGTTGATAGCATAATTCAAGATAGAGTGAAACAAATTGGCAGAAACAGAATTTCAATGAAATTTTGCAGACCGCATCGTCAACCGCTCAACCGCCGGCATCTCGCCAACCGCTTTTTAAATTAACGTCGCGGTTGGCGGCGTCTGCAGATGAAAATTTCACAAAAATTAATATCCCCTCAATAATAGATAATTTACTGAGGGGATATTAAAATTAACATTCATCTTTTCACATCGTTTAATTCAAAAGTAGTGTTTCCTTTCGCCATATATCATTTCTTATGTGCTCAGATCATTTTGATTGTGTTTATTTTCAGTGATATGACGGCAATCGTATTCTCGAACAGCTGTATAGATATTGTGGAACATTTGCCATTTTAATGACACTCGTACTTAAAAATATTCCACAGTTTGTTGTAAACTTAACATTATAAGTACACATAATAATGTAATAAACTTAATATAATAAAAAATAATTTTATGAAACATCAAAATTGTAGAGAGCAATATTGAAAAATTGCTCTCTACAATTTTGTTAAATATAATTGATCTCTTGAATCTATATGCCTTTGGACAAGTAGTGTGACCCTTGTGAACTTAGAATATAGAGTAATTCAGAAGGCGTATATGCACAAATCTCTTCGTGGTCGCGGTGAAGCCAAAAATCTTCTCCCCCTCCATCATGCTCCGCCTACTAGCGCCCCAACCTATGCGCAAAGTGTTACCAACAGAATAAATTTACCCACCAACTTCAGGAAATTGACACATATGTGATGCATGGCTTGGCTTATATGAAGTATTATTAAGGCTGTCATGTTATATTTCTAAAAATTTATTCTGACCGCAACCAACAGCCAAAGTTAAATACTATTATAAATAAAATTATTTAAAAACTTTGTCACATTTTACCATTTTATTAATTAAAATGAGTATTAAAATACATTATCATTCAATATGTGTGTATGTGTGCATGCGCCTGTGCGCTTGTGCGTTTGCGTGTGTGTGTGTGCATGCGTGCATACAAGTATGTGTACACATTAGTTTTCAAATTTTTTTGGTACATGTGTGTGAATATTTTTTTTTGTTAATACAGCAAGAAAAAAATTAGCTTAGTGTCTTAAATTAAAAAAAGAGGTTAAAAGCCCCCAATAAAAATTCGAAAATAATCAGTTCCGTACTAAAGAAATTCATAATAGGACGAAAAACTATTTATGTTAATTAGCGTTCACTGGCAAGACATAATTTCTATTTATTTTAAACAATATTTTTAAGAAATTAAAGATGCAAAAATGAATGAATGTAACATTAATTTCTTTTACACGTCTCTGTAATCCTACATACAATAATTAGATATGCAAATAGCTTTGCCTATGTTCGCAGGTAAACTGGAAAAAAAATAGTTTTTTTTTCTCTTATAAGTTGCTCCTATATACCATTACCATCCCAAATTTCAACAAAATTCGTACAGTAGATTTTGCGTGATACCCGTATAAATTAACACAAGCCTGCATGTTAAAACAACAAACACAAAAATTCTAACAAAATTTTTAAATCATTCTATACGCTAAATCAATATTTTCAATGTACATAATTCACTCTGTTACAATTTTATTATATGTGTAGGTGTAAAATATTTTGAAATTGAATATGACAACAAAAATTTCAAACGTTACATCAAATTCTCCAAATCCCGATTTTTTAAGCGATTAAATAGATTTTTCATTATAAAGCAATTAAGACGTTTTAATTTTTGTAAAAAAAAATTTTTAATGGGTGACAACACCAGCGCTCTTCTTTTAATAATAATCTACTTTAATATTTTAAAATTGTATAGTTAATTGAAAATTAAATTAGGGTATATTATTTACGTATGAAATTAATCCCTAATTGTTTCTTTTGCAGTCCAGTGATATTTTTGCAGGTGGAATAACACAAGCCAGCATTTTAAGCTATATTGTCACATAGAAAGCATAAACCCTTTTAAAGCTATGTCTTAAATTACACTGACAGGCGCGTTTTGATACTACGCATTTTATGCGTAGTTTTTATGGACATCGGCTTCTGGAGTACGCCTTATTCTAAGCTTGTGAACATATAAGTAATGAATATTGCAAATAATTATCCTAGCTGTGCGCTCTGATTAATACAGATTTGTTAGTCCTACATTTATATATGGCCACTTAAACACAGCTGTTAGGTTTTGTGTTTGTGCAACAGACAGACAGATAAATAATTGTTTGAACCCGCATTGGTTTAGTTTTACCAGACTTACATATCTGAATGCAAAATAAAAGTTTATTGCCCTGCAAAATTCTTAAGCACAAATCGGCATTTTTATCTTACATACTGATGATTTTATGAAAATGGAACGAAAGTCGGTTTTAAAATAACATAATTAACTAAGGTTCAGTATGTATTGACCATAAAAATGTATTGACCATAAAAATTATTCAATTAGTATAAAAATTAATATAGGTATGTCAGTATGAAATAAATATTTAATTATTTGTCAAAGATTTTGAGATGAGTTAAATATTATACTTTCCGCAGCCATTGACATACATATATTACTTTTTAAACTACTTCTACAAAATTACAAATGTAGTTTGTTGTATGTAATGTAAATGTAGTTGTTTGTATGTTTTTTTCCTAATAATATTTGAATTATTATTTTATTTTCTTTATAGCACATTGTGAGTTTCATTATTGCAAGACTATTAAAATGCAAGACACGTGCTATTAAAATGCATGAACTGCTTACTAACGTTCAGAAATGGTTCAAGCAAGTAGTAAAAGTACTCACATTTCTGGATTATATTAGTTGAAAAAAGGAAAAGGAAAGTAAAAATAGCAAGATTATGATGAAACAAAATCAATATTAAAAAGCAAAAAATTAAATGCTGGAGAGACTGAAGGATTGAAATTCACATTTTATTTGTTAATGCTTCTACATATTCTGCTTCATTAAATTTTAAGGCATATGTACATACATGTGATCTAGGCAGTGTAACCGTTGGTTCACTGCACTTGCTGATTGGTGATTTCAGGTCTACTGGATGGTCGCACAACACAGCATCACATATCAGCAGTACCTATGATAAATTTTAATTAGTTTATTTTTGTACATTTAGTACCCTTAAATTAAAATTTTACGCTGGTTTAAAATGTTCTAAGTTCAATTATTAGTTAATTTCGTATGAAGAAAATTTCAAATTAGATGTGAGCTGCACCTTAACGTAAGTGATGCCACATCTACATATTAATAAAGAAGAGAAAACTTTGTACCACTTTTTAAACACATTGCACACGAGGAGTGTGAGATTTGGCATAGTTAAAGTTTATGAGAGGTGTCCAGAAAGCTAAAATTTATATATAATAAAGGAGGAAACTTTGTACCCCTTTTAAAGCATATTGCGCACACGGAGTAGGTGTGAGATTTAGCATAGTTTGTTTATATGGAGGAGTGCAGAAAACTAAAATTTATATGTTACAAATACATTAAACTATATATTATAAATACACCAAAAGATTCATTGTTTATGTTCATACTGTCAATATCAAACGGATAATATTCTGTGGTCAAACAGTCACATAGAGAAGAGATAGTCACAAAAAAATTTTAAAATGCCAGATTTACTAAATAAGTTTCGAGCTGTGAATTTTGTGTGATTTCTGATGTTCCTTTTTCAATAGTCTGCGGAGTGTATGTCAAGGCAAAAAATGTTTATTCTATATTTTTTGTAATAGACTTCTGTATTTCATAGATTAATGAAATACAGCTTGCTTAATATACACCTGTTGCAATAGAAAAAATATGTCAGCTTGTTTAATGTACACCTATTGTAAAAGAAAATTTTGTAGCAGCAATCTGAACTGACTTACTCTTGCTTATTTATTTTTAACAAAGTGAGTAAGTGTTATAGTCAATATTTATATAAGACATCATGGGTTATGAAAGTACCTACATCACAAGAGACATATGAGCAATAAATAATATGTCCTATACATAATGAATCAGATAACTTTCCTACATTTGACATCTCTAACGATTAGCATGCTAAATTACATTACTTGAAAAAAATATTTCAAAGAAAATGTCTCACAATTTGTCAGTAATATTTTTTGGTTAATAAATGATTTCTCTTTACAAATTGTTATTAATATTGATGGATTAATAAATCAATTGTGTCATTAATCATTTGAAATTGTGAAAATATAACTTGCCATTGTACATATATACAATCAATTCAAGAAATAGGTGATTGAAAGTGACTGAATACCTATAAGAAAAGATAGTAAGACAATAGTGGTACAATATGAAATAAAGTAAAATTAATATGTGAAAGAACAGAAATATTCAAAATCACAACAAGACTAAATGAAAGGGTCAAACATTTTTTTAAATTTTTTTATGTTTGAAGAAACTGTAGCAAAATATACTATTGTAACTTACTTTTAATTATTTATGAATAAAAGTTATAATAAATAAATGTAAAACTGAGAAGATTTTGAAGTAATTGGAAAAAATACGAGTATTTTTATTGTTCATGTAGGACGAAGAAAATGGCTAATTGACTGTAATACGTGAGGGAAAATAAAAAAAAACAGTGAAATAGCTAATAAAAATAATGAATACAGAAATGATAAACACTTGCAGTTTCATATTTTTGCAAGCTAACAAAATTTTTTACCTCTTCGTTCTTCGCTGATTTGAATACTTATCGCACAAGACACAAGACAAGTATCCTGCAGCACCCATACATCGCACATTCAGTCTTTCAAAAATGATTTTCAAAATACAAGCTGAGACAAGGATTTAAAATTGTATGGGAATTTTTCAATTCTTGCCTAGCTTGCTTTGCTTTGGTGAACGTTAGGTTAGTGTGCGATAAATACTTCATAGAAATTCATGCTCATTAAAAATGTAAATTAATGTAAAGTGAAATCCAGCAATAGACACAGCAAAAACCTGTGGCATAGTAGATTATCATTTCATAATTCATCATAGAATTTGAATAAAAATACATATATGTCCTTAGAAATTCCAATTTCTTTTCATAGGATATATAAGGGCAAGAACACATTCCATAAGTGTGGATTTGTTTAAACACTCATGGTATCTTATCAGTTTCCTCCATTTTTATTTCCTTATGATTCTTGTGTAAGATTATTGTTACAAACAACTTGCAAGAATAAACCATCAGCACATAGGCAACGCATAATGCGTCGGATGGACAAAGGAGGATGTGGTTTATTTGAAACTGCATCATGTTGCGCCATCTAGACCGGCAGAGAGTAGGAGGGTACGATATATTACTAAGCTACTATCCAGCATAATCCAATGATAGCTCATGTGGATTAGCGCTGTACGGAGCTACCTTGCAATATTTGTTCGAAGAGTTAAAACAAAATTTAAATTCCTACCTGGTCTTGTCTTGCCTATGTTAGCAGATAGAAAGTCACCTTTATCCCCATTCTTTCTTCTTCAACTTATAACAAACAATGTTTTTAATAACTAAATGCCAATCAAGATATCTTTTTAAGTAAAAAATTCAATTTGGAAAACCTTTTTAATACTGGTAAATCTGACATCTGCTAATGTCAAATATTATTTTACAGAAATTCCTTGCAAAACCGTAATTTGTACTGTAAAAGTTTTTTAAAGTTATTTTTAGAATTCCGTATCTCAAAAGGAAACCTCATAGGATCACTTCATTGTTCATAGATCTGTCTGTCTGTCAAGACCCTTTTTCTGATTAACACGTGGAAGTATCAAGATGAAATTAATATCAAATATATAGGTCTACGTACCTTGGAGCTGTAAAAACATCATGCTTCTATTTATAATAAAAAGATTCAACAGCAGCAGAAAAAACTCATTTTGTCTACAATGCACTCGTTTTCACAATAGCCAACTAGACATATCGTTCTCAAAATTTGTATTATTTGAAAATAAGATAATTTAGTATCCAACGAGTTCGAAAAAAGTTTATCAGAAGATATCTGATCAAAGAGGAATTTTGGGAGAAATGGTTACAGTATCTTCTACAACCATCCTAAATATTCTTTAGATCGTCTTGTTATGTGTCCCAGGATGGATATCGAGAATGCTAACGCCACCTGTCAAGTTTTCTTG
Source organism: Druceiella hillmani (assembly GCA_039881145.1). Taxonomy (NCBI): domain Eukaryota; kingdom Metazoa; phylum Arthropoda; class Insecta; order Lepidoptera; family Hepialidae; genus Druceiella; species Druceiella hillmani. Next base: position 1,530,731 of record JAYKKI010000145.1, on the reverse strand, counting down.
TAACTAGAGAGAATAGGGATGTATTTTGATCTGAATCGTTACGGGTGACAAAATTTGGGTTCATCATTATGATTCTGAATCCAAGCAGGATTCCATGCAGCATAAAAAGAGTACACCACTCACTAAGAAGTTCAAGGTGTCACAATCAGCCAGAAAAGTCATGGCAATGTTTTCTGGAATCTCAAAGAGCTCTTGCTCATCAACTCCAAAGATAAGGGTGGGTCTATTGGAACAGTTTAAAATAGCTTTGAAGAAAAAAAGGCGAGGGAAATTAATGAAACGTGAGCTGCTTTTGCACAACAATGCACCGGTACACAATTACCGGGTTGCGATAGCTGCACTTCACAAGTGCGGCTTTCAAATATTTCAACGCAACCTTACAGCCTGGACTTGGCCTGTGCTAGTTTTATTTGTTCCCAAAATTGAAAAAGGAGGTTTATAATAAGAATAATGAGACAGGAGAGTTCAAGCAAAGATATAACATTTTTTGAGGGTGTAAATACAGTAATCGACAGATATGAGCAACATATTAGGGTTAAGGAAGAATATATTGAACAGAAAAAAATGCACCGCGTTTATTTCGACTTTCCTTCCACTTCACTCTGCAATCTTTTTGACCTACCTTCATAAATATATATTTTAGAAGTTAATGCTTCTCAAACATCTAAATGGGCAGTAAAATCTTAGTGAATTTTTTCTAACTAAAATATAACGTGTTCATCGTACCTTTACTTTCGCACGTGTTTTAAATCAAAATATAATTTCCTGAACTCATTTTCAACAATGACAAATGACAATGCAAAGAAAAAATTTGTTTTGCATAAGTCTACACTGAAGAAGTGAAAACTTTGGCAACCAATATAATGTATTGCGTATGTGGGGGATTTTGACATGAAAATTGTAAAACAAAAATAATTGACAGTAAATTTAATCGTATACTACCTATACATTCACGGAGACACGTGAACAAACCAAAACAATGCAGTGCACATTCAATTGATCATATTTTATCCACAAATATTATCATAATTTATATATATATATATATATATATATATATTTACCATATGAATGCATATAAATACGCTCAACGAATTTAATAAAAATACAAAGTAAATTACATAATATATGAATATATTTGTCCAAAGATAATATATATCTTTATTATAAACTAGCTGTTGCCCGCGACTTCGTCCACGTTTCCGTCGTTTTTCGTAAAAAAAAGTAGCCTATGTCCTTCCTCACGGTTCAGTGGTTTTGATGTAACAGACAGATTAACTTTCGTATTTTAGTAGGGAAATATAATATGTCAATCTACAATACTGTTGAAAAATATCGCAATATGGAACCGTACAATATTATTGTTAATAGCTGTGCCCGCGACTCCATCAGCGTGTAACTCCTTGTGTGTTATTAAGTTAATGTATTGGTAATATTGTTTAGATCACGTTCACATTAGTCTTAAGTACCTATAGAACGAAAATACTTCAGCGCAAAGCTTCCGGGTAAACTATGTTGAAAGTTGACCCGTCCGGCACGTGAACATAAAGATTTCTAGAACTGCTAACCCGGGAAAGAGCGACGTACAACTGACCATGCGAGAAACAACTGACACCGAGATCTACTCCAGCAACACAAAAAGTCTGCCCTTGAGCCTTATTAATTGTTATTGCATAACACACCGATACTGGGAATTGCGTTCTTTTAAATTGGAATGGAAAATTATTTGTTATTATGGGAATTCTGGGAATAAAGACGGTTTCTCCTGCACCGCAACCTGTTAAAATTTGAGCCTCGATTATATTTTGTTGCATCTGGGTTACTTTTAGACGAGTTCCATTGCAAAGTTGTGGTGGTCTTAAATTTCGGAGCAGAATAATCGGAATGCCAATTTTTAAACAAATTTCATGAGAAGGAAGTCCGGGCATATTTAAAGAATTTAAATCTAAAATTCTATCGGGTAATTAGTGGCTTCTTGTTCATCGACCATTCTATTTATTGAACTATAAACTTTGCTTTCCCCCTGTATATTCGACAGTATTTTGTTATTAATCTCAAATGCCTGGTCATTGCGAGGAGTTAAAATGGATCTTTCGCATAGCCAACAATTGTCCCTATTTAATATATTTGTTACATCACCATAAACCGACGATATAAGATGTGGTTGGAATTGCACTATACAATATAACTCAGGTGTCAGAATAAGTTTTCCTTGGTGTAGTTGTGGATAGGTACCTTCACCAATCTTTAATAATGTATCAGAAAATTGACGATCATCTGGGTTATCTCCAGTTCTCACTCGCATGTTTATAGTCAAATGCACCGATTGTATATCACGCCACAAATAAGAGCAGGCAAGCCCTAACCTCATCAGCTCGGGTTCCCCGTGGTATTACCGGTAAGGTTTGTCGGAAATCACCACAAAATAAAACCGTGATACCGCCCAATGGTCAATCATTTTGTCTTATATCCCTTAAAGTTCTGTCTACCGCTTCTACTCCTTTTCGATGGGCCATCGTACATTCATCCCATATGATTAAATTATACTCACGTAATACCTTAGCTTTGTCGCTATTTCTTGAAATACTACAGGTTGGACTTTCCATGCGATCTAAATCAATTGGTATTTTAAACATAGTGTGAGCAGTTTTACCTCCTGGTAGCAATGTTGCAGCTATACTTGATGAAGCTAGCAATTTTAATTGGCAAGAGCAATTTTACGCTGATTTCGAACATAAGCTAATATTAATTTAGTCAAAAAGGTTTTCCCAGTTCCCCCAGGTGCATCTAAAAAAAAAATTTGTTCCCAAATTATTTTGAACACTCTCGCACACGCGATCATAGACTGAACGTTGTTCTGCAGTCATCATTGGGACACCGTTTTCTAATGTTGCCAGCAGTTCCATTGAGTTGTAACCAATCTCTGTGGAATATTCCCTATTGGTAACCTCTCCGACTGAGGTTGGTGTTGGCAAACCATATTCACAGAGTGATTTACCGCCTACTGCTGTTAAGTCTTCCTGAAGAGCTAATAAGCACTGATTTATGGCAAGATCATGAAAATTATCATTAGTTGCGCCTTCATCATTGTGAGATATATTCCGAAGAAAGTCTTCTGCAATTTTTTCTTTATATTTTTCCCATAATTGTACAGTATCTGACAAATTACAAAATGTGAGTAATGTTACAAACAAATGGCGTAACCGTCGTGGATTATCACTAACACAGGATTCTGCTAAAGCGTCATCCCAATGCTGATCGTTTCCAAGCAATTGACGCGCTTGGCAAGCTGCATGATAAGTTAGATAAACAACATCGTCTACTTTTCTCAAATCTATAAATGATATTGGTCCTCGCACTGTATGTAATAATAATCGCAAATAGAAACACTCAGCGTTGTTTGGATGAACGGTATACACTCTACCAAGAACATGTTCTTTGAAAATACCTGACTCGCCATCTGCAGGCCTGCCACAGCGTCTACGATTAAAGACACCTCGTTGCTTATCGTAGGTATAATATGATGGAACTTCTTCATACAAAAGAGATTTTGCAAAATCATCAGTTTGGCAAAGTCGAAAGAATGCTAATAAAGTTGTTTGTCTAGGGTTCTCTAATCGTTCTGTAATATTTTCGGCGTTGAAATATATACGTTGACCGCCTTCAAGATGAACATCCAGATGAGTCACAGGTGAATATCTTTCGTGAATGTTGAAACTTAAGATCCGCCACACAGCTTCTGAAGAGCTGATATATCTGCCTGACTGAAATCTAGTAACTTCATCATGTTTATTTCTCAACGCAAATGTAGCTTGGTCACTGCCCTTGTTAATATACTTACAAATATATTTTATTGACTCTACACTATTACACATTTCAACATTAATGTGAGCTTGAAATGCTCTAGACAACACAGGCGAATACGGAACGACCCACCTATTATCTAAAGTAACCTCTTGTCCAGACGCTCGCCAAATTGAAAGCATGACATCTTTTTATTATAATTAGGTACGCCTGTACGCGGATCAGTTTGGTGTAAAGCGAAATTATAACCATCTTCCCCTCGACAGTATATTAAAGGATATTGCAAACTGTCGTAAGCCCTGTGGGTTTCGTAAATACGTTGCAAACGATTGTTTCTGGAACGGATAACGATATCATGCCTATCACATTCCTGGTCGACCAATACTACAGCAACTTCATTCGTGGATGGAGCGTTATAACGACTAGGGTGTTCCTGAGTTGGATGCCTATCGGCATTTATAACAATTTTATAATTATTATCACCATCTTGAGGAAAAGCTTCTAATGCCGATTTAAAACTGCATACATACGAATTAACCTAATGAAACATGTTCTGGAAGGTTAAATGAGTTCAGTATTTAAATTAGGGAAATATTGATTTCTTATATTCGACTGTTCGTTGTAGTCGGATACAAAATATATTTGAAGAAACTTAGGTTGGTCTTCAGGCAAAAGGGATCCTATCAAATGGTAAACCTGACCTTGTATCTTAAAAGTAGGCATGAAAGGACCTTCTGAGATTTGTTGAGCACCAAAGGATGTCATTTGAAACGCACTATTATAAGTGCGAATATTGTCTAAGAACTGTTTAGATTGCACATGTTCCCCTTAAAGTAGTGATTTCAAAGGTTCTGGTGGGTCTTCGAACGAAAGCAAATTTATTTTACCTCCAGAACGACAGAAACCAGCCGACTCCTTACTCCACTTTAAAGCATTACAAAAGGAACATACTACGTTCATATCGCCTATTACAGAAGATGATCTGTAATCAATTGTGAGGTTATAAGCAAACCCACTTTTATATTTGTCGGACCACACTACCGAATTCGTAGATTGATCTTGTATGTTTACATCTAAGTCATTAAAACTATGTCGAAATCTGTCTGCAGTAAGACGGGCCTCTCGCTGTTCGTCCGTTTCAAGAGACCGAATATTTTCAATTCTTAATCTTTCATTAGACAAACTTATTAATCGTTCTTGTCTCAAAGAATTGTAATATTTGCGTCCCGACTCTAGTCATTGTTCATGCTCATGTTCATCTCCAAGAGATCGAATAATATTATGGTGCACTCTATCATTTGTCAAACGGTCTTCATATTGAGTAAAAGTTTCAGATTCTCGAGATAAAATATGACGTTTGCGATCAGCTGTAAGCAGTAATTCCCTCTCAGTGAAGGTTTCTGACTCACAGGATAGTACATGCCGTTCGCGATCAGCTGTGAGACGTAATTCCCTCTCAGTGTAGGTTTCGGACTTGCGAGATAATGTATGCCGTTCGCGGTCAGTGTGAGCTGCAATTCTCGTTGTGAAGCAATTTCAGCTTCTCGGGATAACACATGTTGTTCTCGGTCAATGGTAAGCCTTAGCTCTCGTTGGGAAGAGCTTTGAGATGCCCGTGATGTAGCTCGTCTCGCTCTGTCAGCTGCTAATCGCATCTCTCTCTCGGGAGAGCTTTCATTGGCTCGAGAAGTTGAGGCACTAACTCTCATAGAGTTTAACCGATGTGCTCTTTCCTCTGCCGATTCTTGAGAACGCCTATTTCTCATTCTCTTAGCTTCTCTCGAATTTCGAGATAAAGATAATCGTTTTTTAGGTGGCATTGATGCAGGCAAATGAAAATAAAGCTAAAACGTAAATGAAAATAAAACTAATATAAAAAAAGTGAACGTAAATTAGCCAAAACACCTATCGGTATCTAAAAATCTATACTACTTCACCTAAAAAGAAATAAAATGTAAACTATTAATAATTTGTAATTTGAATGAATATTTAAACACTATCAAAATAACTAATACCTATTTTATAAAATAACAACAAAAGGAATCTAAAAATAAATTATCAAAGACTAAAAGTCGCGCTGATAAGCACGGTTTGTTAATATCAATTAAGTATTGTCTGTCAATAAGGTCGAACGCTCTGAACGTCTATTCGCATCAACAGGCAAAAATTGTATGAAGCTCGCGCTCGGACGCCCCGCCTTTTTATACCTTCGGCCGCGGCGACCGATTCTCAAACACAAAAATAATCCTTATATCATGATTAAGTATTCACGCGCGATGGCTTATTATTAGCGTATTTCATGGTGTTTCTATATCGATTTCTATGATTCTTTTTTATGGAATAGTTAATACTGTTAACTTTTTTAATTAGGGATGACTGAGAGTGTTAAAAAACGTAAGATTAGACAAATATAATCAGAAAGCTTCGAACTGCTAAGCTATCGGGAGTTAGACGTGTTATTGTGAGTCAACCATAAAAGATAGACATATGCTGTCGTGGGATATTTTTTATATAATTTTAAGGAGAACATTTCCGTCATACATGATTTCTGTGTAGCTTTAACCATTAAGGTTGCACACGCGACAGAAGCTTAAAAAATGGAGTAACTTCATATATATATATATATATATATATATATATATATATATATATATATATATATACACACATATACATATACACACACACACACACATATATATATATATATATATATATTTATATACACATCTGCATCCAAGTAGTATAATTGGCATTTCAAAAGCATGAGGTTAAGTGCAGGAATTCTGATGTAGAATGTGCAGATTGAAATAACAAATGTACTCTATGTCACTTGTAATTAATCATCAAGGTAATGTTCTTTCAATTGTAAGTATGAAAGGGAGAAGATAGTTAAACCCAATGTATATTCAAATTGATAAATAATAATCTGCACCAATTTTACTCCATGAAATATATGAACCAGTACACGTACAAGTATATTAATTTACAAGTAATATTAACATAATCTATTTTGAGGGGTTTCATTGGCATATATCTACGCACCGAAAGTAGACCATGGTTTATTTTATGATGTGATCCACACCCCCTTCCAATGGAGCCAAAGTGATTTTCACAAGTATAACTTCCCCTAAGTTATACTTGAGCGTTCATTTGTCATTTGATTGTGGCATAGTATACAGAAGCTCAAAATTGCGATATAAATAGGACATTATATTATACTGTGCAGTAGAACTGCAAAAATTAAAGTAATGATAAGAAGGAAAAGAAAGCTGAAGTTATTTTTGTCAAATCTGCATTTAAATTATTAACTAATTTAAAAAACATATGGAAATTTCCTTCGTCCAAGGATCAGTTCACCAACAATGTTGTAAGGTACGTTATGTGATTATGTGTTTAATTTTGTTATACTTTCGCCAAAAACTTGACATTAATGTACAAGAGTTCTACAAGAGTACTTCTTGGATTCTTACTTCTTCAAACCAAGTATGCTCAGAGTGCTTGCCAGTATCAAACTATTTCGTATAAAACCAAAATAATTATTCAACAATGTTTTCCTATAACGCTTTTGATGAAGTGTTACTGTAACAATAAATTTCTTATTTATCCCAGCGACATGGGGATTGGATCAAAATTACCCATCACGTTTTAGTTTGCTTAAAATTACATAACTACAAATGCGACATTGCTAGACTTTTTAGTAGTTGGAGTTAGTGTCCTTTTCTAAATATTTTCACTAATAGCTAAATATGCTATGTTTGAATTGGAATACTGGGATTTTTTTTTCTCTAATTATATGCTACAAGGCCTAAAGTTGCAGCATGTACAAATTTGTCAAAATACATGCACATAAAAGAATACAATATTATTGATTTAAAAGCTTTTATTTGGCTTCTTTATATAGCAGGCCTAAAGTGTTCTGGAAGGCAGAATTTAGACAGCAGAGTTGAAATTTGTTCTTCCTGCTTTGGCTTTCAAAAAGATATAACTACAGTTCCTCATGTCCCTAAAAAAATAAAATAGTTTTATTGATATCAAGTCTACAATGTCTATAATGACAACATAGCCTATAATGACAATACTATTGATGATACGACTGGTGAAAAAAAAACTGGAAATCTACACTTGTAATGTAACAAAATGTGGATGTAGTTGATGAGCTTTGTGCTACGACGTGTGTCGTAACAATTTTTACAATTTTTTTATTTTTACAACCTTAACAATTTTTTACGCAACGATGAAAATGTGTGCTATTAACAGCCTCATACTTTATCGAATCGATGGTAAAAGAAACCAAAAGTGACGTCGATACTTAAAAAACCTAAGTCTTACCCTTGTGTGAGAATATTTGAAAGGCTGCCATAATGTAACGCATTTATCCTGAGAATAGTAAAAAAAAATTGGACGATTTGTTGATGAATGTTCAGAAGAACCTCTATGCAGGCCGGTGAATCCTACAAAGAAAGATTGCAAAACAAGGCATAATTGTAAAGCTTGGAATAAGTATGTTTGTTCTGAACACATAGTACCTTATTGCACTGAATGCATAATTCTGATTAATTCTATGTAATTTTTTTCCAAAGATTAAATATACTTAAGTTTATTAGTGCCAATAAAAAATAAAGACCATTAATAAATATATGATAAGTTAAATTAGGCTAAAGACTGCCAATTTCGTTGATTTTTTTGAAAATGTTTATCAAGCATCATTAAAAGATTCCATAACATTTTTATAATTTCATTTCCTAAACAAAGTTCCATTAATGCAATAAACCATAACACCTTACTAATTTCATTTAAAAATAGTTAAAAACAACATATTTCTTATACGGGTCGTAATGAATCACCCCACTTCTGTGCCATAATTTTCTACCTTTATGATGCCGGGCTAATTTATGTAAATATGCAACAATATTCTTTTAATTCTATTTTCTTCTTTATTTATTTATCTTCAATTCAGTTAAATCTATACCTAAATATTTACATCACTAAGAAAAAATATACGTGATGTGCATGATTTATGATTTTATTTTTTGAGAAGACGTTTGGATGTGTTTTTATTTAGAATTACTTTTTGGGTCGACGAGAATATTCAATATAAAAAAATTCCATTATATTTTTTTACACCGTTGAGACGTATATCTCTGAAAGCATCTCGAAAATAAAAGAAGCTTGTCACTTCATGTTAACATCACTGGAGTCTTCAAATAATGATATATAATTCAACCTCAAAAAATTATAAACTGTCAACTGCTAACTTCTGCTTACCTCTGAGCTGCACAGGTGATCCCATAATATGTTATTGAAGGCGTCACCATCAGCAATACGATGTAAAGTGGGGTGAATAGTAAGTGGCATGAATTGCTCTGGAAACACATGTCTCATCAGGTGTGATACACTATCATTCATTGAGATGCTCCATTGTCCGCCTCTGGAATGCATCATTGGAAATATATCAAATTTATATCGGGTCATACTTGAAAAATACCGTTTTAACAATAAATTATAGAATTATTCAAATCAGTAGAAAATTTTGTACCAACTTACTGATAAACAGTTGAACATTTATAATAACACTTACTGCTCATGTGTCTCAAGAGACTAAATCGTAAACATTTTGCTTAATACGGCAAAACGTTTACCATCATATATAGAGAGATGCCGCAATAGTATCGTTGGGTCAAAGAAAAATCCTGGCCATCTCAATTAAAAATCAACAGTAGCAAAGACAATTTGTGTTAATGGAACAAACGACACTTATTAAAATTTTTTCTACCTCAGTAGATAGGATTCCTCGTGGAAACTGAGAAGTAAGATGTAAAACCTAAAAGTACAAATTACTGCTTTTTGCTTTCAGTTGGGTTAATTAAACTCAGTAAAAAAATTAGTTTCACTGAAATTGCCGATGTGAAAAGAAGTTGAATAAATTCAACTTGTCATTTGGTAATATACTTATGAAGAGGGAGTTGTGTATAGTAGAGTCCAGTTCGATGAATAGAAGTGATGTCTTTTATTATCAAAAGTGTATCTGTACCCAAAAAAATGTTTAGCTTGAAAGAGATGAAAATATTAAAAAAAGATAGAAAATAGGACGTGTTGGTTTGAGGTTTGCCTCTGCACTCTGCACAACCTCTTAAATCTATAAATATACTCATGCTGAATGTGTCCGCTCTTTCTGACTTAAATCGCCATGCTGAGTGAACATCATTGAGTTCTTTGCATGCGTACTTTGCAATTTCGTAACAACTTGTCGATTTAGCAATGTTGCCTCTATATATATTTTCTAATGAAAGATGAAAATGCAGAATGGCATGTCGAATTGAAGTGTCGATTACGATCCATTGCTTGCAGACAGACTACAATGAGAGTGCATTGACATGTCCTTTTGCTGTATATTTCTTCATGGTTCTATTGTTTGATTAATGGTACAGTATAAACAGAAACAGCTACAATACTCTGCCTCGAGCGAAATGTAGTAGCAGCCAAACTGTATAACCACTATGTGAAATATTGAGTACTGAGTAAGACGCATGAAGTGGTGGCTATCTGGTTGTCTGAAAGTTTGGTTAACTTATTATAAGACAGATAGTTTAAATTAAATAGTAAAATTTGGTGAGTATCTGACGATGACTGGTAGGTATTTTCATGGAACATGCAGGCAGGTCTCAGAGGGTCAATGAAGTTATCTCATTTCAAATCTTTGCAAGGATTAATTTAAATTGATTGTAGTGGCTTCTTCATAGTGTCATTTATATAAATATGGGTTCGTAAGTCAAGAGGTTTTGATGCACAAAGACAGTTCGATTTTCTGAATGCGTAAGGTGGCATAAATGTGTTTCACAATAATTCTAGATAGTATAATCACTGTGGCACTCAGTAAGCTCGTAAATTGATGAGTATGGTAGATAGGTTGTGTGTTCATGTTGTTTAGCTGTTAAAGTGTGACTTTAATGCACCTTTTAGATGCAACATTTGATGATTCTATCACCCTACCGGTTATAAAGCGTTATTTATGTTTTATTGATACCTATGTATTCAGATTATCATATTGACTACTAGTCGGCTTTTGAATTGACATCATTCATCACTGCTTAGTATTATAGGAAATCCAAATCTTGATATCCGATTGATCGTAGGTTATTTCTGCTACTTATTTGGTGGTGATATTACTTGTAGATATCACCTCAAGCCATCAATACTTGTGACAAGGGATCGATGACCAATCGGTGTGATAGGTAGTAATATGACGAAATGAACACGTATAAGTTGAAACCGGTTATTAACGGGAAACTTGAAATGTTGCTATGGTATGGCAGAACATTTGCATGACCATCTTGTGGGTTGTTCTTCTACCAGGATGGCTTATGTTTTGATGGATTCGAAGGCCGTGTGATGATACTTTTAGAGCAAGTACGGATGGATGTGTTGAGTTGATGTTTCGCTATATACCTTGCAATAGCGTTAACCATTGGCTAATAGCGTTAACATTACCATACGGTATATTTACATCCAAAAAAGTTTCAAAATCCTACATCTACATTTTAACACAATCTTTTTGAACTTTACTTTGTTCCGTGGTTTATATACTAAGGTATTGTATGCCAGTATTGGCAACACTGTCTATGTAACTTGCTGCGTTGCTGCAGTTTCGCTAGGTAACTTTTACTGAACTTAACTTATATGAGCTAGAAATGTTGTTTTAATTCTTGTATGTGCTCATACAAGTTTAGCTGCTTGGGGATTTGTGCCGATGGAAGCGAAATGAGATATTGGCCAAAAATAAGATATGTTCTTAGAATCTGATGTAAAAGGAGTGAGTGGTATGAAGTGAGAGGAATGAAGGAAAGGTTGTACTTCTGCAAGAAAATTGTTCCTATCTGCAAGGAAATTGTTTCTAATTCTTACTTGTTTCTAATACGTTAACATTACTGATATTACGCTTTATATATTTTGTTGACTTTACACTTGTCTCCCATAAACAAACTAGCATAGGGGAATAAAATGGAATGAAAGAAAATTTAATGACTTCTTCTAAAATGAAAGTACAGGGGTGGGCCAAAAGGGTGTTGGTGGTTTTAAAGTGAAATTTAAAAACAACTAAAATTCGTACATTTTTAGTTGTATTTTTACAAAATAGAAGTAATGGAATTTTCATGACTTAAAAATAATTTTGTTTAAATAAAACCCACAGCTTTTTGACATTCTTGAAAACGAAGTCGCACATTCTGGAACAACTGGCGAAACATTGTCCTCGGAATATTGTTAATTTCCCAGATAATGTTTCTCTTGAGTAGTTGGACTGTTGTCGTACACTACAGATTTAAGGTAGCCCCATAAAAATAATTACATGGAGTGAGATCTGGAGTACGTGGGGGCCATTCAATATTCCCCCTTTGTGGAATGAGTTTTCCCGGGAAAATTTCATTCAAAAGGGCTATGGAGACCTTGGCAGTATGACATGTGGCATCATCTTGTTGGAACCATATCCTGGATGTATTCCCTTGATGTTCTTGCAAGGACAGAATCAAGAACTCTCTTATTATATCGCAATAATTGTGGGCTCTTAATGTCACCGGGCGACCTCTCTCGTCCTTGACAAAATATGGCCCGATAATACCGTTTGCCGATATTGCAGCCCAAACGACAAAAGTGGACGTTCATGAAGTCGTTGGGAATTTGTATCGGACCAGAATCGACAGTTTTGTTTGTTAACATGGCCGTTAAGACGAAAGTTGGCCTCGTCACTAAACATTAGGTTGAAAAAGTTGTTAAAGTGGTTGAGCACTTCAATAACAAAGTTAAAGTGGTTACCGGCATCATTCGGCTTGAATTCTTGCGCAAACTGGATTTTATAGGCTTTAAGATGCAAGTCATGTTTCAAAATTCGCCTCAAAGTTGTTCTCTTGACGTCCAAAGCCTGACTTCTCTTACGAGTTGACTGTTGCGGATTTTGCTGAACAGAGACACGAACACGCTCCACTATGTCAGGCATTCTCGCAGAGACTGGACGTCCACGACCCATTATTGTTACAGTCGACCCAGTTGTTTCGAAGATTCTGATCCATTTCTTTATAACATTGGCGCTAGGACCTTCACAAATGTCTCGTAAACCGTATTCCTGTCGATACAACTGTCGCACAGTAATCAAAGACTTGTTATTTTCATAATACACGCGGACACAAAAAGCACACTACGCTCCGGTGTACGGCTCCAGGTGACTAAATTTCCAGGAAACGATGCGTCTAACAATATACCCCACCTCGCCTCACTGCGTCGCAAGCGTCCGAGAAATTAAAGATTAAAATTCGTAACACCCTTATGGCCCACCTGTATATGGCTGAATTGAGGATTCTAACTAATTCATTACTTGCTCTTACGAAATTACATCCATTATCAGTATGGATAGTGTGAAGTTTAACCTCTACATTATGTGTATCTGCATAAACAGAACATAAATGCATTTAAAGTGAGATCGCTGACCAATTCCAAATTATCGCCTTTGTCAAAAAGCATATAAGTAAATGAAGGTAACATTTTGAGAATTTATTGCTGCATTCCTTTGATATTTGAAATTGGCAAGGAAATTTGATGCCACATACCTGAAACAGAAAGCTTGGTTTTGTTGTAGTTAGCGTTGTGGAGATGACAATCTTCTCTGAGCACGCCAGCCCCATCGATAAATGGTGACAGCTGTTAGAAAGATGAAATTGAATTTAATTATTTTGAATTAAGTTTCAAAGAGATTTAACGTCAGTAGGAGTTCATGTAAAATCGATGAGATTAGTTTTCAAATCTCATCGATTTTACGTGAACTCGAACTTTTGATTACGTGTGTTTTGATTAATGTTAGTGTGTACATTTATTTATGGTAAGTCAGTGGTTGTTCAATTAACTTATTGTGGCCACTGAGATTCATTTTAAAGAATGAAAGTTCATTCCATCATAGTTCTGATTATTAAAATGAACTGGGTTTCACTCCTCTGGAGGCTAAATATGCGAAATTCAATGACGTAGGTATGTGATGTCATGATTCTCTTTTACTAAGTTCATATTTCACACTAATTATATTACATATAAATGGTATACCTATAAGTGAGTCGGATAATATCCATTTACATTGAATATTATAACGTAAAGTATTACAAATCTTGATAACTGAACAAGAATCCAATAACGAACTACATAACTCTAGCGTGGGATAGTCGTCAGTTTAAATGGTGATACTCACATTTTTGCACAGAGATTCATTCCTCATGATTATTTTGTCAAAAATAAAGATTGTAAGTAAACCCAACCCCGTTCATCTGTTGTGAAGCATCCATGAAAGAATAAATCTAATTGGATACAGGTGATGTACATAAAGCATACCTAGGTATAGAGATATAATGAGGATGGTAAAGATTTTTAAAAATATTAAATCAAGATTTTTTTAAGGATTTCAGACGCAAGATAATCCTTCCCCGATTTTAGAAGCCACAATTTCTGTAAAAGTGTTTTAATGGTTATTGCACAAGCATAAGCAAGCCCAGTGTGTTATTTACATTGCATATGTTCGACAAAACTGTTCTTTCTGTAATTTTTCAGTTTCAGTCATGTTTACAAAAAACTGCACTTGATCGGTAGCAGAAAGTCAATGCAAGCCTAATGAACTTGATTGTTTAATTAGATGTAATAATTGTAATATTGCTAAATAGTTTTGAAAATTACTTTAGATTCAGTTTGCCAATTTACGTAGTGGGTAACTGCAGAAGCTTACGTTTCGGAATTAGTAATGGAATTACTTGTGCATAATGTTGCCTGTATGGCAGTTCCTATTAATAAGTTATTGAAATAAAAGTAACGTGATATAACTTGAGATATAACTTTATCATTAATTTCCAAGTCAACTATTGCAGACAACACTGACTTTAAAAAGTCAGTCAAACGCAAGCTGTACTCGCACAATTACAGTTCGCTACCATCAGTCCCCACTCAAATATAAATAGTAATGCACATCCACCACATGTTTAAAAGAAGCCCATATGCTGCGCGTGGCTTCTTTTAAACAGTAACAACCCATATGGGCTTCACTTTAACAGCCCCCGCTGTCGACTACACCAATACACTGTGATATTGTGTATGCACAGATTGGAGTAGAGAGCGTTTTGAGTATGCAAAATTAAAAATGTCATGTATGAACATTGTGAGAAATATTTCTTGTGAAAATTTTTCTTTAAACCCAATGGTACAGCAGTTATAAGTAAATAAATAATTCAAGTGTTTATAAAAATTAATAGTGCTGAAATTTTTGAATCCTGATAATTTTTGTTCAATCTAATTACCCATGTTAATGAATTTTTTTACATTTTTTTAGTATAGTCCTTCTGGTGAAAAGGGTGGGGTGCAGAAATTTTTCCCATAAAATGTTTTAAAGTCATAAAAACAATACAGTTACAGTTAAATTCGTGCTTCAATAAGCTTTCATGGCAACCTACATGATAACCTTAAACGAAACGTTTCTTTTAATTTTCAAATTCACCCCTAAAATTAACCCTTTGGATTAAAATTCTTCTTTTTATATTTCACGCCTATAACTGGATCACCATATTCTATCTCTGTGCCAAAATTCAAATCTTTACTCTGTGCCAAATGTTAAATTCTTTATCAATTAGTTACTAAGAAAATCTCCTGTAACAGACGGACGGACGGCTAGACAGCGAAGTGACTCTATCAGTGTTCAATTTTGACAATTTTGTCACAATACATGCTGAAACTTGTTTCATACCCATTTTGTATGTAAAGGTATTTAACTGTAACATATCAAGGAGTAAGTGTAGTTTCTTTCACAGAAGTATTAGCTGTAAGTTGGCGTCGAAAATCATCTATAGAAATGTGCCGATACATTTTTTGTATATGGGCTAATAATACATATGCAAGTTATATAAATCTCAATATTATGTCTATTAATAGATCTTCTAATGCTGAACCAGTGTAATCAAGATTAAGGATAAGAAGGACTTGCTTGAGGACAACTTAGCCAAATGAATTGAATACTACATGAAGTTTCATAATGTCGTATTTTTCACGCACTACAATGCGTGGGTAGGTAATGGTCAAATTTAGGTTTTTCAATCCTACTTAAATGGCCTAAAGCTCACATCCCTTTTGAATTGTTTGCACTCGTGTTTC
Source organism: Druceiella hillmani (assembly GCA_039881145.1). Lineage (NCBI taxonomy): Eukaryota > Metazoa > Arthropoda > Insecta > Lepidoptera > Hepialidae > Druceiella > Druceiella hillmani. The sequence continues at coordinate 1,514,759 of JAYKKI010000145.1, read as the reverse complement.
ATCTTTACGTTTTTAATTAATTTTTTCTTTTTATTAATAAATTTTATTTTAATCTTAAATTACGACTCACCTAAAGTTTGAGATGACTCACGACATACAAACTAAACCTCTACATTATTCAAGCTTTTAGTATTATTAATGAAATGTTTTTTTACATATATCATGCTCACGCATAATAACAATTTTAGAATTAGGTAATTCTTCAAGCTCCATACTGAAGAATTTTTACTCCTTTTTTTACGGGAATTATGTTCTATATTTTTAAAATATGCCGCTACTCTTCCTACCATACCAATTATCCACAAAGTTTTAAATTTTGTAAAATTGGTGAACTTGATCCTAATGGTTTTTCCCCAGATTTATAAAATATATCCACTCCTAACAGAATGTCAATGTCAAAGGGCTTAAAAAATTCAGGATCCGCAAGTTGAATCGAACTTGATATTTGTAATGATGAAGAACCAATTAGAAAAACTGGCCTATAATTGTAGGCACAACTAAACATGTTACATTAAAGTTAAATGTTTTAATTAAGGAACATACATTAATGTCACAGTTTTCTGAAATAAAAATAGGTTCTCTCACAAGTGGAATAAGCCCAGTTTGCTATTTAAATTTTTAATTATACGGAAAGATTAAATAAATTATCACAAATTTTAAGTAATGCAATATCAAGAAGTGCTTATTCATCATGACAAATTGAAGATGCCGCAGATGAACACTGTACTGGTAAGTTACTTATGTCATCTGATGTATTATGTGTAGTATTGTTTACTTCTAAAAATATTTTGTGTTTAAGTTTATAGATTCGCCATACGAGTTGTGCTCCGCTTGGAAAAGAGTTCAAGAATAAATTTAATTCAGAAGCCTGACAACTTCTTCTTTCGGGGTTTAAAGGTTTAAAACATGGAACATTAAAATATTACACGTCTTTCTTTATAGAATGGATAGGCAGGTTTACAGCGAGGGAATTTATTTTTCTTGATGATATAAAGCATTTCATTGTAACCAATATTTAATTTTAATATTATCACAATTATTTCACAAATGCTCCTAACACAAGCTGCTTGAACTATTGTTTTTATTAAAATACAATATTTCAAGTGTGTCTGTACTATCATGTAAAAATATTGTGATTATGTGATATTCATTCATGTTATATTTAAGTTCACTGGGGGAGGGAGTTACAGTATCTAGTCAAAACCATATATATTATTAATATATCACACTTGTCGGTGGACTGCCATAAAGAATTTAAAGTTCTTAAAATTTTTCCGATATGGTCTTAATGACACGAAGGCATATATGACGTTCATGTTTAAGGGTTCCAATGCTAAATCATGCTTATTTATACGCATGTTAACATTGTTATATTATCTGTAAAGGGGTTCAAAAACAATTTTATAATTCAATGCTGCGACTTTAATTACCTTCCTTGGTAAACCGACCTTGGTTACCTTGCTGGAGGGTAAACCCTCCAACGGCAATCTTAAACATTTGCATTTATTTTTTATCAATTTGAACATACTTGAATATATTAATGAGATGAATGTGTCACTGAAAGCCAGCTAAGCAATATAATTGTCAAAAAATTTAGATAATTAAATTTCAAGCAATAACTCATAACAGTTTAATAATGATATAATAAATAGACAGCAATTAATGTAAAAGAAAAGAAAGAGCACACCTCCAGTATGAATTATAGAATATTATCCAAACTTCACTTAGTTTGTATTTACAGTAACATTAAAGGTTCAAAATAATAAATGGTATAAAGTATAAGGTATGATTTTTCGATAATATTACTGCTTAAACACAGTTAATACATGACAAATTGAATGTAATTTTACAAAATGAAATTTCAAAAAGGATTTCTGGGTGACTAATAGAAATTAAAGCAATGTTATATATATCTGTAACATTCAAACAAATTAATATCCACTCTAAGTTCAGTTAAATAGAACATTGTGATAACAGCTCTACTAACAATAGCTGCGCTATTATTGTTTATTAATTTTAATTAATTATTGAATATATTTGGCGTTAATTTTGTAGAAATTCATTATTCACAATTAAATGAAACTATGTGATGTAGTATTAGTTCTACTTTCTTTAATTTCTTTACCACGACCTAGGTTTCGTTGTATTACAACATCTTCAGGTGGGATATTAGCAAAAATCTTTGCTAGTATCCCACCTAAACGCTAGGTCGTGGTAAAGAAATTAAAGAAAGTAGAAATAATACTACATCACATAGTTTCATTTAATTGTGAATTTTAATTAATTTAAAAATCAGTTTTAACGATAATTCCTAAATTCACATTCACATTTAATACTGCATTAACACTAGTTAAGTACTAATTCATTCTGAAGTTTGTATATGAACGTGTAGTATACTCTCATAGTTCACTTAATAAGAGATTTCACGAAATTGAAATAGATTGTGGTAATTTCATTTAAAAGTGAGGGGTATTAGGAACATATATGTAATAAATTTGCTTATAAAACTTTCCAGGAATCTTTCAGTACATGATGGAAAATATTTGACTTCATCCATTTAAATCAGCCGATTTTCAATAGTAGAAATTTAATAAAGCAAATTCAACATGATAATCGAATTATTTAGTTTAAATAAATCGTATTGCCACTACGTAGCATTAATTACTTATAAGAAATATTTCATCGCTGAATGAAAAGTGTGAGGAAAAATATTGATAATTGACAAAAAAAATGCTTTCCTTTAAATATGAAGTTATATTTAAGACGAACTTAGTTTCTTTAATGAATGGGATGTTATTATAGTTTGTTTCAAATTAACAAATGACAGTAATTTTCTGATTCATTATGAATATAATGAATATGGCGATGTGTGATTATTTGAAAACTTTATAAAATAGCACAACCAAGGAAAATGAAGGATTTATGTAAATAATAATAAAATAATATACAAATATATCTTTAAAATACAAAGTTATTAGGGAATAATTAACAACATTTGTATGTAGCTGAATTTATAAAACACTTACTAGCAATATTCGCCAGAAGAACTTCATGTATATATAGTCGTATGATTATCGTTTCGAAATCAAATTGTATTTATAATTATAAACATGAAACTAAAAAATTATACTCGATAAATAATGAAATTGAAATGAATTAACACTAAAAAATCCTACGCGCGAAAAATGAAATAGCAATTAAAAATTGAATGCAACTGTCAATATAACGGCTGTCACATTATGTTGCCACTTGAAAAAAATTTCTTTGAGAGAAAACAGGAGACAAAGTATTTTGGTATATATATTTGCAGTCGGTTCGAAGATTAAGTTGAAAAATACTCATTTTGTATGTTTTTAGGAAAAACAGCGTTTACACTATTACATTTCGTTGAAAGAAATACAGAGAAAGAATTCTAAAATATTACGATTGGCCATTTAGCGGTATTGTTAAATTATAACAACCTAACCCTTTTATTAAAATATATTATGTTAGGCATGATTTGAATCGTTTAAAATTTATTTAGTATTATGTTATTCCTTAATTGATTTAATTTGATATCAGAATTTCCGTAACATTTTTAATATTCCTTGTAATATTTTTCGATTTATTTTTTATTTTCTCATGAAAATTCAAATATATACGTAGATATTTATTTAAATATAGAAGCAAAAATCACTTTAATGAAAACATTCAATGGAAATGTCAGATTATGTTGTCATATAAGAAAAACAACCTGGCAGAAAAAGCCAAAGAAATATATTTTGGTAACCATTTTATTGCAATCCTATTAATGTTTGAAGTTATTCACTAGTTATGGGAATATTTAGGATGAGTACTTTCCTTGAGCTTGGGTTGCCTGATTTTATTATATTTTAGTTTGTACAGTAACAATTTTTCGTTTATTCCGACTATATAAATCGTAACAAATTAAACTCTGTCTTTAGGTTTTATTACTCTTATACGAATCTCATTTATTTCGGACTTTTAGTTGCCAGTTAGTTGAGTATGTCACAAAAATTAAAATTGATCAATTTCGATCCTATAATAGTATATCTAATATTTTTAGGAAACAATTTTCGAGCTCAACATAAAGGCTATATTAATGTTTTTTCTTACTAAACATATTTTGATAATGAACCATAATAAATTATTATTTACGAAATATACATTTAAACAGTAAAATTCAGTCATTGGCCATCTTATCAGATATGTGATTATAAGATGACTAGTCAATTGACGATAAATTATCAGTGGTCAAACCATTTCTTTGGCTTTTTTCCCTAGCTTTCTAGCACATCAGACACATTTATTTATGAGTCAAGCCACCAGAACCTAATATTATTTTAGATTATTTGTTTTGTTCATAACTTTCCTCCAACGAAAATCAGTAGTAAGGGTAACACAATAAAGGGAAGTAGAATCACATTAACACATCATTTTTATAAAAAAATATACTTCTGATGAAAAAAACTGTTTATTTTATCAAAACACATGAAATACACAGCCGCATATCAAAATCTAACATTACTTGGTCGCCGATTTTTTCAAACAACAAAAAATATTACATTATAATTCTCAAATTTAGAACACTGCAATCTGATCATGATGAAAATTGAAGGATCACACCACTTATGAATCAAAAAATAGTCAGTTATTTTTTATGGGAAAATAATGCTCACACTTGTGAATCTTAGAAAATAGATTAGTACTTTATATTTTAAGCTGCTTGTGTATTTCAGTAGCCGTCGTTTCATGGTATTAAATAGAGACATATAGTGAAAGAATGCTTCAATTAACTCTTTAAAATACTTCAATTAACCGTCTTATCGAATTGGCCATATTTTCTCAAATTACTCTATTATTTAAAACATATTAAATTTCGTGTTTCCGTAATAGAATAAATATACACTAGTTTCTATTTTATTTCCAGCTTTAGTTATTTTTTAACTTTACTGTTCAATAATTTGTTAGGACTAAGAAATATAACAAGACAATTAATAAAAACTAGTAGGAAGAAACCAGAATTTGAAAATGAGAAAAAACAGCGAAACAAAATGATTATCACATTATGTTATCACAGGAAAAATAATCTCACTATAGAGACGACCACAAATGTTTCATTGCAAAATTGTTTTCTTACTAATATTTAAATTATTTGCTATTTATATAGTTTGAAATACATTAAATTGCATATTGTTCTGTAACCAATTTAAATTTATAGGAAATTTGTAAAATAATTCTAACATTTTTAAAATTTCTTAATTATATTATTTAATATTTTATTATTTAATATTTTTTTACTTACGCGGAGGTGATGTTGATGAGATTTCGTACTGCTACCCGGATGGGCAACATATTCTTTATTGACGAAGCTCACTTTCACATTGGAGGATATGTGAATAAGCAGAAATTTCGTTACTGGGATGTCCACAACCCAAGACAAATGCATCAAGAGCCTTTACATAAGCCTAAAGTAACAGTCTGGTGTGCCATGTCTGCATCTGCAATCATAGGGCCTTATTTCTTTGAAAATCAACGTGGCCAAACTGTAACTGTGAATTCGGAGAGATATGCCCAGATGTTAAATGACTTTTTCAGAGTAGAGCTACAGAATAGTCCATCCTTCAACCAAAACACATGGTTCCAGCAGGACGGGGCCACAGCTCACACTGCTAATGTGTCGATGAATGCAGTGCGGCAGTTATTTCCAGAAAAAAACATATCCCGAAACGGTACCGTACAGGGCCACCTAGGTCACCCGATTTAAGCCCATGTGACTTTTTCTTATTGGGATACTTAAAATCCGTTGTTTACAAAACAAATCCGAGCACTGTGACACAACTTAAAGAAAATATTCGAGCCGAAGTCAGTAGGATACCCCAGTCGCTCTGCAAACGCGTTTTTGAAAACATGCGTGCTAGACTCGAAGAGTGTGTCAGATTCGATGCCTGTTTGGAAAATGTGGTTTTTAAAAAATGAAATCCGCATTTGTTGTAATAAAGTTAAAATATACCTACTTTGTATTAGAGGTGTAGTTTTTTTTTTACAATTTTTCAAGCATTGAAATCTGCCAATGGACACCCTGAATATATATATATATATATATATATATATATATATATATATATATATATATATATATATATATATATTATATTATATTTATATATATAAACTTTTGAACATTATTTTATCAAAAATTACAATAAAGAATATAAAGAATATTATTTATAAGCAATTTCGAAACATTTACGGTACAACTTTGAGAAATTCCTACCTATGTGAATAAAAGGAAGGAAGGATAAAACATTTTGAAGTATGTTATAGCTACATATATTTGTCCGAATAATTTGTGTTACTTTTCTGGATTTTTAACACTTTTTTTAAAAAAAAATCAAATTACAAGTTTAATTTTTGGAACTTCAATACTAATAGGTACATCTTAATAAAAAATATAACAAGTAGATTTTTTTTGTGATATAATCTGACGGCACTACCTAAATATAAAGACGTATTGATCTTATTATATTTCCGATTCCTGGCAAGAAAATCAAAATAAAATTAGACAATAACGAAAAGGAATGTTCAAAGTAATATAAAAATTCGATAAAATTTTAAACCATTTATATGATGAACAATTGAATTTTAAATGAAGTAAACTGTAAATAACTTTATTTATTAAAAGATTGCAACAAAACAATGCTAAAATGTTCATCTTTTTCTTTTACTCGTCTGGCAACAAATAATGACAGTCGTTATTACGCTGTCCGCGTAATTTTTCAATTCTTCTTTCTTCCTATTATATTTCAAAAATTGTTTTTACTATATATTTGAGACCTGATAAAACGTTACAAAGTAGATTTAAAGAATAACTAATAAAAACATTTATTGAATATATTTGGCGTTAATTTTGTAGAAATTCATTATTCACAATTAAATGAAACTAAGTGATGTAGTATTATTTCTACTTTCTTTAAGTTCTTTACCACGATCTAGGTTTCGTTGTATTACAAAAATATTAAACAATCTTTGCTCATAGTTCACCGGAAGATGTTGAGATACAACGAATCCTAGGTTGTGGTAAAGAACTTAAAGAAAGTAGAAATAATACTACATCACGTAGTTTCATTTAATTGTGAATAATCTTGAATTCTTTTTGTATGGATTGGACGCGGAGATAAATAGAAGTATCAAAAACCCTGAGAGGTGGATATGTCGCAGCGTCATTTTACTGTCCAACCGCCGGTCATTCGGCATACTTCCGCCTTCCTAAGGAATATTTGGTGTTCTCCGGGGAATGCCATGTTAGTGTGGAAGCCTTGAATTATGCTTTACTCAAAAAGATTCGCAGACTCCTTGTCTTCCCTGACTCCTTAAGTTGTCTACGGCCCCTTGTCGCTAATCAAATCTGCGAACTGTAGCTTTCTGGTTCTCCAGATCAAACAAGTTACGCTTGATTCGGAGAGATCGGGATCCGATGTCGTTCTAATTACTGCGGAATAGTAAGTAATAAAATAGTCGACGCAAAAGCTCGGTTCGCCACGCGTGTGTTTCACTATTAATTTCATTGAAGATCTCCTTCCCATGACTCGTTCCTGAATGACATCTGACTGGTAGAGGGCGTGGGAAAGTCGATCCCAGATTACGAGTGCGGGTTATCCAGATTCAATCTTTTATATCCTCAAAACTTTGGTTCACAAAATTCACTTTTTCTGGAAACCTTTGTGGTATCTCGCATGCATTTGTGTCATTGTTCTATTCCTACCCATTTGGCTAGGCTGCGTGTCAGAGAATCTCCAATTGGCGACTGTGGGTTTGAAGGTAATCTAAATCATCTCATTTCTACATGTCCATTGTATAATAGATTTCCTGCGTTTAGTAACAAATATTGTAATATAAAATTCAATTGCCCATTAACATAAGATCACTTTTACCTATTGCCAACAAACCGATTCTAGGAAGGTATGTCATATTAATCATTCAGTACATAATAAAGAACGACATGAAAATGTAGAATCTTTCATATTTATATTCCTGTTTTTGTTCTCTCACGGTTCTCAATTCAACATTGTTGTCGCGAGGATTAAGGATATTACCATCATCTCTTTATACATTCCCCATCCTTCCCTCTATCCTTATTAATCTCGAGCTACGGGACATTTTATCCTCGATCCCGGGCCCGTTTATGCTCCTAGAAGTCTTCAACGCTCACCACCCGTCATGGGGCTCTATTCACAGCAGTCCGTTAGGAGACGCCTAAGTGGAGCTTCAAGACGACTTAAGCCTGTGCTTACTTAATGATCGTTTCCCTACAAAGGCTCCGGTCCCATTTCAATATCCCAGCGCAGTCGATAATTCCTTCTGCTCGGCATCTCTCGCTTCACTTGTCACTTGGAACATTCTAACCGAATCTTTTGGAAGCATCCATTATCCTATAATAATATCTTTCCCCCATTTAAATTTACATCCATCAAAAAGCCTCCGCTTCAAAAATACAGTCTACATACGGCAGATTGGGAGGGTTTTTCGATTATTCCTAGATCGAAGATAAACTCCCTCCCGTTGATCTGGATACGATTGAGTCTTGCTACGATCTCTTCGTTAAATATATTGATCTAGCTGCTAGCAACTCCATCCCATTGAAGGATATTTCTCAACGATATAGGTCTTCTCCTCCTTGGTGGGATGAAGAATGCTCAGCATCTATTAAAACTCGTAAAGAGGCTGAAAAGAGTTACAAATCTAATATGTTCGTTGATAACTTTCTTTCATTTTGTAAGACCCAAGCCCAAACAAAACGTATCCTTCTTAAAAAAAGGGAGGGTTGGAAGAAATTCTGTCTCACCCTCTCTCCATTAACTCCTCCTTCTCTCGTTTGGTCAAATATCAAACGTTTTCGATCTGTTTTTTAAGCTTTAAATAAGCTTCCCCCCCCCCTCTTCCGTTCCTAACTTGGATGAGCTCCCTATTACGTATAATCCTGCTAATTCTGTTCACTGGTTAGATAAGACTTTTCCATCAATGAATTATATTTACGTCACCTTAAAGACCCTGTCCCTGGCTTCGATGGTATGTCGTACTTAATGGCGAAAAATTCTCCACTTTTTTCATCAATACCTTCTTTCACTTTTTAACAATATGTTTAATTCAGGATATGTCCCAAAATCTGGGAAATCCCAAATTATTATACCATTCTTAAACCTCATAAAGATCCAAATGTAGGATCATCTTACAGACCCATAGCTCTATCCCCGGTTTTAGCTAAAATCACTAAACATCTGATTAAGAATCGATTGGAATGGTTTACTGAACACCATTCCATTATCCCACCTAATCAATTTGGTTTCAGAAAAGCTAAAAGCACGATGGACAATCTCAGCATTCCTTGTAGCTGTTTTTCTTGACCTTACACGATTATGTTAATCTCCCTGTTCTCAGACAAATATTGCGAGAACTTAGTTTTCCAGAAATGATTTCTAATTTCCTTCTCAACCTCCTCTTAAACAGATCAATCGTCCTTTGAGGTCTCGGGATTCCACCTTTAACAAGATTAATCTGGCGTGGCCTTCCCCAGAGCTCAATCCTAAGTCCTATCCTTTTCAACATATATTCACACAAAATTCATTCTTCTGTTAATCCATTTTGTAGTATACTGTAGTACGCTGATGATTTGCTTCCCTGTGATAAGTCAATCTTGGACGCAGAAAGTGCTTTAATTTCTACCCTTGGTAACTTGAGCTAATGGGTAAACTCTCATGGTATGGATCTCTCGCCTTCCAAGAGTTCAGTAATGATCTTTTCTAGAAAAAGAATAATTCATCCTGTTTCCATCTCCTTCAACTTTTCAAATATCCCTATATTCTCTAGTACTAAAATCTTTGGTATGTTCCTGGTCTAGAAGTTATTACCCGATGCCAGGCTAACATGAATATTCTTCGTGCTGTTTCTGGAGTATGGTGGGGTTCTCACCCTACCACTCTAAACCTTATGTACACTTTTTTCATTCGCAGTCAGCTGGATTATTGCTCATTCCTCCTTGATCCTATTTCGAAATCTAATGCCATCAAATTGATTCGTATTCTGTCTCTGAGCATCGTGGCGGGTACGATGAAATCCAGCTCCATTAATGCCCTACAAGTAGAATGCGTTGATCCTCCTCTATATCTTCTTCATCAATACGTCGCTGATTGATTTCTGTTGAAAGCAGCAAGGTTCTCCTTCTATCCCACGTTCCAAAAGCTAACCCTTCTTTCCAGATTTATTAATAATTATTCCTTTTGGCATTCTAAGCCTCATCCTCTCCTCATGGTCAGTTTTCAAAAAATCAATTCCCTTTCAAGCACAATTTATCAAAATTCCTCTCTCCCATCTATAGTTTTCCACTTGACTCGGCAATTCACAGGCCAAATATGAATTTGTGTTTCGGAATTGGCAAGAAGTCTAGTAATGCCAATTCGCTGTTTAATTCCATCCTTAATAATTTATGGGTGGATTGGACGCGAATATACACAGAAGCATCAAAACCCTTTGAAAATTTTTGATTCTACAAAGTCTGTTCAAGTAGAATGTGGTTCAAGTCAATTTGGTCTGGGTGCAGTTTTGATGCAAGACTCTGGTACAATTGCCTATGCAAGTAGAATACTGAATTCTGCGCAGCGCAACTATACTCAGATCCAAAAAGAAATGTTAGCTGCCATATGGAACTTAGAAAAATCTCACCATTATGTATATGGAAGAAAAGTGACTGTGTACAATGACCACAAACTTTTAGAAGCTATAAGAAGGAAATCTTTACACAAAACGCCGAAAAGTTTGCAGACTATGCTACTTAGAGCTCAACGATACAATTTTGATTTGATCTACAAGCCTGGTACTCAAGTACCTGTCTCAGATGCACTGTTAAGAGCACCTTTAGAAACTACAGAACATGACAACAAGAAGATTGATATAATTTGCAGTGTACGTATATTACCTATTAAAGGTATATATTTGAAGAAAATTCAGGATGAATAGACTAAATATGTGGAAATACTTACTTTGAAAAGGATGATCACAAAAGGATGGCCAGAAGAAAGAGTTGATGTATATTCCAATTATAAGAAGTTATTTTGATTATAGAGATGAACTAGGAATTCAATATGGTATTATAGTAAAAGGTGAAAGAATTGTGATTCCAAAAGCAATGAGAAAGGAAATGAAAGATAAAATTCATCTAGGGCACCAAGATATCAACTCATGTTTAAGAAGAGCAAGAGAGCTATTTTTTGGCCAGGTATGTCATATGAAATAAAACAATTCATAGGTGCATGCTATACATGCTTATCATACAGTGATCGCAAACCCCAAGGAGCTATAAAATGGGCTGAAGTAGCTGAAAGACCTTGGCAGAAGGTTGGAATTGATTTATTTTCCACAGAAGATAGAAAATACTTAGTGAGTGTGGACTATTTTAGTCAATTTATAGAAGTGCATTACCGTCCAGACAAATCTTCAAATGTACCTAATAGGAAAAGTCAAGCATCATTTTGCCAGATATGGTATTTCAGAAAAAGTTGTAACTGGAGGTGACAGACATTTGAGATCTTTTGAATTCAAGAAATTTTGTCAAAACTGGGATATCAAACACAAGTAAACTAGTCCATATAACAGTAAATCTAATGGTCAAGTTGAGTCTGCTGTGAAAATTGTGAAGACAATAATGAAAGAGTCGATTTAAAAAAGAGAGTCCCTCTTCTCTATCAACTTAGGTCTCTTAAATTATAGAAACACTCCACTTGAGAAAGTTGGAAAAAGTCCAGTGCAATTACTTCTTGGATAATGAACAAGAACTCTGATACTTACTTCAAAGGCTTTGTTCAAGCCTTCTTTCAATTCTTATCCTGAAATTTCTCATCGAAAGATGTAAGTTAGAAAAGGTCTGAAAATGATAACAAGAAAACTGTTCTGCCTGAATATAAGCAAAGAGAAGTAGTCCACATGCAACCTCAAAGCAGAAATGAAACCTGGAAAAAAGCTGTAGCAGAGAAAATAGCAGGATTTAACGAGTGTGTCTATTTCAACTGAAGAAAGGCCAAAGACAAATGGTAATGCAGTACCACCTCTAAATCCGGATAATACGAAAAACAACCAGGATGCTTACGTACCTACATCTACTCCTACACCGGTAACATGTGATGGATCCTCTGTTTCCAACGATGGACGTTTAACGATTAGAAGTGGTAGAACTATCACCAAATCTTCTAGATACAGGACTTAATATATTTGTTTAACTTTTGAGAATATTGTAATTTCAATTCCTATAATTCTTAACTTATCTTAGTGTATTTAATTTAATATTCATTTAAAAAAAGGGGAAAGATGAATGTACTAAGTAATAATTTCTACTATATGCAATTGATGATTCCTGATATTTATATATAATTAGTAATTTCTTTAAAAGGGGAAAGATGTTATGTGTTATTATGTAAGCCTGTCTGGCAACACTATATTAGCTAGAATGTTAAGTAAATAATACACCTCTGATTGAGTTTAAGTTCCTCTTTATTATGTTTTAAGATTATACAAACACGAAACATTCCGTAACCAGTTTAAATTTACAAGAAGTTTGTGTATTGTCTGTAACATTTTTTTTGTTATTTTTTTAATTCTATTGTAGCTGAAATATAATAGGATAAAATTAGATTTTAAAAATGAAGCGAAACAGTCCAAGACATATCTGTCAAAATATGTTGCTACCTTAGAAAAATTGTTGGAACAGAAAATTCATTATTTTTCTGTTCCAACAATTTTTCTTAGGTGGCAACATATTGTGACAGCTATTTCTTTGACTGTTTCGCTGGGATTGCCATAGAAACCGTCAAACAAAGTGGAGAGGTTTTTCGCAACTCTATTATTTCCTTATTTTTTTCGTGATATTTAGTCTTAATCTGTTGCAATAACTTATTTAGATTTGTGTTATTTTTATTTTCATTTAATTGTTTACTTTATCTGTATCCCGTTTATTGTTTTATCCAGTTCTCGGTAAGTTTGTTCTTTTGTTCATTTGTTTTATTATTTATTTTTGTGATTCAGGTTATCTTTTGGGAAAATGGACTTAGTTATTCCCCCGAAACCTCCAGACCCTTCTAAGTCTCCTATATGTTTCAATGAATTTGCTTCTCCTACATCGCCTGCCAGCTTTATTACAGTTTCGGATTCCCAACAGGAACTGAAACGGAAAAATAAAAATTGTAAAAGGCCCAACTGTAAAAAAAATAAGCTTAAGAATAATCCCTCTTTTCATCCTTCTGATTCTTCATGTACTGAAACAGAGGATACAATCCCACGTAAGACCCCTCGCACTCCTCTTTCAGAAGCAAGTTCAAAATCTCTTCCTCCAATCCCGACCTCTTCTCCTCCCTCTCTCCCTCCGAATTCTTTTGAGGGCCGTTTATACGTCCCTGGCGACGTTGGTCCATTTATCGTTCACGTTCAGAGAAAAGAACCCCAGCCTAATTCCGGATTTTCATTCCATGCTGTGAAATTTGGTTCCTCTTTAAAAAATTTTAATGTTGATGGAATTATACGAGATGGAGTGAAACAAATTGGCAGGAACAGGATTTCGGTGGAATTTTCATCTGCTGATTCCGCCAACCGATTCGTTAACCACTCTGCCTTCACAGGTCAAAACAAATTGTTTATCCCCTCCTTTAACGTCAGTCGTATGGGAATTGTTCGCAATGTTCCAGTCGATTGGTCTGACGAGGAGGTTTTACATAATATAGAAGTCCCTGAAGGGTGCGGTAAAGTTACTAAGGTCCGCCGCTTAAATTTTAAAAAGATAATTGATGGCCAGCCTAAATATTTTCCGTCTGAGACGATGGTCATTACCTTTGATGGCCAAGTTCGTCCCCAACGGATATATATGGCTTATTCATCGCTTCCAGTCTCAAAATACGAATTCCCTACAATACAGTGCTTCAAGTGTTGTAGGTTTGGACATGTTGCTGACAAATGCCGATCTTCTGAGCGTTGTTTCCGATGTGGTAAAGGTCACGTTGGGAGAAACTGCCCACTTCCTCTTGACAAAGCAAAATGTATCTTTTGCAGTGGAAATCATGATTCCACTGATAGAAATTGTCCAGAATTCGAAAGACAAAGAAAAATCAAATTCGAAATGTCTGAAAGAGATATTTCCTATGCGGAAGCGTCCAAATTGGTCCCTTCTGCTAAAAAATCATACGCCTCAGTTGCAGCTCACCCCCCTCTAACTCTTCCTTCTCCAATTTCTTCCCAAAGTTTGCTTTCTCCGTCTCGTCCTACCAACTCATCCCACAAAAAAATTATTTCTCTGAAACCCCGATCCCACTCTTCGACTAGTTCCAACCAGGGCTATGACCGCTCTGCTCTAGAACAAGCCTGGGCAGACTTCCGTATTCCTCAACCTGAAAATGGTTGCGGTTTAAATCAACAACCTTCAACTAATTCTTTTACGGGTATTATTCAATTTCTTTTGACCACCTTGGTCAAAATTCTGAGTTCCCCCAATCAAATACCGTCCAACGTTGCCTCATCTATTCTCACTTCCCTTCAATCCCTCCTTTCCAATGGCTTCGCCAATAGTGGCGAGGGTCTTGCAATGGAATAGTCGCAGTATAATTTCCAACAAAGCAGATCTTCGTCACCTCCTTGTCAAGTATTCTCCATCCGTGGCTGCCATCTCGGAGACTTGGCTGAAGCCGGGATTCCCTTTTAAGATCCCAGGCTATGTCTGTCTCCGGGATGATAGAGCGGATGGTAAGGGTGGATCCGCCCTATTACTTGACAAATCTCTTCCCTTCTCCTAGATTTCTCTTGGCTCCCGCAGTTGTCACTTCAATATTGTTGCTGCGAGAGTTAAAGATATCACTATCCTCTCCATATATGTCCCCCTTCCAACATGTTCCGTAGCATTAGAACTACGGGATATTTTATCTTCAATTCCTGGCCCGTATATTATTCTGGGAGATTTTAATGCTCATCACCCGTCTTGGGGTTCCACCCGAAGCAACCCTCTTGGAGTCTCCTTGGTGGAACTCCAGGACGATTTTGGCCTGTGTTTACTGAATGATGGTTCTCCAACACGAGTTCCTGTCCCATTTCAGAACCCGAGCTCAGTAGATATCTCTCTTTGCTCCTCATCCTTGGCATCCTTGGTTTCCTGGAATATTCTTTCTGAGTCTTTTGGAAGCGACCATTTCCCCATTTTGATTTCTTTCCCTCACGTAAATTTACATATTGAAAAAACTCCCCCTCTTCAAAAATACAACCTACATAGGGCAGATTGGGTGGGATTCCGTACCTTTCTCAGTGTCGAAGTGGATTCCCTCCCTCCAGTGGACTTGGATAACATTGACACTTGCTATGACCAATTTGTAAAGGCTATAGACCTATCCGCTCGGAAATTTATCCCACTTAAAAGATCTAACCATCACTTCAGATCGTCTCCCCCCTGGTGGGATGGAGAATGTTCCGCAGCGGTTAAAACCCGTAAAGAGGCTGAAGCGATATATAAATCTAATATGTCGGAAGCAAACTTCCTCTTGTTTCGAAAGACCCAAGCTCAGACTAAACGAATTCTCCTTAAAAAAAAAAGGGAAGGCTGGAAGAAATTCTGTCAATCCCTCTCTCCTTTTACTCCCTCTCGTGTCGTCTGGTCTAATGTAAAACGCTTTCGGTCTATTTTTCAGCCTGATCTTCCCAAATCTGTTCACGGGAATTGGATTGATCAATTTTTAAATAAACTTGCTCCCCCATCCGTCCCAAATTTAGATGAATTACCTTTCAGGTATAACTTTACTAGCTCCAATCATTTTTTAGAAGAAGATTTCTCCATTAACGAATTGGATTTCTCCTTACACCATCTTAAGGATTCTTCCCCTGGTATTGACGGAATGTCATATTCAATGGTGAAAAATACTTTACCATCTACCCGTTGGTATCTTCTATCCCTCATTAACTGTATGTTCAAATCAGGTTCTATTCCAAAGTCTTGGAAAACTCAAATAATAATTCCCATCCCTAAACCTCATAAAGATCCCAATGTAGGTTCATCCTACAGACCCATAGCCCTTTCTCCTGTTCTAGCGAAGATTACGGAACATTTAATTAAGAATCGTTTGGAATGGTTCACTGAACACCATTCTATTTTTCCAAGGAACCAATTTGGCTTCAGAAGAGCTAAAAGTACGTTGGACAATCTCAGCGTCCTAACCACTGACATCAGACTTGCTTTCTCTCGACAAGAATTTCTCGTTGCTGCTTTTTTAGATCTTTCTTCAGCCTATGATAATGTAATCCTTCCAGTCCTCCAAAAAATTCTTCATAATCTTGGGATTCCGATTAAGATTATAAATTTTCTTCTCAATTTTCTTTTAGAAAGATCTATTATTCTTAGATCCCCTGGATCCCCCCCCTTTTCAAGAACTATATGGAAGGGTCTTCCCCAAGGTTCTGTTTTAAGTCCATTACTTTTCAATATTCACTCTTATATGATTCACTCAACAGTTAATCCTTTCTGTCGTGTTTTGCAATACGCTGATGACCTGCTTTTATATTCTTCTGATAAATCAATAATTGTTGCCGAAAATGCTTTGAACTCTGCCCTTGTTAACCTAAATAAATGGGTTACCTCTCATGGTATGGATTTATCCCCTTCCAAAAGCGCTGTCGTGGTCTTCTCGAGAAGGAGAATTACTCCTCCGTTATCTATTTCTTATAATTCCTCTTTGATCCCTGTTCTTTCCAATACCAAATTCTTAGGTATGTTCCTAGACTCAAAATTATCCTGGAACATTCACATCGAATATGTCATCTCCCAATGCCAGACTAATTTGAATATCCTCCGCGCTCTTTCGGGAGTGTGGTGGGGCTCTCACCCTTCCACATTAAAGTTAATATATAACGCTCTAGTCCGTAGTCATCTAGAATATGGTTCATTTCTACTTGATCCTATTTCCAAATCCAATGCCACTAAATTGACCCGCATTCAGTCTCAAGCTCTGAGGATCATAGCAGGTGCTATGAAATCCAGTCCCATAAATGCCCTACAAGTAGAATGTGTTGATCCTCCTTTAAGTCTCCGGCGACAATACCTAGCTGATCGTTATTTACTAAAGACAGCTAGGTTTTCTACTCACCCTATTTTTCCTAAACTCACCCTCCTCTCTAGGTTTATTGAACATACTCCTTTTTGGCGTTCTAAGTCCCGACCTCTTCTTATCGTTAGCTTCCAAAGATTCAAATCCCTTTCTAACCCCGTTTATCAAAATTCTTCTCTCCCTCTCTATAGCTTCCCATTTGACTCGGTATTTCACAGGCCAAATATAAATTTGTGTTTTGGAGTTGATAAGGAGTCCAAAAATGCTAATTCGCTGTTCAATTCTATCTTGAATTCGTTTTGGATGGATTGGACGCGAATATATACAGATGCATCAAAAACCGGTAGAGATGGCTATGTCGGAGCGTCATTTTACTCTCCATCCACCGCTCATTCAGCTTACTTTCGCCTTCCTAAGGAATGTTCGGTATTCTCCGGGGAATGTCGTGCTATTGTGGAGGCCTTGAATTATGCCCTACACAAAAAGATTCGCAGGCTCCTTATCTTCTCTGACTCCTTAAGTTGTTTACAGTCCCTTCTTGCTAATCCATTTTCTTCAAACTGTAGTTTCCTGATTCTTCGGATCAAGCAACTTGCGCTTGATTTGGAGAGATCGGGATCCGATGTCGTTCTTGCATGGATCCCTAGTCATTGTGGCATAGTAGGTAATGAAATAGTCGACGCAAAAGCTCGATTTGCCGCAGTGAACGGGGATCCATGTTTCACTACTAATTTCATTGAGGATCTTCTTCCCATGACTCGTTTCTGGATGGCGTCTGACTGGCAGAGGGCGTGGGAAAGATCATCCCAGATTACAGGTGCGAGATATTTCCAGATCCAACCTTTTATTCCTTTAAAACCTTGGTTCTCAACATTTACTTTCTCTCGAAAGGAATCCTCTGTGGTATCTCGCATGCGTTTGGGTCACTGTTCTGTTCCTACTCATTTGGCTAGACTGCGGGTCAGAGAGTCTCCAATTTGCGATTGCGGGTTTGGAGAGGGCGATTTAAATCATCTCATTTTTTCATGTCCATTAAATAATAGATTTCCTTCGTTTGTTTCCAAATTATTAAAATATAAAATTCAATTGCCCATCAACATAAGATCACTTTTATTTATTGCCAACAAACCCATTTTAGGATTAATCATTCAGTTCATAAGAAAGAACGACATCAAAATATAGAAATTTTTTATACTTATGTTCATGTTTATTTTTTTAAGTTTGTATATTTGTATATACTTATTTTGTACTTTCTGTATATTATAATGTCGTTTTCTTCTTTTAGTTTAATTGTAGCCAACTTCTTATTTAGTTTTTGTTTTATTGTATAGTTTATTCTTTTGTTATCAAGCAACAATGACAAATATCCGAAATTTGATTTAATCAGTGTTGCCATAGCCTTTTTTCCACACTTGACATTGGCAAAGGTTCTCTATGGAGAGAACGAACGCTATATAATCAAAGATAAAGACTGTTTCGCTTCATTTTAAAAATATAATTTTATCCTATTATATTTCGTATGATTTGAAACTTTGTTTTTGATTTTTTGAAATTATAAATAGGTAAACTTTTTTACCTTAGTTAAAACTAGCTTTTTCGTAGAAAAACATTTCTTTATGATGACATTTTGTATAATAGTAATAATTTAAAATGAAAAAAATAGAGAACAATTAAAAAAGTAATTAAATAATAGTTAAAACAGGATTTAAAAATTAATATCAATTCATCAAATATTATTAACCGACTGAACCCCAATATAGTATTATAGTATTCATATAGTAGTGCAGTATTCAATAAATCGAGAGCTGGGATGACAAACTAGCAGATTAGTGTGATGAACTATTGAATATATCGATAGAAGAGAACAGTGTATCGCAATCATCACAAAATCTGCGTAGTGGCAAGTGGATACTGCCATTAGTAAGAGGTGCAGGGAGAAAAAAGTGTAGAGTTGCAGTTGGCTCACAATGCATATAGAAGAATTTGACCTTTAAATTTGTCTAGATCTATTTTAAAGTATTTCGTCCAATAATATTAATTCTAAAGTAATAGGAATTAATTGTTATTATAACAGTAAGTAAACGCCGCAGGCATCAATTGTTTGGCTTTAAAAAACAGCCGATAACACATAATATATTGACAAACAATGCACTTCTAACTTTTTAAGAATTACAAGGTTAAGAAAATAGAATACAAGGTTAAGAAAATGTTGCTTAGTGTCGATAGGTCTGTATTGCTATCTACTGTTTTGAATTTGGATGCACATTACTGCCGAAAATGTTTATTTCTTGCCTCGGCAACTTCTTCTCGTAATAAATTATTGTGGCGTCGTGAAATAAACTAGTCAATAAATGTGTGAAATGTCCGATAAACTCATATATCGAGTTTAATATCCATGAAATTTTAATTTTGTAATTATTTTTCGTTTATTGTAAAAGTAAGCCATTATTCTCTCAACCACATGGTTTTTTTGAGGTTATGTATCAAAATGTCTTGCAGATTAAATTTCGTATGTTACATCAGAAACTCGCGCTATTTTCGAATTTGAGTTTCGTCGTAGAGCTGGGGAGCACAGATTAAAATCTCAATGAAGTGTTTGGCAAGGAAGTAGCTAATGAAGGCAGAGTACGTTGATAGTTTGAAAAATTTAGATCTGGTCGTTTCGACATTCGGAATGAACCACATGGGCAACTTAAAAACGAGGTCGATAATGATGAAGTGAAAGCTACAGGATACATCTAAAATAAAGCGTAAAATAGCAGTAAGATTTAACATTTTACTAACCCAACTGTATTGAATCATTTAAAAGAAATCAGTAATAAGCTGCAGAGATGGTTTCTGCATGTATTCATTGAGCGTTAGGAAAGAAACGGTTTCGAAACTTTTTCTTTGTTGCCGCAATAAAGGTGAACCATTTTTACTTCGAACTATCACGTATATGATTAAAAATCACTATTTTTGACTATCTCAAGTAAATAGTTGTATCAATTGTTTAGATAAAGAAAAAATGTGATAAAATACATTCCAAAACCGAATATTCACGAAAAATCTAATGATATCTGTTTGCTAGTCCAGCATTAGGTTAATCCACAGGAAACTTTATCAAACAAAAAAAGCGGATGTAATCTACCAAGTAACCAAAATTCTACAACCAATTAGACGAACTGACGATGGAGCTTTAATCAACTGAGATTGATGAATAAAGACATGCCAATTCTCTTTAGGGGCAATGGTCGACTTTAGGTCACTCAAACTACAGGAGCTAGAATTAGGAACTCTTCGTAACTTACTCTATTCTTCAGATCTTGCTACAAATTAATATCATCTTTTCTAGATCTTGGAATACTTCTTGCAAGGAAATATATTTGATTCCCTGCAAGTTGCAGAAAGTGGTTTTAAAATTTTTATCATCACTCGTTCTCCAAATTCTTCGCTGCCGGTTTTAACCATTTTAATAAGAGGTTGCTACTAATAAGATACCCAAACTGTGTCAGTAGTTCAGGTGAAAAATTTGATTGTAAAACTTCTTATTTGAGATATATAATAAACTAAACTTTCAGATAGAAATCAGTTTTACATTTAACGACCTAACATATTTTGAAATTTTGGTGTCATTGGTTGCCAATCATATGTTTTGCAGTATCAAATACATTGTCTATTGACAAAGCGTTTAACATTATTTTAAACTGACGAATCAGATTTACAACCATACCAGCAAATTAAAAACAATATGAGTTTTCAAAGAATTTTCGGGATGAGTTATTTTCATTTGGATTATCCAATTCAGTCTTTCGCAAATCTAACAGAAGTTGTAATTCTTTCTTGATAAAATTTCTTGATTGAATAAATTTACATAGAGTAAAAATTTATTACAAATTAATAAGTCATAAACATTAATAATATATTTTATGTTACAACAAAACTCGCTCACTTCAATTCAAAAACAAATTTATTTCTTTACATTCAAATATACGAACAACAGTTTCTATCGTAAAGTAGTTTTTAAGAATTAAGGAAATCTGCACTGAATTATATTGTTATTATTGTTATTTTATTGTTTTTAGTATTTAATAGATTACTAAATACTAAAAAAACATACATTAAAAAGGTTTAAAATTACTTATATGAATTTGGAACTCATAATTAAAATTAAAAATTTATTTATACAATCGCATAATATTCACTTCTTATTATTTCTGTTCCTACTCGTATTGCTTTTACACTTTGCATAATTATTTAAAAATATGTATTTGTAGGTTTTTATAATATGAAACAAAATCTCGTTACAAAGAAAATGCTCTACCGCACTGCAATGAGTCACAATGAAAAAAGTACCTAATATTTCACAAGGGATCTTGTGAATGCAACAATAGACGAATAGGTTATTCTAAACCAATATGTCTTCTGGATTGCAACACTTTAAAAGATTGCACCTTAAATTGTTTTACTTTAATTTGCTTCGAGCAATGTAATTGAAGACTACATTAAAAATATGCCCATCAAAAATAATCCTTTTTATCACCTAACTTTCTTATTGAAGATGGGAAGTATACTGGACGGAAGTTAGATATATTGCTCAATTCGCACATAAGTACATCCAAAATTTAAAATAAAATGACATTTTTCTTTTTGCTGTATTATTTTTAACACATTTAAACATGTAAGTGATTATGTTAAGACTACGATCAAAAAAGTAAAGATGCAAGTTTCCTTGTTCAATTTTAAAACAGTTAACCGTTAATGCTATACAAGAAATACTTTCATGTGGTAAATAAGCGCTGGGATACATGTTAATATTGGCCGGATCCTTAGTCTAGATTTCTTTTGGCTATTCCTAGATATTTTATTTAACAATATAATATTAATATCTAAAAAGCAATATTGGTAATCGCCATAAAGAATGGAGTATTAATACCAATATAATTTCTTTTCTATACTTAGATGTCTATTTGACCATAAAGTAGTAAACTAATATTAAAAAAAATGTATTTTGATCATATTAAAATTGCTATTAACAGCAAACTGTTATTGCTAAAAACGAAACATTTATGGGTATAAATTATGAATATCTTTGGCGTTAAATTTGTATAAATAAATTATTCACAATTAAATGAAACTACGTGATATAGTATTATTTCTTCTTACCTTAAGTTCTTTACCACGACCTAGGTTTCGTTGTATTACAACATCTTCAGGTGGGCTATTAGCAAAAATGAATCTTTGCTAATAGCCCACCTGAAGATGTTGTAATACAAGAATTTAAATAAAGTAGAAATAATACTACATCACGTAGTTTCATTTGATTGGGTATAAATGAGTTAAGAAACGCATCAAAATTGGCATTTTTTCTAATTAAGTAATTTTCTTTACCTTTTCTGGATGTCAATTTAACAATGAAACAATAGATGAATATTGTTGGTAATTGCAACAAACCATAAAACCTTAATGCTATAAATGTCGTCGCCGTGGTTTGTTGGGTTGATCACAAGTCCTACAGCCTATGACGACGCGGCGCACCACAGAGTCCAGGGTTCGATTCCCAGCCGTTCGTCGAGCAGGGCTGTACGGGTGTTATGGTTGGCTTTATGAGATTGCTTTCGTAGCAATAAGTCCGCCATATGTATCAATTAGATACATTAAAGTAGATAAATAAATAAACAAATGAATCTGTTTTGTGCTGTATAAATGAGCGGAGAAACATTAAAATTAGCTTGTTCCCTGACCTGGTACTTTTTTTTCCATTTCCAGAAATCAATTTAGCAATAAAGTAAAAGACAAATGTTTGAAGAAACAATATTGGCAATCACTATAAACAGTAAACTATCAATACTAAAAAGGAAATTTTTAACGCGTAACAAAAGCTGAGAAACCCATAAAATTTTTCATGCACCATCATCCAGTAATATATGTTTTTTTTTCTTATTAGATATCTAATTAATTCACAAAAATTCACAAATTGTCATAAATTATAAAAAATTATCAAAATTAATATTTTACTTAATTTACTTAGTTTTATCCACCCCTTTAAGTCCATTTTATAATAACGGACAGATATTTCTAAAAAAAAAGATTGATTATTGTTAGACAGACTAAACTGTTAATGTTACACACAGCACCCTTTTATGCGGTTGAAATGAGTTAAAAACACATTAAAATAGTAGTATTTTATAACTTCTAACGGCAACTGGAACAGTTTAATTACCTTGAAAAATTATAATAACAGGACTCTCAATCTCGCACTGAGTAATTGTAAATGCAAACTCTCTTCCGTGGATCCAATACTTTGTGAGGACCTCCGTCATTCTGCTTTCCTTCTCACAATTTATTGCCTTACAGAGGTCACGATGAAAAAAGCTGACACTTCAAAATATAATTTCCGCAAATATAACTATAGTGCAATGAAAAAAGTCTGGAATCTATAAAGTGGAAAAAATCAGCTTTCAGCTATCTGCGCTGTGGACAGATTTTATATAAATATATTTGACATTATGAATGGATTAGTATCAAAGAAATTACAAAAAACTAGGAAATATGCAACTTGGTATACTTCCAAATTGATAAAAGTGAAAAAAACGTAAAGAAATTAAAGAAATTATATGGGAACTTCTCCGATTACTTGAATTTCCCAAAATTAAGTAGTCAATTGTCCAGAAGAAAAGTCCAAAAGAAATGTCCCAGCATTGTTTTCATAACTACGTACAAAATACTGATAAACTTATTAATAACAACATAAAAGGTCATACGTGTCATCTCTAAAGAAGTCGGAAGGATACTCATCGTCGATGACTTTCGAAGGATATGAATTGAATGACATTCAAACACCTCAAACCTGGCACAAACCTCGCCACAATTTGGCATTTCAGACAGATAAAATAACTAATGCTCTAAAGAAAATTAATGCCTACAAGGAAGAAGGTCCAGACAACATTGAACCTATATTTCTTAAAAACACACACGATACATTTTCTGTTCCACTCATATTTTATATGTGTTTCGTGCAGGGTACGTACAGTACTGGAAAGTTGCACATATAATACCAGTAAATAAATCTGGCAGCAAACAATCTATCGAAAATTATCAACCTATATCCATTTTGTCAGCAATATCTAAGGTATTTGAAAAAGTGTTTCACAATAGGATTTATCCGACACTGCATCGGCATAGTTTGAGGAGCAGCATGGATTCTTACGGAACCGATCAACCTTAACCAGCTTGTTATTGTAAATACAATATTTCTTTAAATCTACAGATTGCAGGATACAGACTGACTCCATATATACAGATTTTTAAAAAGCTTTCGACAAAGTTGATCGCCTCATCTTGCTGAAATAACTCCCCTTTAACTAGATAAAGGATTATTTACTTTGTTGGTTCATCTCCTATCTCAGTAACAGGCCACAAGTAATAAAAATTAAAGGTTTTAAATCACCGCATATTCTCGTGACTTCAGGATACCTCAAGGTTCCGTATTGGGTCCCTTTTTATTTATCATGTTTATAAATGACAACAGTATTTGCTTTTAACACAGCAAAGTCCTGTTATATGCTGATGTTCTAAAGATTTTCTCCAAAATAAGAGATTTTTCTGATCATGCGAAGCTATAAGATCTTAATGGATTAGATGCATATCGCAGACTAAACAAGATAAAAGAACTACCAAACCCTTTAAGCAAATGAGAACATATTGAATCTTCTATACAACTTTTGTGCAACTTGAATATGTTGTCGGAGTCTGGAATTCATACTATCTTACATACTCTGACATGATCGGAAGAATGCAAAAACAATTTACACGTACATTGCAATATTGCTTCAATATGCCTAAAATAGGCTATTGTAATGCACTGTATGCATTCATATGCCATAGTCTCCACGAAAGGCGCATTAAATTCAAGCCATTATACTTTATAACATCTATCATAATCATTACGATTGCGCTGATATAGTGAATCAGTTTCAGTTTTGTGAGCTAAGGAGAGCGACCCGTAGCTTTGCACTTTTCGATCTACCTAAGACTTGCATTAATGCTGGTGGCCGCGTATTACTACGACTTTGTGAAGATTGCGACAGAATGTTTCATGTTCTAGACATATTTGCTAGCTCATTCCTTCAATACAAGCAGTCAATTAAACTGCTTGTAGTGAAGAAATGAGCTAGCGAATATGTCTGACCAATAGTACTTTGAAAGCACTGACATTACATTTTCTTTTTTTTTCAAATTCATATTATTATAAATATAATAATTATTACTAATAATTATTATAGTGTATTTTGAATGGAAGACTGATTTCAATAATTTTAATATTTATTGTTTGTTTACCTACATTACATGTTTTATAATTTAATTTAATGTATTATAAAATTTCTGAATATTTAATTTATTATACATATAAGATATAGAAGAATGAGGATACAAGTTAACCTAATACTTGAAAAACTCACTTATTACATCTCACTATGACTTGCATGTGTTTTTTCCCCATAGATGATAAATAAATAAATCCGGTACTTTTTTAAATTTCTAGATGCTTGTTTAATAACAAATAATGGAAAATATTTCTAAAAGAAATGCTGACAAATACTATAAAGAGTAAATATCTTTTACTAAAATTGACACTTCTTTTATATAAATATCAGCTGAGAAACACATGAAAATTGATGTGTCCCTAATCTAGTCATTATTTTCGTGAACTTAATTATCTATTTAACAATTAAATAATACACAAATATTTTAAACAAAATGTTGTTAATTGCTATCTCCAGTTATATCCAAAATATATTCATGTGGTGTAAATTAATTTAAAAACATTTTAAAATAGGCGCAAACCCTACTCAACTAATTTTATTCTCCTTTCAGATATATATTTAACAATAAAAAAAATAGAACAATATTAAAAAAGTTCTTAATTGCAATAAGAAGAAAATTGATAATGCTCTAATCGAAACTCTTTTATTCGGTATAAATAAGCTCATAAACACATCAAAATTTACGTGTCCTCCGATCTATTACCTTTTCCCATTTTTAGATGTCAATTTAATCATAAAATAATAAAGTTTTAGACAAACAATAAAAAAAGGATTTTTAATTGCTATAAACAGTTAATCGTTAATGCAATGCACTAAATATTTCATGCAGAATAAATAAGCTGAGAGAAATATGAAAATGGGTGGTTCTTTAATATTTTATACATACTTATTCAACAATTAAACGAAAGAGAAATACTTAAAAACAATGTCGTTAACCACTGCCTTAATTAATAATACTATTTAAAGTTTGGTTCTTTTGCTTTCTTTACGCAATGTAATGCATGAATGATGGGACAGGTATAGTAATATTCCCTAATGAATGTGCTATACTCCTGTTTCACGTTTGTGTTACTAAATTTTTTCTCTTAGGAAGAAATCCAATTTCTGCTTTAAAGTACGACTTGCCTGTTGTTTACCTATTTGTTTATTGTATTTATATATGACACATGGCATACAAACTGAACATTTACATCATTCAAACTTTTAGTATTATTAATGCAATCATCTTGCTCACGCATAACAACAATTTTAGAATCGGGTAATTCTTCACGCTCCAATAGAAGAATTTTTACTTCTTTGTTTACTGGGATTATGCTGAATATTTTAAAAGTTATGCTGCTATTCTATTTACCAGATCAACTAACGTTTGAAGTTTTGTAAAATTGGTGAATTTGGTTTTCATAGTTTTCTCTCCGATTTATAAAATATATCCACTCCTAACAGAATATTAAAGTCAAAGGGCTCAAAAAATTCAAGATTCGCAAATTGGATCGAACTTGATTTTGGCAATGATAAAGAACCAACTAGAAAATATGACAAATGACCTGTAATTTTAGGGACAAATAAAGATTGTTATATTAAAGTTACATGTTTTAATTAAGGAACACACATTAATGTCACAGTTTTCTGAAATAAAAATGGGTTCTCTCTCAAGTTGAATAATTGCAGTTTCTTATTTTTGCAAGGTAACAAAATTTTTTACGTCTTCGTTCTTCGCTGATTTGAATACTTATCGCACAAGACACAAGACAAGTATCCTGCAGCACCCATACATCGCACATTCAGTCTTTCAAAAATGATTTTCAAAATACAAGCTAAGACAAGGATTTAAAATTGTATGGGAATTTTTTCAATTATTGCCCAGCTTGCTTTGCTTTGGTGAACGTTAGGTTAGTGTGCGATAAATACTTCATAGAAATTCATGCTCATTAAAAATGTAAATTAATGTAAAGTGAAATTCAGCAATAGACACAGCAAAAACCTGCGGCATAGTAGATTATCATTTCATAATTCATCATAGAATTTGAATAAAAATACATATATGTCCTTAGAAATTCCAATTTCTTTTCATAGGATATATGAGGGCAAGAACACATTCCATAAGTGTGAATTTTTTTAAACACACATAGTATCTTATCAGTTTCCTTCATTTTTATTTTCTTGTGATTCTTGTGTAAGATTACTGTTACAAACAACTTGCAAGAATAAACCATCAGCACATAGGCAACGCATAATACATTGGACGGACAAAGGAGGATGTGGTTTATTTGAAACTGCATCATGTTGCGCCATCTAGACCGTCAGAGAGTAGGAGGGCGCAATATATTACTAAGCTACTATCCAGCACAATCCAATGATAGCTCATGTGGATTAGCGCTGTACGGAGATACCTTGCAATATTTGCTGAACGTGTTAAAACAAAATTTAAATTCCTACTTGGTCTTGTCTTGCCTATGTTAGCAGATAGAAAGTCACCTTTATCCCAATTCTTTCTTCTTCAACTTATAACAAACAATGTTTTTAATAACTAAATGCCAATCGAGATATCTTTTTAAGTAAAAAATTCAATTTGGAAAACCTTTTTAATACTGGTAAATCTGACATCTGACTAATGTCAAATATTATTTTACAGAAATTCCTTACAAAACCATAATTTGTACTGTAAAAATTTTTTAAAGTTATTTTTAGAGTTCCGTATCTCAAAAGGAAACCTCATAGGATCACTTCATTGTTCATAGATCTGTCTGTCTGTCAAGACCCTTTTTCTGATTAACACGTGGAAGTATGAAGATGAAATTAATATCAAATACATAGGTCTACGTACCTTGGAGCTGTAAAAAAATCATGCTTCCATTTATAATAAAAAAATTTAACAGCAACAGTAAAAACTCATTTTTTCTACAATGCACTCGTTTTCACAATAGGCAACTAGTCATATCGTCCTCAAAATTTGTATTATTTGAAAATAAGATAGTATCCAACGAGTTTGAAAAAAGTGTATCGGAAGATATCTGATCAAAGAAGTAGTAGTTGGGAGAAATGGTTACAGTATCTTCTACAAGCATTCTAAATATTCTTCAGATCATCTTGTTATGTGTCCCAAGATGTGTATCGAGAATGCTAACGCCACCTGTCAAGTTTTCTTGTAACTAGAGAGAATAGGGATGTATTTTGATCTGAATCGTTACGGGTGACAAAATTTGGGTTCATCATTATGATTCTGAATCCAAGCAGGATTCCATGCAGCATAAAAAGAGTACACCACTCACTAAGAAGTTCAAGGTGTCACAATCAGCCAGAAAAGTCATGGCAATGTTTTCTAGAATCTCAAAGAGCTCTTGCTCATCAACTCCAAAGATAAGGGTGGGTCTATTGGAACAGTTTAAAATAGCATTGAAGAAAAAAAGGCGAGGGAAATTAATGAAACGTGAGCTGCTTTTGCACAACAATGCACCGGTACATAATTACCGGGTTGCGATAGCTGCACTTCACAAGTGCGGCTTTCAAATATTTCAACGCAACCTTTTACAGCCTGGACTTGGCCTGTGCTAGTTTTATATGTTCCCAAAATTGAAAAAGGAGGTTTATAATAAGAATAATGAGACGGGAGAGTTCAAGCAAAGATATAACATTTTTTGAGGGTGCAAAAACAGTAATCGACAGATATGAGCAAAATATTAGGATTAAGGAAGAATATATGGAACAGAAAAAAAAGCACCGCATTTATTTCGACGTTCCTTCCACGTCACTCTGCAATCTTTTTGACCTACCTTCATAAATATATATTTTAGAAGTTAATGCTTCTCAAACATCTAAATGGGCAGTAAAATCTTAGTGAATTTTTTCTAACTAAAATCTAACGTGTTCATCGTACCTTTACTTTCGCACGTGTTTTAGATCAAAATATAATTTCCTGAACTCATTTTTAACAATAACAAATGACAATGCAAAGAAAAAATTTGTTTTGCATAAGTCTACACTGAAGAAGTGAAAACTTTGGCAACCAATATAATGTATTGCGTATGTGGGGGATTTTGACATGAAAATTGTAAAACAAAAATACTTGACAGTAAATTTAATCGTATACTACCTATACCTTCACGGAGACACGTGAACAAACCAAAGCAATGCACATTCAATTGATCATATTTTATCCACTGTGAAACAAATATTATCATAATTTTTATATATATATATATATATATATATATATATATATATATATATACCATATGAATGCATATAAATACGCTCAAAGAATTTAATAAAAATACAAAGTAAATTACATAATATATGAATATATTTGTCCAAAGATAATATATATCTTTATTATAAACTGTTGCCCGCGACTTCATCCGCGTTTCCGCTATTTTTCGTAAAAAAAAAGTAGCCTATGTCCTTCCTCACGGTTCAGTGGTTTTGATGTAACAGACAGATTAACTTTCGTATTTTAGTAGGGAAATATAATATGTTAATCTACAATACTGTTGAAAAATATCGCAATACGGAACCACACAATATTATTGTTAATAGCTGTGCCCGCGACTCCGTCAGCGTGTAACTCCTTGTGTGTTATTAAGTTAAAGTATTGGTAATATTGTTTAGATCACGTTCACATGAGGCTTAAGTACCTATAGAACGAAAATACTTCGGCGCAAAGCTTCCGGGTAAACTATGTTGAAAGTTGACCCGTGCGGCACGTGAACATAAAGATTTCTAGAACTGCTAACCTGGGAAAGAGCGACGTACAACTGACCATGCGAGAAACAACTGACACCGAGATCTACTCCAGCAACATGAAAAGTCTGCCCTTGAGCCTTATTAATTGTTATTGCATAACACACCGATACTGGGAATTGCTTTCTTTTAAATTGGAATGGAAAATTATTTGGTATTATGGGAATTCTGGGAATAAAGACGGTTTCTCCTGCACCACAACCTATTAAAATTTGAGCCTTGATTATATTTTGTTGCATCTGGGTTACTTTTAGCCGAGTTCCATTGCAAAGTTGTGGTGGTCTTAAATTTCGGAGCAGAATAATCGGAATGCCAATTTTTAAACAAATTTCATGAGAAGGAAGTCCGGGCATATTTAAAGAATTTAAAAATTCTATCGGGTAATTAGTGGCTTCTTGTTCATCGACCATTCTATTTATTGAACTATAAACTTTGCTTTCGCCCTGTATATTCGACAGTATTTTGTTATTAATATCAAATGCCTGGTCATTGCAAGGAGTTAAAATGGATCTTTCGCATAGCCAACAATTGTCCCTATTTAATATATTTGTTACGTCACCGTAAACCGACGATATAAGATGTGGTTGGGATTGCACTATACAACATAACTCAAGCGTCAGAATAAGTTTTCCTTGGTGTAGTTGTGGATAGGTACCTTCACCAATCTTTAATAATGTATCAGAAAATTGACGATCATCCGGGTTATCTCCAGTTCTCACTCGCATGTTTATAGTCAAATGCACCGATTGTATATCACGCCACAAATAAGAGCTTTTCAGGCAAGCCCTAACCTCATCAGCTCGGGTTCCCCGTGGTATTACCGGTAAGGTTTGTCGGAAATCACCACAAAATAAAACCGTGATACCACCCATTGATCGATCATTTTGTGTTATATCCCTTAAAGTTCTGTCTACCGCTTCTACTCCTTTTTGATGGGCCATCGTACATTCATTCCATATGATTAAATTACACTCACGTAATACCTTAGCTTTGTCGCTATTTCTTGAAATACTACAGGTTGGACTTTCCGTGCAATCTAAATCAATTGGTATTTTAAACAAAGTGTGAGCAGTTTTACCTCCTGGTAGCAATGTTGCAGCTATACCTGATGAAGCTACAGCAATTTTACGCTGATTTCGAACATAAGCTAATATTAATTTAGTCAAAAAGGTTTTCCCAGTTCCCCCAGGTGCATCTAAAAACCATATTGTTCCCAAATTATTCTGAACACTCTCGCACACGCGATCATAGACTGAACGTTGTTCTGCAGTCATCATTGGGACACCATTTTCTAATGTTGCCAGCAGTTCCATTGAGTTGTAAGCAATCTCTGTGGAATATTCCCTATTGGTAACCTCTCCGACTGAGGTTGGTGTTGGCAAACCATATTCACAGAGTGATTTACCGCCTACTGCTGTTAAGTCTTCCTGAAGAGCTAATAAGCACTGATTTATGGCAAGATCACGAAAATTATCATTAGTTGCGCCTTCATCATTGTGAGATATATTCCGAAGAAAGTCTTCTGCAATTTTTTCTTTATATTTTTCCCATAATTGTACAGTATCTGACAAATTACAAAATGTGAGTAATGTTACAAACAAATGGCGTAACCGTCGTGGATTATCACTAACACAGGATTCTGCTAAAGCGTCATCCCAATGCTGATCGTTTTCAAGTAATTGACGCGCTTGGCAAGCTGCATGATAAGTTAGATAAACAACATCGTCTACTTTTCTCAAATCTATAAATGATATTGGTCTTCGCACTGTATGTAATAATAATCGCAAATAGAAACACTCAGCGTTGTTTGGATGAACGGTATACACTCTACCAAGAACATGTTCTTCGAAAATACCTGACTCGCCATTTACAGGCCTGCCATGGCATCTACGATTAAAGACACCTCGTTGCTTATCGTAGGTATAATACGATGGAACTTCTTCATACAAAAGAGATTTTGCAAAATCATCAGTTTGGCAAAGTCGAAAGAATGCTAATAAAGTTGTTTGTCTAGGGTTCTCTAATCGTTCTGTAATATTTTCGGCGTTGAAAAATATATACGTTGACCGCCTTCAAGATGAACATCCAGATGAGTCACAGGTGGATATCTTACGTGAATGTTGAAACTTAAGATCCGCCACACAGCTTCTGAAGAGCTGATATATCTGCCTGACTGAAATCTAGTAACTTCATCATGTTCATTTCTCAACGCAAATGTAGCTTGGTCACTGCCCTTGTTAATATACTTACAAATATATTTTATTGACTACACTATTACACATTTCAACATTAATGTGAGCTTGAAATGCTCTAGACAACACAGGCGAATACGGAACGACCTACCTATTATCTAAAGTAACCTGTTGTCCAGACACTCACTTTTCAACAGTAAAACCACCATTGTCTCTAGAATGGTGATGGTATAATAGGTATCCATCATGTCCTGTTACAGTTTCATCCACTAAGGCTTTTAGTTATCTTTTAGTGCAACGACCGTCTTGCATGCAAGGAGCATTCCCGTTACATGCACCACATGGACCATGTATCATATGAGTTTTAACAATGTCGTATAACACGGGATCTGCAATCGGATCTGGAATTTCAGCACGGATTGACTGTCTACATCATTAGGTCAAACCTTATCTTTTAACCAAAGCAGGATATGTGCGTGAGGTAAGCCGCGTTTTTGCCAATCAACACTATACATATAACACAATACTTCTCCAAAAATGTTATCTTTGGTAAGTAGATCTATCATTGATTTTAATTTTAAATGAAAAACTCTTGCGATAATATCATGGCGGTCATGCGGTGCTTGACCCTCAAGAAGCTCCCGAGTGATTTCATCCCACTTGGGATTGGTAGTTACAGTAATAAATAAGTCGGGACGTCCATATTTTCTTACGTAACAAAAAGCATCTTGTGTACGTTCGTGCATGTAGCGTGGACCACCAGTAAAAGAAGAGGGTAAAATAACTAAACGGTCCATATTCACCGTATCATTATCTTACTGCATGGCGTCGCGAAGGTGCACGTATCCTTCAGCACGCAGCTGCCTTTGATTAGATTGTATATAAACTAATCTTTCGGTTTCAATTTTTGCGTACATGTCAACAATAAACTGATTGAATAAGCCACGAAAACGTTGAAAGTATACAAATCTATTCCATATAAATCTATTCCAATATTGATGGCATGACATCTTTTTATTATAATTAGGTACGCCTGTACGCGGATCAGTTTGGTGTAAAGCGAAATTATAACCATCTTCCCCTCGACAGTATATTAAAGGATATTGCAAACTGTCGTAAGCCCTGTGGGTTTCGTAAATACGTTGCAAATGATTGTCTCTGGAACGGAAAACGATATCACGCCTATTACATTCCTGGTCGACCAATACTACAGCAACTTCATTTGTGGATGGAGCGTTATAGCGACCAAGGTGTTCCTGAGTTGGACGCCTATCGGCATTTATAACAATTTTATAATTATTATCACCATCTTGAGGAAAAGCTTCTAATGCCGATTTAAAACTGCATACATACGAATTAATCTGATGAAACATGTTCTGAAGTTGTGAAATGAGTTCAGTATTTAAATTCGGGAAATATTGATTTCTTATATTCGACTGTTCGTTGTAGTCGGATACAAAATATATTTGAAGAAACTTAGGTTGGTCTTCAGGCAAAAGGGATCCTATCAAATGGTAAACCTGACCTTGTATCTTAAAAGTAGGCATGAAAGGACCTTCTGAGATTTGTTGAGTACCAAAGGATGTCATTTGAAACGCACTATTATAAGTGCGAATATTGTCTAAGAACTGTTTAGATTGCACATGTTCCCCTAAAAGTAGTGATTTCAAAGGTTCCGGTGGGTCTTCGAACGAAAGCAAATTTATTTTACCTCCAGAACAACAGAAACCAGCCGACTCCTTACTCCACTTTAAAGCATTACAAAAAGAACATACTACGTTCATATCGCCTATTACAGAAGATGATCTGTAATCAATTGTGAGGTTATAAGCAAACCCACTTTTATATTTGTCGGACCACTCCACCGAATTCGTAGATTGATCTTCTATGTTTACATCTAAGTCATTACGACTATGTCGAAATCTGTCTGCAGTAAGACGGGCCTCTCGCTGTTCGTCCGTTTCAAGAGAAGGAATATTTTCAATTCTTAATCTTTCATTAGACAAACTTATTAATCGTTCTTGTCTCAAAGAATTGTAATATTCGCGTCCCGACTCTAGTCGTTGTTCATGCTCATGTTCATCTTCAAGAGATCGAATAATATTATGGTGCACTCTATCATTTGTCAAACGGTCTTCATATTAAGTAAAAGTTTCAGATTCTCGAGATAAAATATGACGTTCGCGATCAGCTGTAAGCCGTAATTCCCTCTCAGTGAAGGTTTTTGACTCACGGGATAGTACATGCCGTTCGCGATCAGCTGTGAGACGTAATTCCCCCTCAGTGTAGGTTTCGGACTCGCGAGATAATGTATGCCATTCGCGGTCAGCTGTGAGCCGCAATTCTCGTTGTGAAGCAATTTCAGCTTCTCGGGATAACACATGTTGTTCTCGGTCAATGGTAAGCCTTAGCTCTCGTTGAGAAGAGCTTTGAGACGCCCGTGATGTAGCTCGTCTCGCTCTGTCAGCTGCTAATTGCATCTCTCTCTCGGGAGAGCTTTCATTGGCTCGAGAAGTTGAGGTACTAACTCTCATAGAGTTTAACCGATGTGCTCTTTCCTCTGGCTACTTGAGAACGCCTATTTCTCATTCTCTTTGCTTCTCTCGAATTTCGAGATAAAGATAATCGTTTTTTAGGTGGCATTGATGCAGGCAAATGAAAATAATGCTAAAACGTAAATGAAAATAAAACTAATATAAAAAAAGTGAACGTAAATTAGCCAAAACACCTATCGGTATCTAAAAATCTATACGTACATACTATTACTTCACCTAAAAAGAAAAAAAATGTAAACTACTAATAATTTGTAATTTGAACGAATATTTAAACACTATCAAAATAACTAATACCTATGTTATAAAATAACAACAAAAGGAATCTAAAAATAAATTATCAAAGACTAAAAGTCGCGCTGATAAGCACGGTTTGTTAATATCCATTAAGTTATTGTCTGTCAATAAGATCGAACGCTCTGAATATCTATTCGCATCAACAGGCAAAAATTGTATGAAGCTCGCGCTCGGACGCCCCGCCTTTTTATACCTTCGGCCGCGGCGAGCGATTCTCAAACACAAAAATAATCCTTATAGCATGATTCAGTATTCACGCGCGATGGCTTATTATTAGCGTATTTCATGTAGAACTTTGGTGTTTCTATATCGATTTCTATGATTCTTTTTTATGGAATAGTTAATACTGTTAACTTTTTTAATTAGGGATGACTGAGAGTGTTATAAACGTAAGATTAGACAAATATAATCAGAAAGCTTCGAACTGCTAAGCTATCGGGAGTTACACGTGTTATTGTGAGTCAACCATAAAAGATAGACATATGCTGTCGTGGGATATTTTTTATATAATTTTAAGGAGAACATTTCCGTCATACATGATTTCTGTGTAGCTTTAAGCATTAAAGTTGCACACGCGACGGAAGCTTAAAAAATGGAGTAACTTCTCCCGTTTTCCCAACATTTCCCTTCACTGCTCTGCTCCTATTGATTGTAGCGTGATGAAAAGTATACTATAACCAGCTCAGGAGTATGAAAAATAATTGTATTAAGTTTCGTTAAAATCCGTCAAGTAGTTTTTGTTTTATTACGGTTATACAGACAGACAGACAGCCAAAAATTTTACTGATTGCACTTTTGGCATCAGTATCGATCCCTAATCACCCCCTGATAGTTATTTTGGAAATATATTTCATGTACAGAATTGACCTCTCTACAGATTTATTATAAGTATAGATGTGGAGTTTATATACTAAGTATACTCCAAGAATGAGAGAGTTCTATTTGAATTCTATTAATAAAAAATATTTCAGTGAAATAGCATTTGCGTATTATATTAAATCATACTCAAATAAAATATTATTCAAAAATAAAATATAATTCTTGAAGAGATGCACTCCGTGTTAGCCAAAGGGAGCTGAGTTTACCCGGTTCAGTGTCATCAACGTGAGTGTGATGTCTCAGTTTGTTTACTGCTCAGAGAAAGTGCACCTATGGAAATTTTCACTTGAAAAATATTTTCTCAAAACTCTAAAATTTACAATGAAGTTTGCAAGTATCAAAATATTAGATTAGATGCTTATGAAATTTATGGCCTCCTGATCTGGCACCTAAATTGTACAAATATTTCATATATATATATATATATATATATATATATATATATATACACATATACATATACACATATTTATATATATATTTATATACACATCTGCATCCAAGTAGTATAATTGCCATTACAAAAGCATGAGGTTAAGTGCAGGAATTCTGATGTAGAATGTGCAGATTGAGTTAACAAATGTGCTCTATGTCACTTGTAATTAATCATCAAGGTAATGTTCTTTCAATTGTAAGTATGAAAGGGAGAAGATAGTTAAACCCAATGTAAATTGATAAATAATAATCTGCACCAATTTTACTCCATGAAATATATGAACCAGTACACGTACAAGTATATTAATTTACAAGTAATATTAACATAATCTATTTTGAGGGGTTTCATTGGCATATATCTACGCACCGAAAGTAGACCATGGTTTATTTTATGATGTGATCCACACCCCCTTCCAATGGAGCCAAAGTGATTTTCACAAGTATAACTTCCCCTAAGTTATACTTGAGCGTTCATTTGTCATTTGACTGTGGCATAGTAGACAGAAGCTCAAAATTGTGATATAAATAGGACATTATATTATACTGTGCAGTAGAACTGCAAAAATTAAAGTAATGATAAGAAGGAAAAGAAAGCTGGAGTTATTTTTGTCAAATCTGCATTTAAATTATTAACTAATTTAAAAAACATATGGAAATTTCCTTTGTCCAAGGATCAGTTCACCAACAATGTTGTAAGGTACGTTATGTGATTACGTGTTTAATTTTGTTATACTTTCGCCAAAAACTTGACATTAATGTACAAGAGTAGAAGCTATTAACATCTATACTTCTTGGGTTCTTACTTCTTCAAACCATGTATGCTCGGAGTGCTTGCCAGTATCAAACTATTTCGTATAAAACCAAAATAATTATTCAACAATGTTTTCCTATAACGCTTTTGACGAAGTGTTACTGTAACAATAAATTTCTTATTTATCCCAGCGACATGGGGATTGGATCAAAATTACCCGTCACGTTTTAGTTTGCTTAAAATTACATAACTACAAATGCGACATTGCTAGACTTTTTAGTAGTTGGAGTTAGTGTCCTTTTCAAAATATTTTCACTAATAGCTAAATATCCTATGTCTGTATTGGAATACTGGGATTTTTTTTTCTCTAATTATATGCTACAAGGCATAAAATTGCAGCATGTACAAATTTGTCAAAATACATGCACATAAAAGAATACAATATTATTGATTTAAAAGCTTTTATTTGGCTTCTTTATATAGCAGGCCTAAAGTGTTCTGGAAGGCAGAATTTAGACAGCAGAGTTAAAATTTGTTCTTCCTGCTTTGGCTTTCAAAAAGATATAACTACAGTTCCTCATGTCCCTAAAAAAATAAAATAGTTTTACTGATGTCAAGCTTACAATGCCTATAATGACAATATAGCCTATAATGACAATACTATTGATGATATGACTGGTTAAAAAAAAAACTGGAAATCAACACTTGTAATGTAACAAAATGTGGAGTGGATGTAGCTGATGAGCTATGTGCTACGATGTGTGTCGTAATTAGAGGAAGTGAACCTTAACAATTTTTTACACCACGTTGAATATGTGTGCTATTAACAGCCTCATACTTTATCGAATCGATGGTAAAAGAAACCAAAAGTGACGTCGATACTTAAAAAACATAAGTCTTACCTTTGTGTGAGAATATTTGAAAGGCTGCCAAAATGTAATGCATTTATCCTGAGAATAGTAAAAAGAAATTGGACGATTTATTGATGAATGTTCAGAAGAACCTCTATGCAGGCCGGTGAATCCTAAAAAGAAAGATTGCAAAACAAGGCCTAATTGTAAAGCTTGGAATAAATATGTTGGTTCTAAACACATAGTACCTTATTGCACTGAATGCATAATTCTGATTAATTCTATGTAATTTTTTTCCAAAGATTAAATATACTTAAGTTTATTAGTGCCAATAAAAAATAAAGACCATTAATAAATATATGATAAGTTAAATTAGGCTAAAGACTGCCAATTTCGTTGATTTTTTTGAAAATGTTTATCAAACGTCATTAAAAGATTCCATAACATTTTTATAATTTCATTTCCTAAACAAAGTTCCATTAATGCAATAAACCATAACACCTTACTAACACCTTACTAACTTTTAAAAATAGTTAAAAACATCATATTTCTTATACGGGTCGTAATTAATCACCTCACTTCTGTGCCATAATTTTCTACCTTTATGATGCCGGGCTAATTTATGTAAATACGCAACAATATTCTTTTAATTCTATTTTCTTTTTTATTTATTTATCTTCAATTCAGTTAAATCTATACAAAAATATTTACATCACTAAGAAAAAATATACGTGATGTGCATGATTTTATTTTTTGAGAAGACGTTTGGATGTGTTTTTATTTAGAATTACTTCTTGGGTCGACGAGAATATTCAATATAAAAAAATTCCATTTTATTTTTTTACACCGTTGAGACGTCTATCTCTGAAAGCATCTCGAAAATACAAGAAGCTTGTCACTTCATGTTAACATCACTGGAGTCTTCAAATAATGACATATAATTCAACCTCAAAAAATTAAAAACTGTCAACTGCTAACTTCTGCTTACCTCTGAGCTGCACAGGTGATCCCATAATATGTTATTGAAGGCGTCACCATCAGCAATACGATGTAAAGTGGGGTGAATAGTAAGTGGCATGAATTGCTCCGGAAACACATGTCTCATCAGGTGTGATACACTATCATTCATTGAGATGCTCCATTGTCCGCCTCTGGAATGCATCATTGGAAATATATCAAATTTATATCGGGTCATCTTGAAAAATACCGTTTTAACAATAAATTATAGAATTATTCAAATCAGTTGAAAATTTCGTAACAACTTACTGATAAACAGTTGAACATTTATAATAACACTTACTGCTCATGTGTCTCAAGAGACTAAATCGTAAACGTTTTGCTTAACACGGCAAAACGTTTACCATCATATATAGAGAGATGCCGCAATAGTATCGTTGGGTCAAAGAAAAATCCTGGCCATCTCAATTAAAAATCAACAGTAGCAAAGACAATTTGTGTTAATGGAACAAACGACACTTATTAAAATTTTTTCTACCTCAGTAGATAGGATTCCTCGTGGAAACTGAGAAGTAAGATGTAAAACCTAAAAGTACAAATTACTGCTTTTTGCTTTCAGTTGGGTTAATTAAACTCAGTAAAAAAATTAGTTTCACTGAAATTGCCGATGTGAAAAGAAGTTGAATAAATTCAACTTGTCATTTGGTAATATACTTATGAAGAGGGAGTTGTGTATAGTAGAGTCCAGTTCGATGAATAGAAGTGATGTCTTTTATTATCAAAAGTGTATCTGTACCCAAAAAAATGTTTAGCTTGAAAGAGATGAAAATATTAAAAAAAGATAGAAAATAGGACGTGTTGGTTTGAGGTTTGCCTCTGCACTCTGCACAACCTCTTAAATCTATAAATATACTCATGCTGAATGTGTCCGCTCTTTCTGACTTAAATCGCCATGCTGAGTGAACATCATTGAGTTCTTTGCATGCGTACTTTGTAATTTCGTAACAACTTGTCGATTTAGCAATGTTGCCGCTATATATATTTTCTAATGAGAGCTGAAAATGCAGAATGGCATGTCGAATTGAAGTGTCGATAACGATCCATTGCTTGCAGACAGACTACAATGAGAGTACATTGACATGTCCTTATGCTGTATATTTCTTCATGGTTCTATTGTTTGATTGATGGTATAAACAGAAACAGCTACAATACTCTGCCTCGAGTGAAATGTAGCAGCAGCCAAACTGTATGCCCACTATGTGAAATCTTGAGTACAGAGGAAGACGCATGAAGTGGTGGCTATCTGGTTGTCTGAAAGTTTGGTTAACTTATTATAAGACAGATAGTTGAAAATTTGGTGAGTATCTGACGATGACTGGTAGGTATTTTCATGGAACATGCAGGCAGGTCTCAGAGGGTCAATGAAGTTATCTCATTTCAAATCTTCGCAAGGATTAATTTAAATTGATTGTAGTGGCTTCTTCATAGTGTCATTTATATAAATATGGGTTCGTAAGTCAAGAGGTTTTGATGCACAAAGACAGTTCGATTTTCTGAATGCGTAAGGTAGAGATAGCATAAATGTGTTTTACAATAATTCTAGATAGTATAATCACTGTGGCACTTAGTAAGCTCGTAAATTGATGAGTATGGTAGATAGGTTGTGTGTTCATGTTGTTTAACTGTTAAAGTGTGACTTTAATGCACCTTTTAGATGCAACATTTGATGATTCTATCACCCTACCGGTTATAAAGCGTTATTTATGTTTTCTTGATACCTATGTATTCAGATTATCATATTGACTACTAGTCGGCTTTTGAATTGACATCATTCATCACTGCTTAGTGTTATAGGAAATCCAAATCTTGATATCCGATTGATCATAGGTTATTTCTGCTACTTATTTGGTGGTGATATTACTTGTAGATATCACCTCAAGCCATCAATACTTGTGACAAGGGATTGATGACCAATCGGTGTGATAGGTAGTAATATGACGAAATGAACACGTGTAAGTTGAAACCGGTCATTAACGGGAAACTTGAAATGTTGCTATGGTATGGCAGAACATTTGCATGACCATCTTGTGAGTTGTTCTTCTACCAGGATGGCTTATGTTTTAATGGATTCGAAGGCCGTGTGATGATACTTTTAGAGCAAGTACGGATGGATGTGTTGAGTTGATGTTTTGCTATATACCTTGCAATAGCGTTAACCATTGGCCAATAGCGTTAACATTATCATACAGTATAATTATATCAAAAAAAGTTTCAAAATCCTACATCTACATTTTAACACAATCTTTTTGAACTTTACTTTGTTCCGTGGTTTATATACTAAGGTATTGTATGCCAGTATTGGCAACACTGTCTATGTAACTTGCTGCGTTGCTGCAGTTTCGCTAGGTAACTTTTACTCCATCTGAGCTAAAAATGTTGTTTTAATTCTTGTATGTGCTCATACAAGTTTAGCTACTTGTATATATATGTTCTTAGGATCTGATGTAAAAGGAGTGAGTGGGATGAAGTGAGAGGAATGAAGGACAAGGTTGTCCTTCTGCAAGAAAATTGTTCCTATCTGCAAGGAAATTGTTTCTAATTCTTACTTGTTTCTAATAC
Source organism: Druceiella hillmani (assembly GCA_039881145.1). Taxonomy (NCBI): domain Eukaryota; kingdom Metazoa; phylum Arthropoda; class Insecta; order Lepidoptera; family Hepialidae; genus Druceiella; species Druceiella hillmani. Next base: position 1,473,066 of record JAYKKI010000145.1, on the reverse strand, counting down.
GTTAAGTTAACATTACCGATATTACGCTTTATATATTTTGTTGACTTTACACCTGTCTCCCATAAACAAACTAACATAGGGGAATAAAATGGAATGAAAGAAAATTTAATGACTTCTTCTAAAATGAAAGTACAGGGTGGGCCAAAAGGGTGTTGGTGGTTTCAAAGTGAAATTTAAAAACAACTAAAATTCGTACATTTTTAGTTGTATTTTTACAAAATAGAAGTAATGGAATTTTCATGACTTAAAAATAATTTTGTTTAAATAACACCCCTCAGCTTTTTGACATTCTTGAAAACGAAGTCGCACATTCTGGAACAACTGGCGAAACATTGTCCTCGGAATATTGTTAATTTCCCGGATAATGTTTCTCTTGAGTAGTTGGACTGTTGTCGTACACTACAGATTTAAGGTAGCCCCATAAAAATAATTACATGGAGTGAGATCTGGACTACGTGGGGGCCATTCAATATTCCCCCTTTGTGGAATGAGTTTTCCCGGGAAAATTTCATTTAAAAGGGCTATGGAGACCCTGGCAGTATGACATGTGGCACCATATTGTTGGAACCATATCCTGGATGTATTCCCTTTATGTTCTTGCAAGGCCAGAATCAAGAACTCTCTTATTATATCGCAATAATTGTGGGCTCTTAATGTCACCGGGCGACCTCTCTCATCCTTGAAAAAGTATGGCCCGATAATACTGTTTGCCGATATTGCAGCCCAAACGACAAAAGTGGACGTTCATGAAGTCGTCGGAGATTAGTCTCGGACCAGAATCGACAGTTTTGTTTGTTAACGTGGCCGTTAAGACGAAAGTTGGCCTCGTCACTAAACATTACGTTGAAAAAGTTGTTAGTGGTTGAGCACTTCAATAACAAAGTTAAAGTGGTTACTGGCATCATTCGGCTTGAATTCTTACGCAAACTGGATTTTATAGGCTTTAAGATGCAAGTCATGTTTAAAAATTCGCCTCAAAGTTGTTCTCTTGACATCTAAAGCCTGACTTCTCTTACGAGTTGACTGTTGCGGATTTTGCTGAACAGAGACACGAACACGCTCCACTATGTCAGGCATTCTCGCAGAGACTGGACGTCCACGACCCATTATTGTTACAGTCGATTTGTTGTTTCGAAGATTCTGATCCATTTCCTTATCACATTGGCGCTAGGACCTTCACAAATGTCTCGTAAACTGTATTCCTGTCGATACAACTGTCGCACAGCAATCATAGACTTGTTATTTTCATAATACATGCGGACACAAAAAGCACACTGCGCTCCGGTGTACGGCTCCAGGTGACTAAATTTCCAGGAAACGATGCGTCTAGCAATATACACACCCCGCCTCACTGCATCGCAAGCGTCCGAGAATTTAAAGATTAAAATTCGTAACACCCTTATGGCCCACCTGTATATGGCTGAATTGAGGATTCTAACTAATTCATTACTTCCTCTTACGAAATTACATCCATTATCACTACGGATAGTGTGAAGTTTAACCTCTACGTTATGTGTATCCGCATAAACAGAACATAAATGCATTTAAAGTGAGATCGCTGACCAATTCCAAATTATCGCCTTTGTCAAAAAGCATATAAGTAAATGAAGGTAACATTTTGAGAATTTATTGCTGCATTCCTTCTTATTTGATATTTGAAATTGGCAAGGAAATTTGATGCCACATACCTGAAACAGAAAGCTTGGTTTTATTGTAGTTAGCATTGGGGAGATGACAATCTTCTCTGAGCACGCCAGCCCCATCGATAAATGGTGACAGCTGTTAGAAAGATGAATTTGAATTTAATTATTTTGAATTAAGTTTCAAAGAGATTTAACGTCAGTAGGAGTTCACGTAAAATCGATGAGATTAGTTTTCAAATCTCATCGATTTTACGTGAACTCGAACTTTTGATTACGTGTGTTGATTAATGTTAGTGTGTACATTTATTTATGGTAAGTCAGTGGTAGTTAGATTAACTTGTTGTGGCCACTGAGATTAATTTTAAAGAATGAAGGTCCATTTCATCATAGTTCTGATTATTAAAATGAACTGGGTTTCACTCCTCTGGAGGCTAAATATGCAAAATTCAATGACGTAGGTATGTGATGTCATGATTCTCTGTTACTAAGTTCATATTTCACACTAATTATATTACATACAAATGGTATACCTATAAGTGAGTCGGATAATATCCATTTACATTGAATATTATAACGTAAAGTACTACAAACCTTGATAACTGAATAAGAATCCAATAACGAACCACATAACTCTAGCGTGGGATAGTCGTCAGTTTAAATGGTGATACTCACATTTTTGCACAGAGACTCATTCCTCATGATTATTTTGTCAAAAATAAAGATTGTAAGTAAACCCCACCCCGTTCATCTGTTGTGAAACATCCATGAAAGAATAAATCTAATTGGATACAGGTGATGTACATAAAGCATACCTAGGTATAGAGATATAATGAGGATGGTAAAGATTTTTTAAAATATTAAATCAAGATTTCTTTAAGGATTTCAGACGCAAGATAATCCTTCCCCGATTTTAGAAGCCACAATTTCTGTAAAAATATTTTAATGGTTATTGCACAAGCATAAGCAAGCCCAGTGGGTTATTTACATTGCATATCTTCAACAAAACTGTTCTTTCCGTAATTTTTCAGTTTCAGTCATGTTTACAAAAAAACTGCACTTGATCGGTAGCAGAAAGTCAATGCAAGCCTAATGAACTTGATTGTTTAATTAGATGTAATAATTGTGATATTGCTAAATTAATTTCGAAAATTACTTTAGATTCAGTTTGCCAATTAACATAGTGGATAACTGCAGAAGCTTACGTTTCGGAATTAGTAATGGAATTACTTGTGCATAATGTTGCCTGTATGGCAGTTCCTGTTAACAAGTTATTGAAATAAAAGTAACGTGATATAACTTGAGATATAAGTTTATCATTAATTTCCAAGCCAACTCTTGCAGACAACACTGACTTTAAAAAATCAGTCAAACGTAAGCTGTACTCGCACAATTACAGTTCGCTACCATCAGTCCCCACTCAAATATAAATAGTAATGCACATCCACCACATGTTTAAAAGAAGCCCATATGCTGCGCGTGGCTTCTTTTAAACAGTAACAACACATATGGGCTTCACTTTAACAGCCCCCGCTGTCGACTACACCAATACACTGTGATATTGTGTATGCACAGATTGGAGTAGAGAGCGTTTTGAGTATGCAAAATTAAAAATGTCATGTATGAACATTATGAGAAATATTTCTTGTGAAAATTTTTCTTTAAACCCAATGGTACAGCAGTTATAAGTAAATAAATAATTCAAGTGTTTGTAAAAATTAATAGTGCTGAAATTTTTGAATCCTGATAATTTTTGTTCAATCTAATTACCCATGTTAATGAATTATTTTACATTTTTTTAGTATAGTCCTTCTGGTGAAAAGACTTCTGGTGGGGTGCAGAAATTTTTCCCATAAAATGTTTTAAAGTCATAAAAACAATACAGTTACAGTTCAATTCATGCTTCAATAAGCTTTCATGGCAACCTACATGATAACCTTAAACGAAACGTTTCTTTTAATTTTCAAATTCACCCCTAAAATTAACCCTTTGGATTAAAATTCTTCTTTTTATATTTCACGCCTATAACTGGATCACCATATTCTATCTCTGTGCCAAAATTCAAATCTTTACTCTGTGCCAAATGTTAAATTCTTTATCAATTAGTTACTGAGAAAATCTCCTGTAACAGACGGACGGACGGCTAGACACCGAAGTGACTCTATCAGTGTTCAATTTTGACAATTTTGCCACAGAACATGCTGAAACTTGTTTCATACCCATTTTGTATGTAAAGGTATTTAACTGTAACATATCAAGGAGCAAGTGTAGTTTCTTTCACCAAAGTGTTAGCTGTAAGTTGGCGTCGAAAATCATCAATAGAAATGTGCCGATACATTTTTTGTATATGGGCTAATAATACATATGCAAGTTATATAAATCTCAATTTTATGTCTATTAATAGATCTTCTAATGCTGAACCAGTGTAATCAAGATTAAGGATAAGAAGGACTTGCCTGAGGACAACTTAGCCAAATGAATTGAATACTACATGAAGTTTCATAATGTCGCATTTTTCACGCACTACAATGCGTGGGTAGGTAATGGTCAAATTTAGGTTTTTCAATCCTACTTAAATGGCCTAAAGCTCACATCCCTTTTGAATTGTTTGCACTCGTGTTTCATCTTTACGTTTTTAATTAATTTTTTCTTTTTATTAATAAATTTTATTTTAATCTTAAATTACGACTCACCTAAAGTTTGAGATGACTCACGACATACAAACTAAACTTCTACATTATTCAAGCTTTTAGTATTATTAATGAAATGTTTTTTTACATATATCATGCTCACGCATAATAACAATTTTAGAATTAGGCAATTCTTCAAGCTCCATACTGAAGAATTTTTACTCCTTTTTTTACGGGAATTATGTTCAATATTTTTAAAATATGCCGCTACTCTTCCTACCATACCAACTATCAACTAAGTTTTAAATTTTGTAAAATTGGTGAACTTGATCCTAATGGTTTTTCCCCAGATTTATAAAATATATCCACTCCTAACAGAAAGTCAATGTCAAAGGGCTTAAAAAATTCAGAATCCGCAAGTTGAATCGAACTTGATATTTGTAGTGATGAAGAACCAATTAGAAAATATGGCAAGTGCCTGTAATTGTAGGGAGAACTAAACATGTTACATTAAAGTTAAATGTTTTAATTAAGGAACATACATTAATGTCACAGTTTTCTGAAATAAAAATGGGTTCTCTCTCAAGTGGAATAAGCCCAGTTTACTATTTAAATTTTTAATTATACGGAAAGATTAAATAAATTATCACAAATTTTAAGTAATGTAGTATCAAGAATAATGCAATACGAAGGCATTTATGACGTTCATGTTTAAGGGTTCCAATGCTAAATCATGCTTATTTATACACATGTTAACATTGTTATATTATCTGCAAAGGGATTCAAAAACAATTTTATAATTCATTGCTGCGACTTTAATTACCTTCCTTGGTAAACCGACCTTGGTTACCTTCCTTGGTTACCTTGCTGGAGGGTAAACCCTCTAACGGCAATCTTAAACATTTGCATTTATTTTTTATCAATTTGAACATACTTGAATATATTAATGAGATAAATGTGTCACTGAAAGCCAGCTAAGCAATATAATTGTCAAAAAATTTAGATAATTAAATTTCAAGCAATAACTCATAACAGTTTAATAATGATACAATAAATAGATACCAATTAATGTAAAAGAAAAGAAAGAGCACACCTCCAGTATGAATTATAGAATATTATCCAAACTTCACTTAGTTTGTATTTACAGTAACATTAAAGGTTCACAATAATAAATGGTATAAAGTATAAGCTATGATTTTTTGATAATATTACTGCTTAAACACAGTTAATACATGACAAATTGAATGTAATTTTACAAAATGAAATTTCAAAAAGGATTTCTGGGTGACTAATAGAAATCAAAGCAATGTTATATATATCTGTAACATTTAAACAAATTAATATCCACTCTAAGTTCAGTTAAATAGAACATTGTGATAACAAATCTACTAACAATAGCTGCGCTATTATTGTTTATTATTATTGAATATATTTGGCGTTAATTTTGTAGAAATTCATTATTCACAATTAAATGAAACTACTTGATGTAGTATTAGTTCTACTTTCTTTAATTTCTTTACCACGACCTAGGTTTCGTTGTATTACAACATCTTCAGATGGGATATTAGCAAAAATCTTTGCTAGTATCCCACCTGAACGCTAGGTCGTGGTACAGAAATTAAAGAAAGTAGAAATAATACTACCTCACATAGTTTCATTTAATTAATTTAAAAATCAGTTTTAACGGTAATTCCAAAATTCACATTCACATTTAATACTACATTAACACTAGTTAAGTACTAATTCATTCTGAAGTTTGTATATGAACGTGTAGTATACTCTCATAGATAACTTAATAGGAAATTTCACGAAATTGAAATAGATTGTGGTAACTTTCATTTAAAAGTGAGGGGTATTAGGAACATATATGTAATAAATTTGCTTATAAAACTTTCCAGGAATCTATCAGTACACGATGGAAAATATTTGACTTCATCCATTTAAATCAGCCGATTTTCAATAGTAGAAATTTAATAAAGTAAATTCAACATGATAATCGAATTATTTAGTTTAAATAAATCGTATTGCCACTACGTAGAATTAATTACTTATAAGAAATATTTCATCGCTGAATGAAAAGTGTGAGGAAAAATATTGATAATTGACAAAAAAAAATGCTTTCCTTTAAATATGAAGTTATATTTAAGACGAACTTAGTTTCTTTAATGAATGGGATGTTATTATAGTTTGTTTCAAATGAACAAATGAGAGTAATTTTCTGATTCATTATGAATATAATTAATATGGCGATGTGTGATTATTTGAAAATTTTATAAAATGTCACAACCAAGGAAAATGAAGGATTTATGTAAATAATAATAAAATAATATACAAATATATGTTTAAAATACAAAGTTATTAGGAAATAATTAACGACATTGCTGAATTTATAAAACACTTACTAGCAATATTCGCCAGAAGAACTTCATATATATATAGTCGTATGATTATCGTTTCGAAATCAAATCGTATTTATACTTATAAACATGAAACTAAAAAATTATACTGGATAAATAATGAAATTGAAATGAATTAACACTAAAAAAATCCTTCGCGCGAAAAACGAAATAGCAATTAAAAATTGAATGCAACTGTCAATGTAACGGCTGTCACATTATGTTGCCACTTGAAAAAAATTTCTTTGAGAGAAAACAGGAGATAAAGTATTTTGGTACATGTATTTGCAGTCGGTTCGAAGATTAAATTGTAAAATACTCATTTTGTATGTTTTTAGAAAAAACAGCGTTTACACTATTACATTTCGTTGAAAGAAATACAGAGAAAGAATTCTAAAATATTACCATTGGCCATTTAGCGGCATTGTTAAATTATAACAACCTAACACTTTTATTAAAATATATTATGTTAGGCATGATTTGAATCCTTTAAAATTGATTTAGTATTATGTTATTCCTTAATTGATTTAATTTGATATCAGAATTTCCGTAACATTTTTAATATTCCTTGTAATATTTTTCGATTTATTTTTTATTTTCTCGTGAAAATTCAAATATATACGTAGATATTTATTTAAATATAGAAGCAACAAATCACTTTAATGAAAACATTCAATGGAAATGTCAGATTATGTTGTCATATAAGAAAAACAACCTGGCAGAAAAAGCCAAAGAAATATATTTTGGTAACCATTTTATTGCAATCCTATTAATGTTTGAAGTTATTCACTAGTTAAGAGAATATTTAGGATGAGTTCTTTCCTTGAGCTTGGGTTGCCTGATTTTATTATATTTTAGTTTGTTCAGTAACAATTTTTCGTTTATTCCGACTATACAAATCGTAACAAATTAAACGCTCTCTTCAGGTTTTATTACTCTTATACGAATTTCAGTTATTTCGGACTTTTAGTTGCCAGTTAGTTGAGTATGTCACAAAAATTAAAATTGATCAATTTCGATCCTACAATAGTACATCTAATATTTTTAGGGAACAATTTTCGAGCGCAACATTAAGGCTATATTAATGCTTTTTCTTACTAAACATATTTTGATAATGAACCATAATAAATTATGATTTACGAAATATACATTTAAACAGTAAAATTCAGTCATTGGCCATCTTATCAGATATGTGCTTATAAGATGATTAGTCAATTGACGATAAATTATCAGTGGTCAAACCATTTCTTTGGCTTTTTTCCCTAGCTTTCTAGCACATCAGACACATTTATTTATGAGTCAAGCCACCAGAACCTAATATTATTTTAGATTATTTGTTTTCGTCATAACTTTCCTCCAACGAAAATCAATAGTAAGGGTAACACAATAAAGGGAAGTAGAATCACATTAACACATCATTTTTATAAAAAAATATACTTCTGATGAAAAAAACTGTTTATTTCATCCAAACACATGAAATACACAGCCGCATATCAAAATCTAACATTGCTTGGTCGCAGATTTTTTCAAACAAAAAAAATATTACATTATAATTATCAAATTTAGAACACTGCAATCTGATCATGATAAAAATTGAAGAATCACACCACTTATGAATCAAAAAATGGTCAGTTATTTTCTATAGGAAAATAATGCTCACACTTGTGAATCTTAGAAAATAGATTAGTACTTTATATTTTAAGCCGCTTGTGTACTTCAGTAGCCGTCGTTTCATGGTATTAAACATTAGACATATAGTGAAAGAATGCTTCAATTAACTCTTTAAAATACTTCAATTAACCTTCTTATCGAATTGGCCATATTATCTCAAATTACTCTATTGTTTAAAACATATTAAATTTCGTGTTTCCGTAATAGAGTAAATATACACTAGTTTCTATTTTATTTCCACCTTTAGTTATTTTTTAACTTTACCGTTCAGTAATTTGTTAGGACTAAGAAATATAAGAAGACAATTAATAAAAACTAGTAGGAAGAAACCAGAATTTGAAAATGAAAAGAAACAGCGAAACAAAATGATTATCACATTATGTTATCACAGGAAAAATAGTCTCACTATAGAGACGACCACAGATGTTTCATTGCAAAATTGTATTCTTACTAATATTTAAATTATTTGCTATTTATATAGTTTTAAATACATTAAATTGCATACTGTTCTGTAACCAATTTATATTTATAGGAAATTTGTAAAATAATTCTAACATTTTTAATAATTCTAACATTTAAAAAATTTCTTTGAAAATCAACGTGGCCAAACTGTAACTGTGAATTCGGAGAGAAATGCCCAGATGTTAAATGACTTTTTCAGAGTAGAACTACAGAATAGTCCATCCTTCAACCAAAACACATGGTTCCAGCAGGACGGGGCCACAGCTCACACTGCTAATGTGTCGATGAATGCAGTGCGGTAGTTATTTCCAGAAAAAAACATATCCCCGAAACGGTACCGTACAGGGCCACCTAAGTCACCCGATTTAAGCCCATGTGACTTTTTCTTATTGGGATACTTAAAATCCGTTGTTTACAAAACAAATCCGAGCACTGTGACACAACTTAAAGAAAATATTCGAGCCGAAGTCGAAGTGTCAGACTAGATGCCATTTGGAAAATGTGGTTTTTAAAAAATGAAATCCGCATTTGTTGTTATAAAGTTAAAATAAACCTACTTTGTATTAGAGGTGTAGTTTTTTTTTTACAATTTTTCAAACATTGAAATCTGCCACTGGACAACCTGTATATATATATATATATATATATATATATATATATATATATATTATATTTATATATATAAACTTTTGAACATTATTTTATCAAAAATTACAATAAGGAATATAAAGAATATTATTTATAAGCAACTTAGAAACATTTACGGTACAACTTTGAGAAATTCCGACCTACGAGAATAAAAGGAAGGAAAGATAAAACATTTTGAAGTATGTTATAGCTACTTATATTTGTCCGAATAATTTGTGTTACTTTTCTGGATTTTTAACATATTTATTGAAAATTAAAAGTTTGAATCAAATTGAAAGTTTAATTTTTGAAAATTCAATACTAATAGGTACATCTTTATAAAAAATATAACAAGTAGATTTTTTTGTGGTATAATCTGACGGCATTACCTAAATATGAAGACGTATTGGTCTTACGATATTTCCGAGTACTGGCAAGAAAACCAAAATAAAATTAGACAATAACGAAAAGGAATGTTCAAAGTAATATAAAAATTCGATAAAATTTTAAACCGTTTATATGATGAACAATTGAATTTTAAATGAAGTAAACTGTAAATAACTTTATTTATGAAAAGATTGCAACAAAATAATGCTAAAATGTTCATCTTTTTCTTTTACTCGTCTGGCAACAAATAATGACAGTCGTTATTACGCTGTTTGCGTCATTTTTCAATTCTTCTTTCTTCCTATTATATTTCAAAAATTGTTTCTGCTATATATTTGAGACCTGATAAAACGTTACAAAGTAATTTAAAGAATAACTAATAAAAACATTTATTGAATATATTTGGCGTTAATTTTGTAGAAATTCATTATTGACAATTAAATGAAATTACGTGATGTAGTATTATTTCTACTTTCTTTAAGTTCTTTACCACGATCTAGGTTTCGTTGTATTACAACAATATTAAACAATCTTTGCTAATAGTTCACCGGAAGATGTTGAGATACAACGAATCCTAGGTTGTGGTAAAGACTTAAAGAAAGTAGAAATAATACTACATCACGTAGTTTCATTTAATTGTGAATAATCTTGAATTCTTTTTGTATGGATTGGACGCGGAGATAAATAGAAGTATCAAAAACCCTGAGAGGTGGCTATGTCGGAGCGTCATTTTACTGTCCAACCGCCGGTCATTCGGCATACTTCCGCCTTCCTAAGGAATGTTTGGTGTTCTCCGGAGAATGCCATGTTATTGTGGAACCCTGGAATTATGCTTTACTCAAAAAGATTCGTAGGCTCCTTTTCTTCCCTGATTCCTTAAGTTGCTGACAGTCCCTTCTCCCTAATCAATTTTCTGCGAACTGTACCTTTCTGGTTCTTCAGATCAAGCAAGTTACGCTTGATTTGGAGAGACCGGGATCCGATGTCGTTCTAATTACTGCGGAATAGTAAGTAATGAAATAGTCGACGCAAAAGCTCGGTTCGCCACGCGTGTGTTTCACTATTAATTTCATTGAAGATCTCCTTCCCATGACTCGTTCCTGAATGACATCCGACTGGTAGAAGGCGTGGGAAAGACGATCCCAGATTACAAGTGCAGGTTATTTCCAGATTCAATCTTTTATATCCTCAAAAGTTTGGTTCACAAAATTCGCTTTTTCTTGAAAGGAAACCTTTGTGGTATCTCGCACGCATTTGTGTCATTGTTCTATTCCTACCCATTTGGCTAGGCTGCGTGTCAGAGAATCTTCAATTGGCGACTGTGGGTTTGAAGGTTATCTATATCATCTAATTTCTGCATGTCCATTGTATAATAGATTTCCTGCGTTTAGTAACAAGTATTGTATTATACAGGAACAAATATTGTATTATTATCTATTGCCAACAAACCCATTCTAGGATGGTATGTCATACTAATCATTCAGTACATAATAAAGAACGACATGAAAATGTAGAATCTTTCCTATTAATATTCTTGTTAATTTTTGTTCTCTCGCGGTTCTCAATTCAACATTGCTGTCGCGAGGATTAAGGATATTACCATCATCTCTTTATTCATTCCCCATCCTTCCCTCTATCCTTATTCATCTTGAGCTACGGGACATTTTATCCTCGATCCCGGGTCCGTTTATGCTCCTGGGAGTCTTCAACGCTCACCACCCATCATGGGGCTCCATTCACAGCAGTCCGTTAGGAGACACCTGAGTGGAGTTTCAATACGACTTAAACCTGTGCTTACTTAATGATTGTTTCCCTACAAGGGCTCCGGGGCTCCTCCCATTTCAATATCCCAGCGCAATCGATATTTCCTTCTGCTCGGCATCTCTTGCTTCACTTGTCACTTGGAAGCAACCATTATCCTATAATAATATCTTTCCCCCATTTAGATTTACATCCATCAAAAAGCCCCCGCTTCAAAAATACAGTTACATACGGCAGATTGGGAGAGTTTTTCGGTTATTCCTTAGATCGAAGATAAGCTCTCTCCCGTGGATATGGATACGATTGAGTCTTGTTACGATCTCTTCGTTAAATATATCGATCTAGATGCTAGCAACTCCATCCCATTGAAGAATATTTCTCAACGATATAGGCCTTCTCCTCCTTGGTGGTATGATGAATGCTCAGCAACTATTAAAACTCGTAAAGAGGCTGAAAAGAGTTAGAAATATAATATGTTCGTTGATAACTTTCTTTCATTTCGTAAGACCCAAGCCCAAACAAAACGTATCCTTCTTAAAAAAAGGGAGGGTTGGAAGAAATTCTGTCTCACCCTCTCTCCATTAACTCCTCCTTCTCTCGTTTGGTCAAATATCAAACGTTTTCGATCTGTTTTTTAGCCTGATTCTCCCGATCCAATTTACGGGAATCGGATGGATCAGTTTTAAATAAGCTTGTCCCCCCCCCCCTCTTCCGTTCCTAACTTGGATGAGCTCCCTATTACGTATAATCCTGCTAATTCTGTTCACTGGTTAGATAAGACTTTTCCATCAATGAATTATGTTTACGTCACCTTAAAGACCCTGTCCCTGGCTTCGATGGTATGTCGTACTTAATGGCGAAAAATTCTCCACTTTTTTCATCAATACCTTCTTTCACTTTTTAACAATATGTTTAATTCACGGTATGTCCCAAAATCTGGGAAATCCCAAATTATTATACCATTCTTAAACCTCATAAAGATCCAAATGTAGGATCATCTTACAGACCCATAGCTCTATCCCCGGTTTTAGCTAAAATCACTAAACATCTGATTAAGAATCGATTGGAATGGTTTACTGAACACCATTCCATTATCCCACCTAATCAATTTGGTTTCAGAAAAGCTAAAATCACGATGGACAATCTCAGCATCCTAACCACTAATATACGGCTCTCCTTGTCGCGACAAAAAATCCTTGTAGCTGTTTTTTTTGACCTTACACGATTATGTTAATCTCCCTGTTCTCAGACAAATATTGCGAGAACTTAGTTTTCCAGAAAAGATTTCTAATTTCCTTCTCAACCTCCTCTTAAACAGATCAATCGTCCTTTGAACTCTCGGGATTCCTAACAAGATCAATCTGGCATGGCCTTCCACAGGGCTCAATCCTAAGTCCTATCCTTTTCAACATATATTCACACAAAATTCATTCTTCTGTTAATCCATTTTGTAGTATAGTGTAGTACGGTGATGATTTGCTTATATCCCTGTGGTAAGTCAATCGTGGTCGCAGAAAATGCTTTAAATTCTACCCTTGCTAACTTGAGCTAATGGGTAAACTCTCATGGTATGGATCTCTCGCCTTCCAAGAGTTCTGTAATGATCTTTTCTAGAAAAAGAATAATTCATCCTGTTTTCTAGTACTAAAACCTTTGGTATGTTTCTGGTCTAGAAGTTATCCTGGAACACTCACATTGAGCATGTAATTACCCGATGCCAGGCTAACATGAATATTCTTCGTGCTGTTTTTGGAGTATGGTGGGGTTCTCACCATACCACTCTAAACTTTATGTACACTTGTTTCATTTGCAGTCATCTGGATTATTGCTCATTCCTCCTTGATCCTATTTACAAATCTAATGCCATCAAATTGACTCGTATTCAGTCTCTGAGCATCGTGGCGGGTGCAATGAAATCCAGCCCCATTAATGCCCTACAAGTAGAATGCGTTGATCCTCCTCTATCTCTTCGTCATCAATACGTCGCTGATCGATTTCTCTTGAAAGCAGCTAGGTTCTCCTTCCATCACATGTTCCGAAAGCTAACCCTTCTTTCCAGATTTTTTAATAATGATTCCTTTTGGCATTCTAAGCCTCATCTTCCCCTCACGGTCAGTTATCAAAAAATCAAATCTCTCTCAAACACAATTTATCAAAATTCCTCTCTCCCCTCTATAGTTTTCCCAGTTTTGATTAGGCAATTCACAGGCGAAATATGAATTTGTGTTTCGGAGTTGGCAAGAAGTCTAGTAATGCCAATTCGCTGTTTAATTCCATCCATAATAATTTATGGGTGGATTGAACGCGAATATACACTGACGCATCAAAATCCTTTGAAAATTTTTGATTCTACAAAGAATGTGGTTCAAGTCAATTTGGTTTGGGTGCAGTTTTGACACCAGACTCTGGTACAATTGCCTATGCAAGTAGAACACTGAATTCTGCGGAGCGCAACTATGCTCAGATCCAGAGAGATAGTAGAGCTCAACGATACAATTTTGATTTGATCTACAAGTACTTGTGTACCAGCACAAGTTCCTTTCTCAGATGCACTGTTAAGAGCACCTTTAGAAACTACAGAACATGACAACAAGAAGATTGATATAATTTGCAGTGTACGTATATTACCTGTTAAAGGTATATATTTGAAGAAAATTCGGGATGAATAGAGTAAATATGAGGCAATACTTACTTTGAAAGAGATGATCACAAAAAGATGGCCAGAAGAAAGATTTATAAGAAGTTATTTTGATTATAGAGATGAACTAGGAATTCAAGATCGTATTATAGTAAAAGGTGAAAGAATTGTGATTCTAAAATCAATGAGAAAGGAAATGAAAGATAAAATTCATCTCGGGCACCAGGGTATCAACTCATGTTTAAGAAGAGCAAGAGATATATTTTTTGGCCTGGTATGTCATCTGAAATTAGACAATTCATAGGTGGATGCCATACTTACTTATCATACAGTGATCTTAGACCTCAAGGAGCTATAAAATGGCATGAAGTAGCTGAAAGACCTTGGCAGAAGATTGGAATTGATTTATTTTCTATAGAAGATAGAAAATACTTAGTGAGTGTGGACTATTTTAGTCAATTTATAGGAGTGTATTACCTTCCAGACAAATCTTCAAATGTAATATGAAAAGTCAAGCAACATTTTGCCAGATATGGTATTCCAGAAACAGTTGTAACTGGAGGTGACACACATTTGAGATCTTTTGAAAACAAGAAATTTTGTCAAAATTGGGATATCAAACACAAGTAAACTAGTCCATATAACACTAAATCCAATGGTCTAGCTGAGTCTGCTGTAAAGACAATAACGAAAAAGAGTCGATTTAAAAAAGAGAATCCCTACTTAGGTCTCTTAAATTATAGGAACATTCCTCTTGAGAAAGTTAGAAAAAGTTTAGTGTAATTACTTCTTGGAAAATGAACAAGAACTCTGATACTTACTTCAAAGGCTTTGTTCAAGCCTTCTTTCAATTCTTATCCTGAAATTTTTCGTCGAAAGGAAGATCTAAATTAGAAAAAGTCTGAAAATGATCACAAGAACACTGTTCTGCATGAATATAAGCAAAGAGAAGTAGTCCACATGCAACCTCAAAGAAGAAATGAAACCTGGAAGAAAGCTGTGTATATATTTCAACTGAAGAAAGGCCAAAGACAAGTGGTAATGCAGTACCATCTCTAAATTCGGATAATACGAAAAACAACCAGGATGCTTACGTACCTACATCTACTCCAACACCGGTAACATGTGATGGATCCTCTGTTTCCAACGGTGGACGTTTGACGATTAGAAGTGGTAGAACTATCACCAAATCTTCTAGATACAGGACTTAATATATTTGTTTAACTTTTGAGAATATTGTAATTTCAATTCCTATAATTCTTAACTTATCTTAGTGTATTTAATTTAATATTCATTAAAAAAAAAGGGGAAAGATGAATGTACTAAGTAGTAATTTCTACTATATGCAATTAAAGATTCCTGATATTTAGATATAATTAGTAATTTCTTTAAAAGGGGAAAGATGTTATGTGTTATTATGTAAGCCTGACTGGCAACACTATATTAGCTAGAATGTTAAGTAAATAATACGCCTCTGATTGAGTTTAAGATTCTCTTTATTGTGTTTTAAGATTATACAAACACGAAACATTCTGTAACCAGTTTAAATTTACAAGAAATTTGTATATTGTTTGTAACATTTTTTTTGTAATTTTTTTAATTCCATTGTAGCTGAAATATAATAGGATAAAATTAGATTTTAAAAATGAAGCGAAACAGTGCAAGACATACCTGTCAAAATATGTTGCCACCTTAGAAAAATTGTTGGAACAGAAAATTCATTATTTTTCTGTTCCAACAATTTTTCTAAGGTGGCAACATATTGTGACAGACATTTCTTTGACTGTTTAGCTTCATTTTTAAAATCTAATTGTATCCTATTATATTTCGTATCATTTGAAACTTTGTTTTTGATTTTTTGAAATTGTAAATAGGTAAACTTTTTTATCTTAGTTAAAACTAGCTTTTTCGTAGAAAAACATTTCTTTTTGTCTAGATCTATTTTAAAGTATTTCGTCCAATAATATTAATTCTAAAGTAATAGGAATTAATTTTTATTATAACAGTAAGTAAACGCCGCAGGCATCAATTGTTTGGCTTTAAAAAAAATCCGATAACACATAATATATTGGCAAACAATGCACTTCTAACTTTTTAAGAATTACAAGGTTAAGAAAATAGAATAAAAGGTTAAGAAAATGTTGCTTAGTGTCGATAGGTCTGTATTGCTATCTACTGTTTTGAATTTGGATGCACATTACTGCCGAAAATGTTTATTTCTTGCCTCGGCAACTTCTGATAATAAATTATGGTGGCCTCGTGAAATAAACTTAGTCAATAAATGTGTGAAATGTCCGATAAACTCATATATAGAGTTTGATATCCATGAAATTTTAATTTTGTAATTATTTTTCGTTTATTGTGAAAGTAAGCCATTATTCTCTCAACCACATGCTTTTTTTGAGGTTATGTATCAAAATATTTCGTATGTTAAATCAGAAACTCGTGCTATTTTCGAATTTGAGTTTCATCCTCTACGATGAAGATTTCTTCTGGGGAGCACAGAAGAAATCTCAATGAAGTGTTTGGCAAGGAAGTAGCTAATGAAGGCGGAATAAGTTGATAGTTTGAAAAATTTAGATCTGGTCGTTTCGACATTCGGAATGAACCACATGGGCAACTTAAAAACGAGGTCGATAATGATGAAGTGAAAGCTACAGGAAACATCTAAAATAAAGCGTAAAATAGCAGTAAGATTCAACATTTTACTAACGCAACTGTATTGAATCATTTAAAAGAAATCAGTAATAAGCTGCAGAGATGGTTTCTGCATGTATTCATTGAGCGTTAGGAAAGAAACGGTTTCGAATCTTTTCTTTGTTGCCGCAATAAAGGTGAACCATTTTTACTTCGAACTATCACGTATATGATTAAAAATGACTATTTTTGACTATCTCAAGTAAATAGTTGTATCAATTGTTTAGGTAAAGAAAAAATGTGGTAAAATACATTCCAAAACCGAATATTCACGAAAAATCTAATGATATCTGTTTGCTAGTCCAGCATTAGGTTAATCCACAGGAAACTTGATCAATTAAAAAAAGCGGATGTAATCTACCAAGTAACCAAAATTCTACAACCACTTAGACGAACTGACGATGGAGCTTTAATCAACTGAGATTGATGAATAAAGACATGCCAATTCTCTTTAGGGGCAATGGTCGACTTTAGGTCACTCAAACTACAGGAGCTAGAATTAGGAACTCTTCGTAACTTACTCTATTCTTCAGATCTTGCTACAAATTAATATCATCTTTTCTAGATTTTGGAATACTTCTTGCAAGGAAATATATTTGATTCCCTGCAAGTTGCAGAAAGTGGTTTTAAAATTTTTATCATCACTCGTTCTCCAAATTCTTCGCTGCTGGTTTTAACCATTTTAATAAGAGGTTGCTACTAATAAGATACCCAAACTGTGTCAGTCGTTCAGGTGAAAAATTTGATTGTACAACTTCTTATTTGAGATATATAATAAACTAAACTTTCAGATAGAAATCAGTTTTACATTTAACAACCTAACATATTTTGAAATGTGTCATTGGTTGCCAATCATATGTTTTGCAGTATCAAATACATTGTCTATTGACAAAGCGTTTAACATTATTTTAAATTGACGAATCAGATTTACAACCATACCAGCAAATTAAAAACAATATGAGTTTTCAAAGAATTTTCGGGATGAGTTATTTTCATTTGGATTATCCAATTCAGTCTTTCGCAAACCTAAAAGAAGTTGTAATTCTTTCTTGATAAAATTTCTTGATTGAATAACTTTACATAGAGTAAAAATTTATTACAAATTAATAAGTCATAAACATTAATAATATATTTTATGTTACAACAAAACTCGCTCACTTCAATTCAAAAACAAATTTATTTCTTTACATTCAAATATACAAACAACAGCTTCTATCGTAAAGTAGTTTTTAAGAATTAAGGAAATCTGCACTGAATTATATTGTTATTATTGTTATTTTATTGTTTTTAGTATTTAATAGATTACTAAATACTAAAAAAACATACATTAAAAAGGTTTAAAATAACTTATATGAATTTGGAACTCACAATTAAAATTAAAAATTTATTTATACAATCGCATAATATTCACTTCTTATTATTTCTGTTCCTACTCGTATTGCTTTTACACTTTGCATAGTTATTTAAAAATATGTATTTGTAGGATTTTATAATATGAAACAAAATCTCGTTACAAAGAAAATGCTCTACCGCACTGCAATGAGTCACAACGAAAAAAGTAACTAATATTTCACAAGGGATCTTGTGAATGCAACAATAGACGAATAGGTTATTCTAAAACAATATGTCTTCTGGATTGCAACATTGAAGACTACATTAAAAATATGCCCATCAAAAATAATCCTTTTTATCACCTAACTTTCTTATTGAAGATGGGGAGTATACTGGACGGAAGTTAGATATATTGCTCAATTCAATAAGTATATCCAAAATTTAAAATAAAATGACATTTTTCATTTTGCTCTATTATTTTTAACACATTTAAACATGTAAGTGATTATGTTAAGACTACGATCCAAAAAGTAAAGATGCAAGTTTTCAAACTCATTTTCCTTGTTCAATTTTAAAACAGTTAACCGTTAATGCTATACAAGAAATACTTTCATGTGGTAAATAAGCGCTGGGATACATGTTAATATTGGCCGGATCCTTAGTCTAGATTTCTTTTGGCTATTCCTAGATATTTTATTTAACAATATAATATTAATATCTAAAAAGCAATATTGGTAATCGCCATAAAGAATGGAGTATTAATACCAATATAATTTCTTTTCTATACTTAGATGTCTATTTGACCATAAAGTAGTAAACTAATATTAAAAAAAATGTATTTTGATCATATTAAAATTGCTATTAACAGCAAACTGTTATTGCTAAAAACGAAACATTTATGGGTATAAATTATGAATATATTTGGCGTTAAATTTGTATAAATTAATTATTCACAATTAAATGAAACTACGTGATGTAGTATTATTTTTACTTTCTTAAAGTTATTTACCACGACCTAGGTTTCGTTGTATTACAACATCTTCAGGTGGGCTATTAGCACAAATGAATCTTTGCTAATAGACCACCTGAAGATGTTGTAATACAAGAATTTAAATAAAGTAGAAATAATACTACATCACTAGTTTCATTTGATTGGGTATAAATGAGTTAAGAAACGCATCAAAATTGGCATTTTTTGTAATTAAGTAATTTTCTTTACCTTTTCTGGATGTCAATTTAACAATGAAACAATAGATGAATATTGTTGGTAATTGCAACAAACCATAAAACCTTAATGCTATAAATGTCGTCGCCGTGGTTTGTTGGGTTGATCACAAGTCCTACAGCCTATGACGACGCGGCGCACCACAGAGTCCCGCGTTCGATTCCCAGCTGTTCGTCGAGCAGAGCTGAACGGGTGTTATGGTTGGCTGTAAGAGATTTCTTTCGTAGCAATAAGTCCGCCATATGTATCAATTAGGTACATTAAAGTAGATAAATAAATAAACAAATGAATCTGTTTTGTGCTGTATAAATAAGCGGAGAAACATTAAAATTAGCTTGTTCCCTGACATTTCTAGAAATCAATTTAGCAATAAAATAAAAGACAAATGTTTGAAGAAACAATATTGGCAATCACTATAAACAGTAAACTATCAGTAATACTAAAAAGGAAATTTTTAACGCGTAACGAAAGCTGAGAAACACATAAAATTTTTCATGCACCATCCAGTAATATATGTTGTTGTTTTTTTTCTTATTAGATATCTAATTAATTCACAAAAATTCACAAATTGTCAAATTATAAAAAATTATCAAAATTAATATTTAAGTCCATTTTATAATAACGGACAGATAATTCTAAAAAAAAAGATTGATTATTGTTAGACAGACTAAACTGTTAATGTTACACACAGCACCCTTTTATGCGGTTGAAATGAGTTAAAAACACATTAAAATAGTAGTATTTTATAACTTCTAACGGCAACTAGAACAGTTTAAATACCTTAAAAAATTATAATAACAGGACTCTCAATCTCGTACTGAGTAATTGTAAATACAAACTCTCTTCCGTGGATCCAATACTTTGTGAGGACCTCCGTCATTCTGCTTTCCTTCTCACAATTTATTGCCTTACAGAGGTCGCGATGAAAAAAGCTGACACCTCAAAATATAATTTCCGCAAATATAACTATAGTGCAATGAAAAAAGTCTGGAATCTATAAAGTGGAAAAAATCAGCTTTCAGCTATCTGCGCTGCGGACAGATTTTATATAAATATCTTTGACATTATGAATGGATTAGTATCAAAGAAATTACAAAAAACTAGGAAAGATGCAACTTGGTATACTCCCAAATTGATAAAAGTGAAAAAAACGTAAAGAAATTAAAGAAATTATATGGAAACTTCTCCGATTACTTGAATTTCCCAAAATTAAGTAGTCAATTGTCCAGAAGAAAAGTCCAAAAGAAATGTCCCAGCATTGTTTTCATAACTACGCACAAAATACTGAAAACTTATTAATAACAACATAAAAGGTCATATGTGTCATCTCTAAAGAAGTCGGAAGGATACTCATCGTCGATGACTTTCGAAGGATATGAATTGAATGACATTCAAACACCTCAAACCTGGAACAAACCTCGCCACAATTTGGCATTTCAGACAGATAAAATAACTAATGCTCTCAAGAAAATTAATGCCTACAAGGAAGAAGGTCCAGACAACATTGAACCTATATTTCTTTAAAACACACACAATACATTTTCTGTTCCACTCATATTTTATGTGTTTCGTGCAGGGTATGTACAGTACTGGAAAGCTGCACACATAATACCAGTAAATAAATCTGGCAGCAAGCAATCTATCGAAAATTATCAACCGATATCCATTTTGTCAGCAATATCTAAGGTATTTGAAAAAGTGTTTCACAATAGGATTTATTCGACACTGCATCGGCATAGTTCAAGGAGTAGCATGGATTCGTATGGAACCGATCAACCTTAACCAGCTTGTTATTGTAAATGCAATATTTCTTTAAATCTACGGATTGCAGGATACAGACTGACTCCATATATACAGATTTTTAAAAAGCTTTCGACAAAGTTGATCATATCATCTTGCTGAAATAACTCCCCTTTAACTAGATAGAGGATTATTTACTTTGTTGGTTCATCTTCTATCTCAGCAACAGGTCACAAGTAGTAAAAATTAAAGGTTTTAAATCACCGCATATTCTCGTGACTTCAGGGTACCTCAAGGTTCCGTATTGGGTCCCTTTTTATTTATCATGTTTATAAATGACAACAGTATTTGCTTTTAACACAGCAAAGTCCTGTTATATGCTGATGTTCTAAAGATTTTCTCCAAAATAAGAGATTTTTCTGATCATGCGAAGCTATAAGAAGATCTTAATGGTTAGATGCATATCGCAGACTAAACAAGATAAAAGAACTACCAAACCCTTTAAGCAAATGAGAACATATTGAATCTTCTATACAACTTGAATATGTTGTCGGAGTCTGGAATTCATACTATCTTACATACTCTGACATGATCGGAAGAATGCAAAAACAATTTACACGTACATTGCAATATTGCTTCAATATGCCTAAAATAGGCTATTGTAATGCACTGTATGCATTCAAATGCCATAGTCACCGCGAAAGGCGCATTAAATTCAAGCCATTATACTTTATAACATCTATCATAATCATTACGATTGCGCTGATATAGTGAATCAGTTTCAGTTTTGTGAGCTAAGGAGAGCGACCCGTAGCTTCGCACTTTTCGATCTACCTAAGACATTGCATTAATGCTGGTGACCGCGTATTACTACGCAGGCTTTGTGAAGATCGCGACAGAATGTTTCATGTTCTAGACATATGCTAGCTCATTCCTTCAATACAAGCAGTCAAGTAAACTGTTAATAGTGAAGGAATGAGCTAGCGAATATGTCTGACCAATAGTACTCTGAAAGCATTGACATTAGATTTTTTTTTTTCTTTTTTCAAATTCATATTGTTATAAATAAAATAATTTTTACTATTAACTCTATTACTAATAATTATTATAGTGTATTTTGAATGGAAGACTGATTTCAATAATTTTAATATTTATTGTTTGTTTACCTACATTACATGTTTTATAATTTAATTTAATGTATTATAAAATTTCTGAATATTTAATTTATTATACATATAAGATATATAAGAATGAGGATACAAGTTAACCTAATACTTGAAAAACTCACTTATTACATCTCACTATGACTTGCATGTGTTTTTTCCCCATAGATGATAAATAAATAAATCTGGTATTTTTTAAAATTTCTAGATGCATGTTTAATAACAAATAATGGAAAATATTTCTAAAAGAAATGCTGACAAATACTATAAAGAGTAAATATCTTTTACTAAAATTGAAACTTCTTTTATATAAATATCAGCTGAGAAACACATGAAAATTGATGTGTCCCTAATCTAGTCATTATTTTCGTGAACCTAATTATCTATTTAACAATTCAATAATACACAAATATTTTAAACAAAATGTTGTTAATTGCTATCTTCAGTTATATCCAAACTATGTTCATGTGGTGTAAATTAATTTAAAAACACTTTAAAATAGGCGCAAACCCTACTCAACTAATTTTATTCTCCTTTCAAATATATATTTAACAATAAAAAAATAGAACAATATTAAAAAAGTTCTTAATTGCAATAAGAAGAAAATTGATAATGCTCTAATCGAAACTCTTTTATTCGGTATAAATAAGCTCATAAACACATCAAAATTTACGTGTCTTCCGATCTATTACCTTTTCCCATTTTTAGATGTCAATTTAATCATAAAATAATAAAGTATTAGACAAACAATAAAAAAAGGATTTTTAATTGCTATAAACAGTTAATCGTTAATGCAATGCACTAAATATTTCATGCAGAATAAATAAGCTGAGAGAAATATGAAAATGGATGGTTCTTTAATATTTTATACATTACAATGCGTGAATGATGGGACAGGTATAGTAATATTCCCTAATGAATGTGCTATACTCCTGTTTCATGTTTGTGTTACTAAATTTTTTCTCTTATGAACAAATCTAAATTCTGCCATAAAGTACGACTTACCTATTGTTTACCTATTTGTTTATTGTATTTATATATGACACATGGCATACAAACTGAACATCTACATCATTCAAACTTTTAGTACTATTAATGCAATCATCTTGCTCACGCATAACAACAATTTTAGAATCGGGTAATTATTGAAGCTCCAATAATGCTGAAGAATTTTTACTTATTTGTTGACTGGAATTATAATGAATATTTCTGAAATTATGCTGCTATTGTGCTATACTAACAACTAAGCTTTAAGTTTTGTAAAATTGGTGAACTTGGTCCTCGTAGTTTTTCCCCAGATTTATAAAATATATCCACTCCTAACAGAACGTCATTGTCAAAGGGTACAAAAAATTCAGGATCCACAAGTTGGATCGAACTTGATATTTGCAATGATAAAGAAGCAATTAGAAAATATGGCAACTGGCCTGTAATTTTAGGCACAACTAAACATGTTACATTAAAGTTACATGTTTTAATTAAGGAACATACATTAATGTCACAGTTTTCTGAAATAAAAATGGGTTCTCAATCAAGTGGAATAAGCCCAGTTTATTTAAGTTTTCAGTTATAAGGAAAGATAAAGATCACAAATTTTAAGTAATGCAGTATCATGAAGTGCTTATTCATCATGACAAATTGAAGGTGCTGTAGATAAACACTGTACTGATAAGTTACTTATGTCATCTGATGTATTATGTGTAGTATTGTTTACTTGTAAAAATATGTTATGTTTATGTTTAAAGATTCGGCATACGCTCCCTTGAAAGAAGAATAAATTTAATTTAGAAGCCCTACTACTTCTTGTTTCAGGATTTAAAGTTTAAAACATGGAACATTCAATATAGCGAGGTATCTTATTTTTACTTGATGATGCAAAGCATTTTATTGTAGCCCATAATTGTATTTAATTTTAATATTATCTTGATCATTTCTCAAAAGCTTCTACTTGAACCATTGTTTTTACTAAAGTACAATGTTTCAAGTGTGTCTGTGCTATTAGATAAGAGTAAAATGGCTTAGAGAATGAAATTCATGATATATTTAAGTTCATCGGGGGAGGGAGTTACAGTATCTAGTCAAAATCATATATATTATTAAAGTACCCCATTTGTCGGTGGACTTGCCATAATGAATTTAAAGTTCTCAAATTTTTTGTGATATGGTTTACATTAACACGAAGGCATCTATGACGTTGATGTTTAATGATAAATAATGTTTATTTATGAGCATGTTTACATTGTTTATATCATCTGCGAAGGGGTATAAAATCAGTTTTATAATTCACTGCCATGAATTTAATAACCTTCCTTGGTTCATCGTCCAATCTTAAACAATGGTATTTATTTTTTATCAACTTGAACCCACTTGAATATATTAATGAGTTAAGTGTGCCACTGAATTCCAGCTATGTAAAATAATTGCCATAAAATTTAGATAATTAAATTTCAAATCCATTGCTTGAAATTTAATTATCAGTTTCTTAAAATTATACGTCAATATACGTATACGTCAGTCAATTATATTTTTTCTAATAAAAGGCATTGGAAAGATCCACATTTTCAACATGTGCTGTAAAGTAATTTTTGTCAATGTTGATTGTATTTTTGTCATTTCCGTGGCTATTATTTCGACGAACCCATGGATGATAAAATAGCCATGAACTTCCCATGAATGTGACATGTATGGATTTTTTTTGTCTATTGCATCTTGTCAACGTAGTACTTAAGTTTCAATATACCCATGTTCCTATATTCTAAATGCCACTGCTGAAAATTTTAACATGGTCATATCAGGAAAAGTTGCTCTTTGGCTTTTGGTGTTAAAATACATATAACATTTGTTATCAAATTTTTGGCACTGACAAAATGAATGAAGAACTTATTATTTTTCAGATAGACTCAGGATACTGTAGAAGAAATAAGAAACCTTATACTGAAAAAACATAAGACATAGAAAAAGACAATCTGAATGAAGGATTTGAGAGTGTGTTAAGGTCAATTGCTTTATGAGAAAACCAAAAAAGAAGACAACAATTAAAAAAAGTGACATTTCAAAAATATAGCACCTATGACATCCAAAGAATAGTATTTATAGTGAAAGGGATGGAGAGTATGTCAAGACAGATGTAGAATGAAGAAAAAACTTTGACAAATTCCAAAATTTAAGCAAAAACACACTCAATAACAGATGAAGAAAATCCACTGTCTCTTCAATTATTCAACCACAATAAGAGATTCACTTTTCACCTTGTTTGATATCACCAATCGCTAGATATTCTCCCATAGGAACTAGAAATTGATCAACAACGGTGAGTTTAGAAGTGACACTCCGTGCAGATCACAATGAAGTTTTTCATAAGTAGACAAAAATATCATACTTTTTTGACTGAATGGTAGCGCCAACAACAAATGATTAAAACTTCTGAAGATATCCCTAGCGGCTTTCCAAAACTGGTCCGTCCGAAGGTTACAGCAAAACGAGTGTATCAAATTAACTCTTTAGATGCAAGACAAGCATAGTAAAATGGGTCCCAGTTAAAAAGATGTCATTGTGAGACATAAAAGTAAAAAGTATTTACAGGATACCATGGTCAATTCCACAGAAAGTGAAGACGAAAAAAGAAATTTCAAGACAAAAAAAGATTCATAATAAGTCATTATCAGTTTGTAGATTCCATAGAACTTGGACCTAGGTTTGTACCTGATTTTTCAGGGAAATATGTCTACAAGTACGTGAACAAAATCCAAAGCATTTATTTCGGTGTCTCTTCACAATAAATAAGTTTGCACACTTGTGTTTATTATTACTGCTGTTTAAATCAAAATGATAAAATGTCAATTATTATGTACATTTTCTGATTACCTGTGGCACATCTGTTTCATATGGTCCAGGTTGCACCCATATGGAACAGATTCTTTATAAAATCCCAGAGATATGCGACGATAAAATCAGAAAGGTGTTTATACATTGCACGTTCTGAGTGTGGGCCCATCCTTACAGTATAGATGTAAGAAAGTGTTATATTCATTCATTTGAAAGATTTCAAAGTAAAATGTGTAATATTTTACTTTGTGCCTGGCGATTAATCCAGCAACCTGGATTAATCGGAAGCCAGGCATGGGAAAGGTCCTATGGATGACATTGATTCAGTCATTATAGCGGACCGTAGAGTAGACTAAGACAAAGATTTTCTAGATTTTGGAATAGCTAGTTGCCTGCACAAGATAGAAAAATCCATTGAGAAGATCGATGCAATTGTTTCTGAAGCAGTACTGAATGTTGTGGGAATAATAAAACTGCATCAAATAATTTGGCATAAACAAATTCAACAGAGAAGTTTTCTTGTAAAAGTTGACATGCATTTCTTACAGACCCGGTGAAGTATGCTTTCATATCCCTGCTTTAAAAATTATGTCTGTTTCTATTGTAACTCATCATAATATAATAAAAAAACATTGCTGGATGAAGTTAAGGGTTTTACCAAGAATCGGAAGAAGCTACAACAAAGACAAAGAAACCACTGAAAGATGGTGCATGGATTACCACAAAATTAATGACAAAGAAAGGCACTATGTTGGTCAAATAATTGATTTTTTGAAAACTCACGAGGATTAAAGCTGTAAGTAACAATTTCTTAATTGATTGTCATTCATCTGGTTAGAAACAGAAGATACATCACTTACAACATGTAATGATACTGCGTCCATATTATAATGACCAACACCAAAATTTTAGTAGTAAGTTATTAGATATGTATTAATTTTTATCTATTTCTACATGATCTCTAAAACCTAAATAGTCATTGATATGTGATCTCGAAAGTTAAGTTTACATGTTGCATAATTAGGTATAGTACCTAGTCTGAGAACTGGAGAATAATTCGTAGAAAATATTTTATAATGCTTTAAATTTTAAAAATTTTGTACCTTGGCCAACATGTCAACAACTCGGCAGAGCAAGCTCAACACTCAAATTAACCTTATATTTAAAAAAAAAAAGTTGAAGTACGTGACTTGAAATTTTTATACATTCTAGACATAATTTTAACACGTGAGTAGAGTGCGTATTGTCTGTAAGCGTTCTGTGTGTAGGTAACAACTACACCAATAGGGCACAATATGCAGGTATATGAATACGTACGGATATTTAAAAATTTACCTTTATAATCTACAAACTTCCAATTTTGTGTCCATTATTTTGGAGTGGTTAGTGATTACGGGTGATCACGTGAAGTGTTATAAAAATTTCATTGCCGCTACGAAAAAATATCTGTACACAGGAGCACCATCGTTATAATTATTAGCTTCTCATAGCTATCATAATCCATTAATATATTGTAATATATAATAGTATACAAGGTTTATATTACAGCTAGATTTAAAAAAATGCCGATGTCAATGCAACATTTTATTTAAATGTTGTTGTTGTCGTGTCCACATGAGATGAAGAAGATCTCATGTAGAAAAATGGTTGCCAGAGCCTTGAAAGGTTGGACCTATCCAGTCCTGCTTGATGAGTGACCGGGAATTGAACCTGGGTTTCTGCGGTGCGCCACGCACTCAACGGCCGTATGTGTTGCGATCAATCAAACACACTACGGTGACGACTATTAAAATGTTAGTAATATATTAGTCATTTACTAATGAATGATCTGAGAAATATTTAATTGCTTAAAGCAATATACTGATTACTCTTTGGAATAATTTTACACAATTTCAAACTCCTGAAAAATATATTTAAAGCAATTAAATGATGTAATTCTTCAAAACGAAAAAAATGGAATCCTTATAGGATCCATCCGCCTGTTGGTTAAAGTCCTTTTTCTCAGAAGCGGCTTGAGATATCAAGTTGAAATTAATATCTTGTACTGAGACCTATAATCTTACATTTTAAGTTTTCTTGGTTTGAGCAGCAAAAAGATATTTTGTGTTTTTTTTGTTTACACCATACTTAACGCCTATGGATTACTTCCTGTAAACCAATAATCTTGAAAGTCGACATAATCAGTTGGTTTTGCAGCACAAGTAAACAGAAAACTAAAAAATCAATATTTCTAATTCTACGTAGATATATTTTTTGAAATATGGCACATATAGCAGATAATATTTATGTTATAAACAATTAAAATTTTGTCAATAGTTTAATAGAAATATTGTGTACAATTAAATGTTTATGAATACTTAAATGTATACGAAACCAATGTAGTGCGAGTTCTACTCATGTCTGACAGGTATTTTTTTCTCTTAATGTACATTTTATACTTCCTTATTTACGCAGTATTTACTGTGCTACGCTGTATATAATGTTGGATGATTCACCATCTTTTCTTTTACTTTACATAAATTTTTTTATTTAAGTTTTGCTTATGATATAAACATTGATTTCAATTTCTTAAACACTCACCTGTTGAACCTTTTCAAAACTTATTTACTTTTAGCTGATGTCAGAAGCGTTAACACCTATCGTTGTTTACTGCCTCAGATAAGACTCCGAAATGAAATTCTTACCAACTGATAATATTTGTTATTGCAGATTTAATGTCATCAACATCAAGTCAAAATACTCGAGATCCGAAAATAACAGAAAATATCTGAAATATAGGTGTATTTATGTGATGAAGATGTCCACTGGATGAAAATATTGGAAAGCATATATAAAATTTTGTACATGGATTAACAGGTATAAAAATATTGAAGCTCTGTCAACAAAATTATGCTCGTTGGATAGTCAAATCAATTCAGTAAAGTTGAAGAAACTCATCCAAAATTATCAGCTGATCTTAATGAAATAATACATCAGAATTAAAGAAACGAACACTATTATTCAAGACAGCCTACTGACATTACCCTTGAACAGACCATTAATGTGCGAAAGTTGCTAAAAAATTAATGGACATTACAAATTTTGCAAACTCAATCGGAGTTCGGCATTGAAGGACGCAGAGTCACATTATTTGTGCCATGATTATTTTGCATACTTTTACAGGGCTGAAAAACTTCAAAATGTCACCACCATATTACAAAGTCACATTATCAAAACAGAAAACAGTTAAATTTAAAAATTGTTATATACTACTTCGATAAATTTATTAACATTTTCATAACACCATTTATGAAAAAAATCCTTTTAAATATCAATACGGGAAAGTACCATAGCTTAAATTTAAAGACTTCTTATTAAAAGTTGAAAAACGTGGCAATGAATTATTCGAAAAATTCTTTATGGAGTTATATTCAAAGAGATTTGAAAGAGTGATAAAAAAAGTGAAACTAAAAATTTTACATCAATTCAGTTAAAACCAAAGTAATGTATAGAAATTCATTCACAATTAAATGAAACTATGTGATGTAGTATTGTTTCTACTTTCTTTAAGTTCTTTACCACTAAAGGTAAAGAACTTAAAGAAAGTAGAAATAATACTACATTTAAATTTCATATAAGTTTCATTTAATTGGGAATAATGAATTTCTATAAAAAAAAAAAATTCAATAAAAGAATTACGTTAATATGATTTTGTAGGACAGATTATGGCATTACATATGGAGTATGAGGTGGACGTTTAATATAACCTCGTCCCACTTTAATGTACTTAAAAAAAATAATAACTTACTATTTAGGAAAGTATTATTGAAATATTACGCTATAATAAAACCTACAATTACGACATATAATAAGGAAGATTAATGTTTAATAAGGAGGCAGCATGCACTCCCCGTGAACTTGAAAACTAGGGAAATAAAAGAATTTACATTGAAAACAAAGAAAATCATCAAGCAATAAGGATATACATAGGAATATTTACATAAATTATATTTATCATGTTTATTAAATAAGCAACAAAACATCAAGAACCCTTCTCTGCAGATATGTGCAAAGCGAATATATTGAGGTTTCTAAATAGGCAGACAATCCAAGTAAATACTTAAAGAGTTATAAACAATTAGTTCTATTATTTGCCATAAAGTTAGTGTACTAAAATATAAAGCTATTCATTTATAGTAAAGTCAAAAGAGTGGACTATTGTAAATATTTAGGTATTTATATAGAAAGCTGTATAATGTGAAATTATTATTTTAAGGAGATGATTAACCCTCAACTGGCCGGGTGGTTTTTTTGTAACATAACGGGCCGGGCGCAGTCACCGTGACCGCATGTACTTAAAGTATAATATTTTTATGATATTATCCTAATAATAAATAAATAAAAATACTCAGTGTTACTGATAGTGTTTACTTTTAATTAGGAAAGAAAAATTAACAAAATATAACTTCTATTAATGCTAAATAAAAAAAAAACATTACTCAAACGCCAAAACGAAACAAAATCTCTAAACTTCTGTATAAATTCCTTAAAAAAAAAATCTTAACTAATTTTTGAAAAAAAAATTTGGTTTTGTTGTCTTAAGAGATCATGTAATATAGAGAAAATAAAAAATTAACTTAAAAGATATTGTTAATGACAAATTGACAACCGTCAATCATGGTCTTGTTTCGCGACAATCGCGGCACATCTTTTGGCTACATTCGATACATATCGGCTTTCTACAACAAAAACATACATGATAGGTCTTTCGTTTTTTTTTGGGATCACAAGTATAGCATGTTTTTCTAGTTTCCAGCTTTTCTTCTACCTCGGGTATAGGTTCTTCTATGTTTAGTACTCTTTTTATAGCTAAGCGAAGCTGTCGAGTCAGATGTTGATTACTTGCTCGCCTATGTAAATGCGGTTTGACAAGACATAATGCGAGATCTTTCATAAACTGAAGCCTTTTAATCTTATCCTCTCGCACTGAGTTATAAACTATAAATGCATTAGAGCTCGCAATATCCAGCAAACGATAAAAAATTGTCATCGGCCATCTACGAGTACGTCGGGCAGTGCTATAGTTTGAACATCTTTGATCTAATAAGTCAACCCCATATTTAGTCTCATTATAATACATTATTACTGTAGGTTTTTTCTTGACACTATCTACTGCTAAATCGTGATGCATGCTTGATACGAGTATAACCGACCTATTTTTTTTTTGGGACATAAGATACTAATGTAAATTCATTTGTGAATCCAAACAAGGAACTTTCTACTTTACGAGTTTTTGATGGTAAAAAATCTTTGGGTATTTCTCTTTGGTTTTTCTTCATTGTGCTAACAAATGTTAGACCTTTTTTCTTCAACTCTTGTACTAACTGTATTGAAGTAAACCAATTATCGGCTGTAATATTACGATTTGAGCCCTCTATTTTTTCTACAAGTCTCAAAACAGATTGGGTCGGTTTCTTAAAGTGTTTGTACTGTTCTGGTAAATCTTTTCCATCAGAATCTTTACCCACATAAATGTAGGCGTTGTGTAAATAACCCGTTTTTGCATCCGTGATACACTGAATTTTCAAGCCATCTTTTGCCGGTTTTTTGGCATACATTTTAAATTTGCATCTGCGGCGAAATGCAACCAGCATCTCATCAACACAAGCTTCAGTTCCAATTTCGCATACATCTTGACAATTGCCAATAAAATCATTAAACATTTCAGAAATTGGCGCTGCGGGATCATTTTCACGTCGTTCTAGCTGAGTTGAAGATTCATCAAAGCGTAATGCTAGTAGAAGTATTTTCAGTCTATTTTTCGCCATAATACATTGATAAATACATCGGCCAGTTCCATCCGAGCTATACCAACTTGAAAAATCTGCGTGATTTTCTTTGAACACCGCTGAATAATACAATATGCATAATAATGCTTTTAGTTCAATCATATCTAAATTATAAACGTAACTATTGTCGTCATACTTGTCTCGCATCTTTTCTAAGTGACTGTTGGTATGTGTTATAATTTTTTCAAGAGTACCCTCACGAAAAAAATAATTCCATACATCTTCTACTGTCGATTCTGCTGTAAGGCTGTGTCGAAGACTTTGACGTATTCCTGGTTGTACATCTACTATGTTATGACTTCTTGTTCTACTTCGGGCGGCAGGTGGAACAGAAGACCAGCGAAACTTATTTTTGCCGAAATAGTTTTTATCCCTTAGTTGAACTTCCTCGCTATCGGAAATACTTTTACTTGCCTTGCGCTTACGACTCGGTTGAAGACTTGACAAAGGTTGATCATCTTCATCGTTAGATGAGGTAACTTCTTCTTCAGATTCTGAGTGGTGTGACTCATAAATCACGTGATTTGGTTCGATATCCTGATCAATATCACTGCATTCACCATCGCCATCAGAGGCAGGGTCATCATTATCCTCTTGTGTAAGCCACTCTTGTATTTGTTGGTCAAAACGTTCCATTTTGTTAGTAAAATGAAGACTACACCGAAAAAGGAATTCACTTTCTAAAATCACACAATAGGCCGGGTGCGGTCACTGTGACCGCTGCAAACTTTTAAACAATAAAAACTCAAAACAAAAGACGCGTGCGACTATTACTAAGCCGGGCCTCGTACTAATCGCCTGAGTTGCGAAGGTACCAGGAGGGGCAAATACCATCGAATATTGGAAGAGTATAAAATTGACAGTGTTTCACCTACTGGGGTCATGGTGACCGCACCCGGCCTGTTAAGGGTTAACAAACTAAGGTTTTTATTTTTTGCTTTAGAGAAGTTGAGTTATTTATTGAATGAAGAGAATTAGAAAATTATATATCATTCTCTGATTGAGAGTATAATAAGCTATGGTATAACATTTTGCAGTGGTGCATGTGAAAACACTTTAAAACCTCTAGTATCACTGCAAAATAAGATTTTTCATAAAATCTGTGATAATAATAGCAATGATGTGCAGACTCTACTTAATATCAGTAAATATTTTACTGTCAACTCTGGATTATTGGATTATAGAAGTTGTAAAAAGAATTATGAAGAAATATCTATTAACACTAGAAGTAGGGCGAAATCATTACCAAAAAACAAGATGATTATTTAAAAGAGTTCGAGTTATATTGCTGTTAACTATTAGAATATGTTGCATATTGATTTGAAACATCTGAGTGGCGATAACAAGAAAATTTAAAAAAATGTTAGTTAAATGGATCCTAACCTTACAGTTGCTAACAATGCGTTCTGATGACATTTAAATGTATTTTTTGATTTGTACTTTTATATTGTTTAGATCGTAGTTCTACATTTTTATTACTTTGGTTATATACAACAATAATTATTTTTCTTTGTTATCAGACC
This sequence comes from Druceiella hillmani, assembly GCA_039881145.1. NCBI lineage: Eukaryota > Metazoa > Arthropoda > Insecta > Lepidoptera > Hepialidae > Druceiella > Druceiella hillmani. Next base: position 1,439,521 of record JAYKKI010000145.1, on the reverse strand, counting down.
TATGTACAGATGGTTAGTAGTCAAGAAATAAAATAAAAAAAAATTTAGATAATCAAAGTTGGACAAAAATGTTATTTTCTAAGAAAAAAAATGAAAATCTCTATTACATTGGAAACAATTTTATGACTCATTATTTGTGACTCAATGAATTTCAAAAAGTGTTACGCACCCCTAACTCATTTTATTTCAGTATGAATTAATGTGAAATCTTAAGTTATCTTCATTTCAGTGTACTTTTATATTACAGATATGACAACTATGTGAGCAAATTAATAAAAAAATGTGAAATTGCTCAAGCAATTTAAGTGAAGCAATTGAAATTTCAATCAACTGATAATTTAGATTTTTCAAACTTATGGTTAAACAATTTAAAACTAATTGCACTTCACTTTAAACCTCAATATATTGCAGAAATGTCTTAAAGATTGAAAAAAAAACTGATAAATTGCTTGTTGGGACATTCGGTAAGTAGTAGCGCGTAATTGCCTATATTTCTTCAAATTATTGTTAGTAGTCAATAGAAATTCAATTTATAGTCAAGTATTAATAACTAGATTTCTGTAATGTTGAAAATTCATAGGTGGGATGCAAGACTGTGTATCATATTAAAGCTTCCTATTTGGTATATGAAGTATAGAATGGAAATAGAGAGAATCCGAGGCATGGAAAACAGTAAGTAAGACTCCAACTTCATGTTTAAATAAAGATTCAATTATACTACCCCACTGATATTCCCCCTTAATGGGACGAGCAGAAAAGTCTTTTCCACACACCTCCCTCATTTTATTTATTACATATTTACTATATATTTATTTACATACAGTTATGGAAGTATATCGCAGTTATGACATTACTGAAATGCAATAACGACGATGTATCTCAGTAAATATATTCTCATAAAAATAATAAAATAATATATATAATATATTCTCATTCATCATAAACATATTGATGTGTGATTGAACCATTTCAATATAATTTGAATCTAAATGCCGGTATAGCAAAAAGAAAGTTGTTATCAGGTACGAAAAGCGAGAATTTTCCCAATACATTAAAGGCACAAAATCCTTCATTTCACAATCGGAAAATCAATTTCAGCTGTGAGATTCCTCCTCTACGCGGTAATGTCTGGTAATCCAGAATACCCATGAAACAATGGTAGAAAATAGGAAAAGGAAGTAACAATATCGTCTCACATACAAATATAGAAAGGAACGTTTATTGGATATGTTCAATCATCATGTATTTACTTTCATGTAGGTTTCGAATAATAGAGCTTCTAACTTGCTTCACACTAGTTATACATAATATATTAATTTAGGAAATAAATACGAAGTCCATGGCATTATACAACATAAATCCGAACCTTCTGAATGACTTTCTTGCAACATTCGCCAATGACTGCGAAAAGTCAGGCGTAAATTAAATTTAGCGCCTCTATCTTTTACTTCAATATGTCGATGTAAATGTATCCCACCAATGGTATATTCATACAAGACTTCCTGCCTGACCATAATTCATCACAGAGTATTTTTCTGAATTGAGCCGCAGAGACAACATTGCAATAACTAGTAATCGCCAATTCCTCTAATAACTGAAAAATCTTTGTCTTCCGCAAATAGAAAGCAGTTTGCAGTTTTAATCCGTTACCGATATTATTTACTAAGATAGTAAATTTTAAAGGCAAGAAGTTCAAACCCTCGCTGACTCCTGATCAGATGATGTAAGAATCAGATATAAAATTATTTACTCCACAAGATACGTAGGAAGAAATGTAAAATTTGAAGGGAGAAATTCACTTTACAAAGGTGGTTTAATTTCCATTAGCAGTCTGATCAAAAAATTTCTAGTATCCAAAATATGCAATTTCAACATGAAAACCAACGTTTAAGACCTGCAATTTATTTATTTAAAAGAAAATAACTGTTTTGTTTACGAAATAGCAATATATTGAACTGAAGAATATCAATAAGACCATTTTTGTGATAACAATTGTAAATTCTTTAAAAAAAATACAAAATGGACAGCTACAGTATTGAAGAGACAAGTTAAGGAATTAGATATGTATATCAAATGTACTGTTGAGATATGACGAAGAATTTAACCAATTCTTGTCTTTAAAATACACTTTTGAAAATAATAGAACGTCAGTAAAACATGACAGCCAAATTATTTATTTCTCTAAAAACTCCATATTTTTTCATGTTGCCAGTTACAAAAAAAGTAAACTATATAAATCAATTATTGTTAACAACTGGTTTGGTTTAGTTTTAAATATAAAAACTCAATTACATTAGGCTAAACGTAACATCCTCCCACCTTTTGATGAACTCATTTCATCAAAACCCAGGAGCATAGGCAATTAATATTATAACAAATTTCTTTCCTAAACATAGAATTTAACTAAATACTCAGAAATCAACATTTAGAGTCCATATCAGTCCCTTCAGGACAGTTCAAAATCCCTTAGCTTAGACGGTAAATGAATGACTCTTCGAGATCTGGTTGTTTGTTCCGGCATCTCTTTTGGTACAGAAAGGCTCAGAACCCTGTTCTTTTCCCGTAGTTGACCTACAGTCTTTTGCACTTCCTCATATGAATTACTGAAAGCTTCAACTTCCAAGGGATAAACACGTTGTACCGGACGAAGTAATTCTCCAGAATCAGTCTTTATCTTTACCACTCTACTAATCCCATCTTTCCCAGGGAATATAGCTATAACACGTCCTAGAGGCCAAAAAGCTCTCTTCTTGCTTGTATCTTCTACTAAGACAATGTCGTTTAATTTTACCTCTTCACACTTGTTATTAGACTTTGCCAAAACTAACTGTCCTAGATATTCAGAACGGAAGCGTTTTCTCAATTCTTCTCTTAAGTTTTGCTGATAACGGTATCTTCGGGTGATATCAATTTCATCAAGATGGTCTAAATCTGGAACTCCCACCGTGTGCATATCCTGCAAGAACATGGCAGGGGTCAAGGGATTCAAATATTGGTCATTTTCTAAAGATTCGTTTAGAGAACGATGACCTTTCAACTTACTTGACGCATCAAAAACTGGTCTAACTTTGGTCGTTACATTTCCTTCTTTGAAGACCCCTCGATGTGGCAAGTAGCAAGATGGCTGAGATAATTCTTCAGGAGGTACTACCTCTATAAAGTCTTCTTGTAGCCATTCCTCCAAAACTGCATTGTAAGCTTCATATTTATTTTGTGCAATTAGCTTGTCAGTAGTCTTTTCTAATCTTTTCTCAGCCAGAATTCTGTTGTCATGCAGATAGTCTTTACATTTCCATGGTAATTTCACTTCATATCTGCCATCTTCAACAGTCATTGTCTTTATGAGATTTTCCCTCACAGCATTTTCTAGTTCAATTTTATCTTTTGACTCATAAGGATCTTGAATACCTAGGGCTTCTAAATTCCATAAATTTTCAATATTAAAACTTTGGGACAACAGGGAGCTTGACACTGCATCTATAGATTTTCTTGAATGATCACTTGTCTGCATTCCCATAACGACCCATCCTAAATAGGTTTCCATAGTTAAACCTGATTTCAGTGGTATTACTTTTCCGGTGTAAATTTTGCCAGCCATATCAGCTCCGATCAGCATTTCTATTGGACGGATCTCTTGACTAAAATCGGTGATTTTGATACCCTTTTGTTTCAGCTCTTTTAAATCAAGTTGATCCTTTATGTGAGGTATCGGTCCACAAATTTGAGGCTGGTCTAGTACTGTAATTCTATCAGATGTATTTAAATTATGAACTTCTACGACATAACAGTTATGCTGTTTGTAAGATGTTGTTCCACCAAACACCACATGAGTTAAGCCTTGAGAGTGAGTTGGCCTGAGTCCGAGTTTTTTTACGAAAGATTCCAAACTATCCGAGCTTTGAGAGCCTGTGTCAATTAAAGCTCGAACTACTTGCCTTTTCCCATCGTTTTCTATAGCTACTAATAATGTCTGTAACAATACTTCTTTGGTTTGACATACATTACATAAAGAACTGCTCTCAGCCTCTCCAGCTCTATCTTGTTTGTTTTTGGTGGGCTTGAAGTCTGGACACATAATGATATAATGCTTCCTACCACAACAAATGCAATGAGGCTTATTGCGGCATTTCTTCGATGTGTGTCCAATCTTTAAACAGGAATAGCAACATCTTTTAGACTTTAAAATATTCATTTTCTCTTCAGAATTCATCTTTTGTCCATGGAAACAGTCCTTACTTAGATGGGACGACTTTTCACAAAACACGTACAATATTTTATGATAATTTTTATTACTGACAAATAAATAACTAGCAGTTGGCTGAGTCGACTCTTGTTCTATAGGTCTTTGCTTTTTCAGAATATATTCATTTTGTTTAATTCCAGTCTTGGCCAAATAAATCCTTTCTTCCCCTTCTACCTCTGCTCTCAAAAAGGACAAAAGATTATTCAATCTCTTGCTATATGACTTATCTTCTTCATTGAGGGAAGGATTTCTTAGCCAAATTCTCAAAATGTCTTCAGGAATACAGGATTCCACTAGGGGGAACAGCATGGCTGCGTACTTATCTGATGTCATTCCTATCGATTCTAATGCTCTTAAATGAGATTCCAATTTGTCATACAACTGAATAATGCTTAACTTAGATTTTATATTTGTAGCATTTTTTATCACAAGTCCCAAAAGTTCTCTGACATAATATTCTATAAGCAACTCTTCTCTTCCAAATCTTTTTTGTAAACTCTCAATGGCTTTATGATAATTTTCCGCGGTAGGTAACTATCTATTATTTCCTTTGCCCTAGTACCGGGAATCATGCATTGCATTAAATATTGGAATTTGTCTTCCAACTCCATATGTTTATCATCATTTATCCTTTTGAATTGGCTCCAGAACGTAAGCCAATCTTTTATTTTGCCACCAAATCTCATTAATTCAATTTTCGGTAATTTCAATTTTGTCTTTTCGGAATATTCTACATTTGGGGCATTTTTAAGTAATTTATCGTTTAGTAATTGTAAATGACGTCTTATTTTTTCAAACTTTTGGCGATATTCTTCGACGTTCTCGTATTCGTCATCATATTTTAACTGCTCAGTTTCTTTTTCTAACAACATTTCTAAAATGGCTTCATCCATTACCAGTAAATTATTATATGTTCTTTCTAATGGATCATATTTAATTAAAATATCATCTACCCTTGAATTTTCATCCTCGAAAAGCGCCTTTATACTTTTATACAACTTTGTAAAAGAAGCCCGAATCGGCGCTCGCTTCTTTATGTTAGCTTCCATCTTGTAATTTGTTGCGCTCTTCCGATCTGAATGTCAAAAGGTCCGATGCAGAATCTTAAATTTTTTATCACGTTGGGGTTACCACATGTTGAGATATGACGAAGAATTTAACCAATTCTTCTCTTTAAAATACACTTTTTAAAATAATAGAACGTCAGTAAAACATGACAGCCAAATTATTTATTTCTCTAAAAACTCCATACTTTTTCATGTTGCCAGTTACAAAAAAAGTAAACTATATAAATCAATTATTGTTAACAACTGGTTTGGTTTAGTTTTAAATATAAAAACTCAATTACATTAGGCTAAACGTAACATGTACATTATCAATCTACTCATGTAATATGGGATGTGTAGAAGAGTCAAATTAAGATACCTATGAATAACAAGAAAAAATATTGAATGGAAAGAGTGAAATCATAGTAAAGGTAATAAACATTTTCTTATTTTCATAAGAGCTCAATACATTAGAATAGAAAATTACAAAAATAAAAGGTACACGGTTATTACTGTACTTACTTTCAATACTCAAATAGCGTAAAGTTTTTTTTTGTTTCTGATATTGAAATATAGGATTAATTTTCACCACAACATTTAGAAAAGGAATATTGTGTTTGCTTTAAGTGCAACTAAATAGAGAACACCACAACGAATTCAAGGTGATTACAAAAAGCGTGTTTAAGTTCATGTACACGGACAAATGAAGTAGAAAACATAAACAAGGTTAAATGTGTACAGCGTTCGATGTGTGTTGTTCAGTCGGAAGAGAAGTAATTATATTACTCCTCCCACTTTATTCCAATAAATGTGATAGTGATAGAAAAATGTACGTAATGGTAAAATATGTAATTTATAATTTTTTTAAAAATGTGTAATTATATATTATTTGTCTCAATATATTTAGGAGAATGGCAGATTCTTTTAAATGACAGGAAAATCTTGGTGATCATATTGTAACAGAGTAATTGGTTCAAAACAAGTAGTTGAATTGAAAAATAGCACTTTTAAGGCAATGAATTAGGACAGCATAAATATTTGTAGCAAGTCAAGTTTTTAGTATGATATGCATACGGTGAAGGAAAAAAAATATGTAAAAGACCAGTGCAAGAATATGTAAAAGACCAGTGCAAGCTATCAATAAAATGAAGGCAAAAAATTAAATGGTTACAATCAACAAATGTAAAAATTTTAACAAAATGAATATTTTGCATTTTATTTCAATCAGTCGCAATTTAATATAGAAAATTCAAAGTGGCAATCGAATGTTTTAGTTTAAATGAATCGTATTGCCACTACGTAGAATTAATTACAAATAAGAAATATTTTATAGCTGAAAGAAATAGAAAGAGAAAAAATATCGATAACTGACAAAAAAAATGCTTTTCATTAAATATGCAGTCATTTTTAAGACAAACTAAGTTTTTTTTATAGAATGGGATGTTTCAAATAAACAAACGACAGTCATTTTTCCGATTCATAATAAATATGATATTCAATATGGTGACGTGTGATTAATCGAAAACTTTATAAAATGGCAAAACAAAGGAAAATGACGGATTTATGTAAGGAATAATAAAAGAATATACAAAATATCTTTAAAATACGAAGTTATTAAGAAAGAATCAATAACATATGAACTTACAAAACTTATTTACCAACCATATTTGCTTGAACAACTTCATATGTATATATAATTGTACAATTATCATTTCGAAACCAAATTATATTTATACTTGTAAACATGAAAATAAACAGTTAAACTCGATAAATAATGAAAACGAAATAAATCAACACAAAAAATATCCTCCGTGTGAAAAAGGAAAAAGGAGTTCAAAATTAAATTCAACTGTCAATGTAACGGCTGTCATATTATGTTGCCACTCGAAAAAAAATTCATTGAGAAAACAGAATGCAAGGTATTTGGTAGAAAATGTATTTGAAGTCCGTTGGAAGATTAAGTTGAAACATTCTCACTTTCATGTTTTTAGAAAAATAGCGTTTAGAGCAACTGGAATGCACTAATAGATTTCGTTGACTGATATTAATTACAGATATAAAGTGAAAGAATACTAAAATATACGAACAAATCAAAATTAATTATTTAAATTAAAGAAAATGAAATGAAATTAACTTCAATGTAACCATTAAAATGAAATGTCATATTATGTTGCCATACGAAAAAAACAGCCCGGCAGAAAACACGAAGAAACATATTGTAGTCACCGTTTTATTGCAATCTTTTTAATGTTTGAAGTTATTCACTGCTTATAGGAATATCTAATATTATATTATAGTACATTTAATATTTTTTATATTATTTTTAATATTATATTATAGTACATTTAATATTTTTAGGAAACTATTTTCAAGCTTAAAATAAAGACTATATTAATGCTTTTCCTTATTTAATCTGTATATAGCATATTTTGATGACCGTAATAAATTGTTATTTACGAAATATAAATTTAAATCATATCGGGTATGTGCTGATAAGATAACTAACGATAAGTTATCAGTGATCAAAATAACTTTTTCAGTTTTTTTCCCTAACTTTGTTAAGCATCAGACATCAGTATATGAGTTAAGAAACCAGGACCTAATATTATTTTAGATTCTTTGTTTTGTTCGTCGCTTTCCTCCAACGAAAACCAACAGTAAGGGTAATGTAATAAACGAAAATAGAGAGTCATATTAATATATTATTTTTATAAAAAAATATACTCCTGTTAAAAAAAAAACTTTTTGTCTAATCTAAACGTATGAAATACAGGATCATATATTATAATCTAATTTTACATGGTAGACAATTTTTTTCAAACAAGAAAACAATGATGATATTATAACTGTCAAATTTAAAACACTACAATCTAATCATGATGAAAATTTGAGATCCAGAATATTATGTATGACTAAAAAAATATTCACTTTGCTATTTTCTATGGGAAAACAATATTTACATTTGTGGATCTTAGAAAATAGATTAGTACTTTATATTTTAAGGCATGTGTGTACTCCAGTAGCCGTAATATACAGATATATAATCAACCTTCTTGTTGGATTGGTCAAATTAACTTAAATTACTCTATTGCTTAAAATATATTAAATTTCGTGTTGTTCCGTAATCGATTAACTATAATATAATCGATTAATATAATGGAAACTCTAGTAGAGTTTCCATATTATTTCCAGCTTTATAGTTATTTCTTAAATTTACTATTCAATATTTTATTAAGACTCAGGAATATAACAAAACAATTAGCGAAAAATAGTACGAAGAAATCAGAATTTGAAAATGAAAACAGGAAATAAATAGACAATGACCCGACTAATTTTTCTGATAGTTCATTCACTTTTATTGACTGTGGGCCATAGAAAGTGTCAAACGAAGTGAAAATTTTTTTGCTGCCTGATTATTTCTTTACTACTTTCGTGGTATTTAGTTTATTTTATTGCAATATATATTATATAAATAAAAATAGCACAAATATATACATATATATATATATATATATATATATATATATATATACATATATATATTTATATATATATATATATATATATATATATATATATATATATATATATTTATTTATACATATATATTATTTGTGTTATTTTTATTTTAAATCTATTTTGCATTTAGTTTTTGTCCGTAGCTATATTTAATCTACTGGTATAAGCAGTATTCTGTTTGGTAAGTTTCTTCTTTTGTTTTTTTTAACAAATTATTTACTTTTACCAAATTGAATTCAGCTTCATGAAAGTGAAATTACCTATTCCCCCTAATCCACCAGACCTTTTTAAATCGCCATTTTCTAATAATGAATTTGCTTGTCATGGTTCCCCAGCTAGTTACGTTACCGTAATGGACTTTCAATAGGAATTAAAACGCAAATCCAGAAATTTAAAAAGAACTAATTGTAAAAAAATTAATCTAAAAATATTCCTTCTTTCCATCCTTCTCACTGCTGTACTGAAACAGAGGATACAATTTCTCGTAAAACCTCTCACATTCCTCTTTCAAAGCAAATTCTGATTTACTACCATCATCCCCGATTTCATCTCTTGCCTCGACCCCCCGAATTCGTTCCGTAAACCACTTTTACTGGACACGTTTATCATATCATTCTATCAGGTTCATGTCTATCATATCATTTTGTCCCCTCCTGTAACGTCAGTCGTATGGACATTGTTCGCAATGTTCCAATCAATTGGTCCGACGAGGAGATCAAACATAGAAGTCCCAGAAGGGTGTGATAAGGTTAATAAAGTCCGTTGGGTAAACTTTAAAAAATCATGGGTGGCCAACCCAAATATTTTCCATCCGAGATGATTGTCATCACTTTTGATGGCCAAGTCCATCCTCAACGCATATTTATGGCATATTCCTTGCTTCCGATTCGATATATGAATTCCCTATGATTCAATACTTCAAATATTGCCGGTTTGAAAATGTTCCTTCCTATTGACAAGGCAAAATGTCTCTTTTACAGTGGAAATCATGAATACACTTAGAGTTTTTCCAAAATTCAAAAGACAAAAAAGATCAAATTATGAATGTCTGGAAGAGACACATCCTATGCGGATGCGTCCAAAACAGTCCCTTCTGCAGGAAAATCACACGCGTTAGATGCAGCTCCACCCCCCAAGTTCTTCCTTCTTTAACTTCCTCCCGAAATTTGTTCTCTTCTCACAAAAAATTGTATCTCTAGAACCTCGAATCTCACTCTTCGATAAGTCTCAACCAGGGGCATGACCGCTCGACGTTAAAGAAGCCTAGGCATACTTTCGAATTCCTCAGCATGAAAATGGCTGCGTTCTTAATTAACAACCTTCAATTGACACTCCTTTTTCTACGAGTGTTATTTAATTTCTATTGGCCAATTTGGTCAAAATCCTGAGTTTCCCCAAATTTAAAAAGTTCAAATACCGTCCAACGTTCCTCTATTCTTACCTCTCTTCAACCCCTTATTTCTAATGGCTCCGCCAACAGTAGCGAGGGCCTTGCAATGGAATATTCGCAGTACTATTTCCAACAAAGCAGATCTTCGTCATCTCCTTGTGAAGTAGATGACGAAGTCAAGATGGTGGCAAGTGGTGGCAAGGTCGTTAGAGTGGATGGCAAGGGCGGATCCACCTTATTACTTGACAAAACCTTTCCCTTCTCCCAGATTTCTCTTGGCTCCCGCAGTTGTCAATTCAATGTTGTTGCAGCGAGAGTTAAAGATATCATTATCTTCTATATATATGTCCCCCTTCCAACATGTCCCACAGCATTAAAACTACGGGAAATTTTAATTTAAATTACTGGCCCATAAATTATTCTAGAAGAATTTAATGCGCCTCCTAGGGGTTTCCTCGGTGGAACTCCAGGACGTCTTTGACTTGTGTTTACGGAATGATTCTCCAAACGAGTTCCTTTGCTATTTCAGAATCCTAGTCCTTGGCTCCCCATCCTTGGCATCTTTAGCTTCGTGGAATATTCTATCGGAGACTTTTGGAAGCGACCATTTCTTGAAGTCGTTTAAATTAAAATATTGAAAAAAAATCCCCTCTTTATAAACACATAGGGCAAATTGGATGTAGGTACATAGGGCAAATTGGATGGGATTCCGCACTTTCTTGACTTCCGCACTTTCCGCTCTTTTTTTGACTTAGTGTCGAAGTGGATTCCCTCCCCCCAGTGGACCTGGATAGCATTGACTCTTGCTATGACCAATTTGTAAGGGAACCTATCCGTTCGGAACTTTATCACACTTAAGTGATTTAACCACCACTACACGTCCTCTCCCTCCTGGCGGGATAGGGATTGTTTTGCAGCGGTTAAAGCCCGCAAAGATGATAAAGCGATATATAAATCTAATATGTCTGAAGCAAACTTCCTCTTGTTTCCAAAGAGCAAAGCATCGAATAACGAATTCTCCTTCAAAATAGAGGGAAGGCTGGAAGAAATTCTGTCACTCCCTCTCTCCTCGTACTCCCTCTCGTGTCGTCTGGTCTAATATAAAACGCTTTCAGTCTATTTTTCCGCGTAATCTTCTCAAATCTGTACAAGAGAATTGGGTAGATCAATTGTTAAATAAGATTTGTCACCCTTCCGTCCCAAATTTAGATAAATTGCCTTTCAGATATAAATTTACTAGAGCCAATAACTTTTTAAAAGAAGACTTCTCCATTAATGAATTGGATTTCACCTTGCATTATCTTAACGATTCTTCCCCTGGTATTGAGGGAATGTCATATTCAATGGTGAAAAATACTTTACCATCTACCCGTTGGTATTTTCTATCCCTCATTAACTGTATGTTCAAATCAGGCTATATTCTAAAGTCATGGAAAACTCCCATTCTCAAACCCCATAAAGATCCCAATGTAGACTACACCATCCTACACTCATAACCTCATAACCCTTTTTCCTGTTTTAGCGAAGATTACGGAACATCTAATTAAGAATGGTTTGGAATGGTTTACAGAACACCATTCCATTTTTCAAAGCAACCAATTTGGCTTCAGAAGAGCTAAAAGTACGATAGACAATCTCAGCGTTCTAATCACTGACATTAGACTTGCCTTCTCTTGACAAGAGTTCCTCGTTGCTGCTTTTTTCGATCTTTTTTCAGCCTATAATAACGTAAACCTTCCGGGCCTTAAGAAAATTCTTCATAATCTTGGGGTTCCAATTAAGATTACAAATTTCCTTCTCAATTTCTTTTTAGAAAGATCTATTATTCTTAGATCCTCCGGATCCCCTCCCTTAACAAGAACCATATGGAAGGATCTTCTCCAAGGCTCTGTTTTAAGTCCCTTATTTTTCAATAATTACGTCTATATGACCCACTCAACACTAAATCCCTTCTGTCGTGTTTTGCATTACGCCGATGATCTGTTTTCATGTTCTTCTGATAAGTCAATAATGGTTGGCGAAAATTCTTTGAACTCTGCCCTTGTTAACCTAAAGTTACCTTAATCTGGTAGTTTCTATCTGATTTCTAGTTTTATATTTTAAAGGACGATTGCAAAAAAAACAATTTCAAGAGTTGGTGGTTATTTGTAAAGCACAGTAAAACTTTTGCGCTAAAAACGTAACGTTCACGCAGAATAAGTAAGCTGCCAGAAAGATAAAACATTTTTATTCTACTAATATTGTACCTAATTTTGTTCTATCTTAAGAAAATAATACACAAAACTTTATAAAATTGTTAGTTATTGCTAAAAACATTTAACAATCAATACTTCAGTGATACAATTTTAGGGTATAAATTTCAACAAAAAAGTATTAAAAATGCCGGTATTCTTTTTCCAATCGTTGTTTTCTGATTTGCAGTTGTCTCCTTAAAAAGAAAACTATACAAAAATAATTGTAAGAGAACGTAGTTATTTGTTAAACATAGTAAACTTTTAAGCTAAACACGTAACTTTTGCGCCTAAGAGATAAGCCGAGAATAACATAAAAAATTTTGTAACACTATTATGGTAACTAATTTTGTTTTCTAAAATGACCATTCATCAAAAAAATTATTTATATGTGTTTTAAAAAAATGTTGGTATTTGCTACAAACAATTAACAGTCCTAGTGACTGTTAATTGTTTATAGCAAATACCAACATTTGAGGGGAGACCTGGGAGAGTTGTCACAATTTTTACTTTATGGGACATATCTCGCTCGAGAAACATTCCACAGTCATGACCTATATGAATTAATGTAGCACTATTCCTTCTTATTCCAAAGCAATTAAAATTGATTAAAGTATTATGGTTTCTGAGAAAATCCACTAACACAAAGGCTTCTTCCTCTGTCACAACTCTCCTATCACTGACATAAGTTGTGACAGGTACCGAGGTAAGTTGTGACAGCTTAGTATTTAGACTATTTGACTATTAAATATATCATTATACATATTATAAACAAATCAAATATGTTTTTTTTCCAAAAAGTACTTTAATAATCTTTTAGTACATTAAGTATCAACAAAAACAACATATAACATTCCCATAACAACTAATTATATCTTATAAGTAATTATGGCATCACTTTGAGATCAATCGTATTATAATCAGTCAAAAATCTTAATCTAATCTGACAGACCATGATGGCAAACGTATTGCAGCACACCTCCAGTTCAATCTACATGTGACCAGCCTTTGCATTCTAGGCATTGGAGCCACTGCTCATTCGATCTGCTGTTTGCATAGGCTTCAAGGCAAACCAAGCAAAAATAATTATTTTCTGCCTCTTCTTCATCACCACATGTTCTCTTCTTCTTATTAGTCTTCTTGGTTTTTTTTGGTTTCTTCTTTTCTTTGCTATTAGCGACTATAGTAGTTATTTCGTTCTTAGTACGTGTGTCAGTAAGCACAACAGATTTGATTTTGCGTCAGTTCTGCTTTGTCTGTCTGTTCTGTTCTGTCTGTTTTGTTATGATTGTCATAATTTCTGAAACGGATTTCTCTAGTTATGGGTTAAGACGTTCAGTGACTGGACTTAGCAGCCATTCGGTTTCTCCAAATATGTCTGTGTTAACCGGCCATGTTCCAGTTGCAGCAAAACCAGCACTGATATCCCTAGCAGTGATTGCTACATTAAATGCAGACTTTACTATAGATGGGATATCATAAATGGTCATGGCTTTCAAGGCATTGTTTTGCATTCAATTGTCACAAGCTATATTAAATGCTTTTTAGAAGCCCAAAAATAGCATGTTCCATTGGCTGTAAATTGTGTGTACAATATGAGCAAAATTATGCCATTTTCTCTGCAGAATCCAATGTTTTTAAAGTTGTATGCGAGGCATGATTACTTAGGAGCAATAGAGCTCTTTGCTCTTTTGTTGGTTTAATATGATTTTTAAAATGCCCAAGGAAAACTTGAAAATCATCCTCTTGCATCCAGCCTGATCCATTATCTGTTGCGATTGAACCAGTTGAGCCGTCCCGAATGAAATGCTCTTGGAATCGTTTAGGTGGAAATATAAACATAGGTGGTATAAAATTACCTATTGCATTTCCAGGTAAAGTCAGTGTGACCAAGGTCCCCCTTTCTGCTGATGTCATAGCATTGACTTGTTTTTCTCCGCGTCGCGCAATTATCCTGTGAGGCTTTTGAACGGTAGTTATTCCGATCTCATCAACATTACAAATATCTTTTGCATCAAGTTTGTGTTTGCTTAAGACGCCTGCGTAGTTATTGAAGAAAATGGATACATTTGTTTTGTTAAAGCTGGTAGCGTGAGCTAAGCTAGTGGCTTAAGGTAATCTTAAAGATAAATTGGGATGTCATTGCATAAATAGCTCGAGCCACACTTCTCCAGATGTTTTATTTTCCTCCCATGACCCAGGAATTTTTTTATTATATTTTTTGGCTAACATATACGCAATGACTCTTGTTTCTTTCGTTGTCAGCCCATAATTAGACGCTGCACATGTCAGCAAATAGTCGCTTAATATATTCTCCTCCTCTTCTATAAAAATCATCGGACTGGTAAAACCCATAGATGCAGCCTCATCTTGTTTGCTTGATAAGCCGCTTTCTTCTTAATATATCTTGACAAAGCCATGTAGTTTATATTGTAAGAGGACGCAGCATCTCTTGGATTTTAAACTCTTAACGTAACCTCTTCAAAAGCCAAGTCGTAGATTTCGACACTGGTAGTTCCTTTGTTAGTCTTTCGTGTATAGGTATTAGGCATTCTGAAACCAAAAAGTAGCCATTCAGCATGCAACATCACACCACAAGACCAAATATTTTTTTATTGAAAATTCCCCTTTTTTGAGACAAGCTTTTATTGCAGACTGTACTTGCAAGATTTGATCTTAATATACTAATGTACAAACACACAAACAAATATCGCAAATTAATGAAAACATTGTCGAAATAACCCAGCAGAAAAATAAACTCAGATAGGAGAGTTGTGACAAGTGGTCACAACTCGCCAAGGTCCAAATAATAATTCATATTTTATTATAAAAGATCTATGTAACGCTTTGAGACTTGAATAACCATACAACTTAAAAAAAAATAATGCACTTATGTGTAAATAACACAATATGTCTTATTACATGACATAATATAAACTGAATCAAAATTTTGAAGAAAAACTTACTTTTTGCATTTTTTAGGCAGACGTCGTAATTACGCAAGCGCTTCTCTTGCGACGCCGGCGCGACTAAGTCAAGTAGCGCATATTTAAAGCGACAAACAAGTGTTGTTGTCAGCTCGCTAACTATTATAGATGGAGAGAAATCGTCTTTGGCAAAACTCTCCTAGGTCTCCCCTAAAACGATACCATTTCAAGGGGTAAATTTGAGCAAAAAAATATTATTAAATATGCCGATTTCCCCAAGTTAGTTTGTTCAAGAAAAAAACTTTAAGAAAAAATATTTGTAAGAGACAAATAACCACCTTGGTTATTTGTTAAACACAGTTAAATTTTCAAGCTAAAAATATAACTTCTACGCCGAATAACGAACACCAGAGAAACTCAAAACATTTTGATTACACTAGTATACTAATCAATTTTATTTTGAAAATGTCATTTCTAGAAAAAATTAGAAACAAATTACTTAATAACATATGATCAATAGCTACAAACAGTTAACAATCAATACGACAACGAAAATATTTTACTGGGTAAATTTGAGCAAAAAAACATTTAAAATGCCGGTTAATCCAGTAGTATTTATTTGCTTTCTAGTTTTCTACTTCAAACAAATATTGCAAAAAAATTATTATTATTTGTAAAACATAGTAAAACTTTTAGGATAAAAACGTAAATTTTGCACATTTACGTTAAATTAAATAAGCTGCGAGAAAGACAAAAATTTGTATTACACTAATATCGTAACTAATTTTGTTCTAGCAAATACACAATCTTGAAAAAATAATACACAAATATTTTATAAAATTGTCAGTTATTACTAAAAACATTTAAAAATCAATACTTAAGCGATACAATTTTAGGGTATAAATTTGGGCAAAAAGAAAATATTATTCAAGTCATTGTTTTCTGATATGCAGTATTCTCCTTAAAAAGAAAACTACACAAAAATAATGTAAAAGAAGGTAGTTATTTGTTGGACATACTAAACTTCCAAGTCAAAAACGTAACTTTTGCGCCTAAGAGGGAAACAGAGAGAGACACAAAAATGTTTGATTACACTATTATTGTAACTAATTATTTTTTGTGAAATGTCTATTCATCAAAAAATAGTTATTACATATTTAAAAGAAATGTTTGCTACAAACAATTAACAATCACTACTACAACGGTACTGTTTCAAGGTGTAAATTTGAGAAAAAAAATTATTTAAAAAGTCCGATTTCCCTAATTTTGTAATTTTTTTATTACTAATTGTTCAAAAAGAAAACTATAAAAAACTATTTGTAAGAGGTGTTAAACACAGTTTAATTTTCAACTTAAAAACATAATTTCTACGGCGAATATCTAAGGCGAGGGAAACTGAATAATTTCTGATTACACTAATATAGGAACCAATTTTATTTTGAAAATGTCGATTTGTAAAAAAAATATACAGACAATTGACTTAAGAACATGTTAATAGCTAAAACAGGCAAAAATCAATACGACAACGATACAATTTTACAGGAACAAATTTAACCAAAAAAGTATTAAAAATGCCGGTTCCCTTAATCTATTAGTTTCCATCTGATTTCTAGTTTTACACTTCAAAGGAAGATTGCATAAAAACAATTCAAAGAGTAAGTGGTTATTTATAAAACATAGTAAAACTTTTGTGCTGAAAACGTAACTTATACACAGAATAAGTAAGCTGCGACAAAGAACAAAAATGTTGATTACACTAATATAATTTTAATCTGATAAATATACATTCTTAAAAAAATGACACCCAAAACTTTTATAAAGTGGTCAGTTATTGCTACAAACATTTAAAAATCAATACTTCAGCGATTTTTTTTGTCATTTGAGCAAGAAAAACATTTAAAAATGCCGGTATTCTTATTCCAATAATTGTTTCCTGATTTGCAGTTGTTTCCTTAGAAAGAATAATTCACAAAAATAATTGTAATAGAAGATAGTTATTTGATAAACTTAGTAAACTTTTAAGCCAAAAACGTAACTTTTGTGCTTAAGATGTAAGCCAAAAAAAATTTTTTTGATTTCACTATAATGGTAACTAACTTTTTTTTTCAAAGGTCTATTCGTCAAAATATAATTTACAAATGTTACTATATTAGTATTTGCTACAAACAATTAACAATCACTAGTACAACAATACCATTTCAAGGGGCAAATTTGAGCAAAAAAAAGTTTATTGAATATGCCGATTTCCCTAATTTAGTAATTTCTTCTGTTTTTTAATGTTTTTAAGAAGAAGACTACAAAAAAAAATGTTGTAAGAGAAGGTGGTTATTTATTAAACGCAGTTAAGTTGCAACCTAAAAACATAACTTCTACGCCGAATAACTAACTAATCCGAGAAAAACTAAAGAAATTTTGATTTCGCTAATGTAGCAACCAATTTTATTTTGGAAATGTCCATTTGTAAAAAAAATTATGCACAAATTACTTAAAAACAAGTTATCAATAGCCACAAACAGTTAACAATAAATATGAAAATCAAACAATTTTACTGGTCTAATTTGAGGAAAAAAAAACATTTAAAATGCTGGTTCACTTAATATAGCAGTTTTATTTGATTTCTAATTTTCTACTTTATAGGAATACTGCCAAAAAATAATTCCTAGAGTAGGTGGTTATTTGTAAAACACAGTAAAATTTTTGCGCTAAACACTTAACTTCAACACAGAATAAGTAAACGGCGAGAAAGAAAAAGAAAATTATGACACTAATATAGTAACTAATTTTGATATGATAAATATACAATCTTATAAAAATATTACACAAATGTTTTATAAAATTGTCAGTTACTGCTATAAACATTTAACAATCAATACTTCAACGATACAATTTTAGGATAAAAATTTGGGTAATAAAATAAATAAAAATGCTGGTATCCTTATTCCAGTCATTGTTTTATGATTTGCATTTGTTTCCTTAAAAATAAAACTACAAAAATAATTGTAAGAGAAAGTAGTTATTGGTTCAACACAGTATACTTTCAAGATAAAAACGTAAGTTTTGCGTCTAAGAAAAGTCGAGAGAATCACAAAAATGTTTAATGACACTAATTTAGTAATTAATTTTTTTTCATCAAATGTCTATTTGTCAAAAAATAACTTACAAATACTTAATAATATATTTAGTATTCGCTACAAACAATTAACAATCACTACTACGACACCATTTAAAGGGGTAAATTTGCACCAAAAGAAATTATGAAATTTGCCGATTTCCTAATCTAGTAATTTTTTCTGATTTCCGGTTGTTTGTTTAAGAATAAAAATCCAAAAAACTGTTTGAAAGAGTAGGTGGTTATTTGTTAATCCCAGTTAAATTTTCAACCTTAAAACAAAACTTCTACGCCGAATAATTAACCCGAGAGGAACTCAAAAAAATTTGATGACACTAATATACAAACCAATTTTATTTTGAAAATGTCCATTCTAGAAAAAATTACGGACAAATTATCAATAACTACTAATATGTAATAACGTAAATTCTGCACGGAATAAATAAGCTGCGAGAAACAAAATTGTTTTTTCACTAATATAGTAACTAATTTTGTTCTGACAAATATACAATCTTAAGAAAATAATACAGAAATATTACACTAATATCCTAACCAATTTTATTTTGAAAATGTCCATTCTAGTGAAAATTACGGACAAATTACTTAATAACATGTTATCAATAGCTACAAACCGTTAACAATAAATACGACAACGATACAATTTTATTTAGTAAATTTTGGCAAAAAAAACCTTAAAAATGTCGGTTTCGTTAATCCAGTTCCTTAATCCACAGTTAAACTTTTGCGCTAAAAACGTAAATTCTGCACAGAATAAATATAGTGCGAGGAAGACAAGATTTTTTTATTCCCCTAATATAGTAACTAATTTTGTTCTAACAAATACACTGTCTTAAAAAAAAGAATACACAAAACTGTTATAAAATTGTCAGTTATTGCTAAAAACATTTAACAAACAATACTTCAGCAATACAATTTTAGAGTATAAATGTGTGCAAAAAAACATTAAAAATGCCGGTATCCTTCTTCCGGTTATTGTTTTCTGGATTGCAGTTGTCTTCTTAAAAAGAAAACTACGCAAAAATAAATGTAAGAGAAGGTAGTTATTTGTTAAACATAATAACTTTTGCGCTAAAAACGTAACTTGTACACTGAATAATTAAGCTGCGAGAAAGAAAAAAAGTTTTAATTACAGTAATATAGTAACTAATTTTAATCTGACAAATATACATTCTTAAGAAATAATACACAAAACTTTTATAAAGTTATCAGTTATTGCTAAAAACATTTAATAATTAAAACTTCAAGAATTCGATTTTAAAAATTTGACTGTTAATTGCTAAAAACAATTTACAATCACAACAACGATAGCATTTTACGGGGTAAAGTTGAGCAAAAAAAAATTATTTAAAAAGTCCGATTTCCCTAATTTAGCAATTTTTTTTTATTTGTTTTGTTTTTTGTTTTTTACAAAAACTATTTGTAAGAGAAGGTGGTTATTTGTTAAGTACAATTAAATTTTCAACCTAAAAATATGACTTCTGCGTTGAATAACTAAGCTGAGATAAAATATGTAATTAATATTTACAAACTGTAAACAATCAACACGGCAACGATACAATGTTACTGGGCAAATTTAAACAAAAAAAACATTAATAATACCGGTTCCTTTAATCTAGTAGTCTTTATCCGTGAGAAAAGCAGGATTCTTTCAGGTTGATGCCGCAATGCTTTAAAGTTTTCCTTAGGTTTTGCTAATTGTAAAACTATAAACTAATTTTATTGGAAATTGTACTCTTTTAAATTGGAACGGCAGGTCAGTAGAGATCAGTGGTATTCTAAGAATAAATATTGTGTGTCCTTTGACCTTTTCAGTCACATTTTCGGCTTCAATGATGTTATTCGATGACTCAGATCCAATTTTCAGTCAGAGGCAATGTAATGGCATTCTGGGTCCTTGCAGAGTTTAAAAATTCTGTAGGGATATTTTTAGAAAAGGCACTTTCTTCAACGTTTACTATTGTGTATTGACAGATTTGCATATTCTCTTCATTGGGAATTTTCTTTTGAATATTAAAGTTGATATCTCGACAATATTATTTTTAGTTGCCAAAATTGCCCTCTGAAATAGCCACTCCGGTTTGGTATAGTTGTGAACAATGTTTGGATGAATTTGTTCGATGAGGGCATTCTCAGTAGTGGCTATGTTGCAGAAATCACTGTCGAGTTTAATGAGGTCGATTGTCCGGTCAGTAGAATATGTGTTTTTGCCTATTTGTAAAAGTTGAGTAAAATGTGCTGTTGTTTCGTCTTTCGATAGTTCAAGTCCCATATATTTTATTAGTCGCAGTATTTGTATATTCGGCCAGAGATCTAATTTTTTTAAGCACGCATTTCGTCTGCTGGTGTTGACTTGGAGATAACTAGAAGTGCTTTGGGAAAACTGGAAGTGTGCGGATAACTGCAAGTGTCGAAAATCTCCTGCGAATAAGAGTAGAGTTCCTCCCATTACTTCAAAGTTTCTTCGCAAGTCTTTTAATGTTCTGTCCATGGTTTCGAGTGATTTTTTATGGGCCATTGTGCATTTGTCCGAGAAGATAATTTTAGCTTGTTTTAGAAGTTCACTCTGTCTAGATGCTCTTTCCGTCCGAGTTCAACGTAAGTTGTAGGGGGGAAAGGGTAGTTCATCCTCTTTCCATAAGTGTGGCGGCAATGCCGGATGATGCTAATATAAATGAGATGTATTGTTTAGCACGTATTTCTGTCAGCATTAGATTTATTAGAAATGCTTTCCCGGTACCGCCCGGTGCGTCCAAGTAAATAATTCCACTAGTGTTGTTGTTGATCCTGTCCATACATCCTATTATAATATTGTAATTTTTTTTAATTTTCATTGAGGAGTGGTTTGTTGTGTGTGATATACTGAAGTAGTTCATCGATGTTGTAGCTTTTTTCCTTTGCAACTTCGAAGTGTAGCATACTGAAAGCATCTTGACGTGGTGCTGGCATCCCAAGTTCTATTAAGGACTGGTTTTTTATTGCTAAACATTTATCTCCTAGGCAAATGAGTGTTTCATTGACGACGTGGTCGTTGAAATGGATGGCGAGCTCTGGGCGAGCTTGTCGGATTTGGTACAGTATATGATTACTCATATTCCCCTTGAAGGAGTCCCATAGCTGTTTTGGATTCGATTAGTTACATGTTGTTAGTATTAAGGCGAATAAGTATCTGATTTGTTCAGCTGAGGCTGTGACTGAGACCACTTGTAGTGTTAATTCCCAGGGTTATCGCTTTCTAGAAGTCATGCTTGGCATGCTTCTCTGTACGTCTGGCATAGGTAACCGTCAGCAGCCTTGAGATCTTTGAAACTTGTTGGTCTCCGTATTTCGTGTAGCAATATGTGGAGATAGAAACTTTCGCTTTGCCCGGATGTGGATGATTGCAGGTTGATCCTCTATTGGAATTCCTTGTTTTCGACTTTGAAACATTTTTCTTGTTGTGTTACACGTATAATAAGTAAGGACGTCGACGTATAGTAATGTTTTTGCGAATGGATCCGTTTGGCACAGTTGGAAAAAAGCTGTTATTGTTGTGTTCTTAGGTGGTTCACTTCCAATTTTTCTGGCACTGTCTTTTGTGAAGTAAACTCTCTGTCCATTCTTCAAATGTATTTCTAGATGTTTCACAGGTGGTTCATGTTCGTGTATGGGAAAGCCGAAAATCCACGCTGCTTCGTTACTGTTGTTATATCTTCCCATTTGGTATATGAGAATCTCATTGTTCCTGTTTTGTTGTTCGCTTTCTTCGGCTATTTGAAACAATGTCATGTCACTGCCTTTGTTTACGTACTTAACAGATATATTAATTTGATTTCACTGAATTGCAGTAGTCTACGTTTATGTGTGCTTGAAATATTTCGGAAAGTGGAAAAAAACTTTTTTGGGTGATCGTCTTGGGTATTTGGGATAGCCGTCATTTCAGGTTTGTGGTGGTCCAAGTATGGCTTTGGGTATTTTTTGTACATTTTCCATCACTCATACATGGCGAATTGGGTTTTAGTAGCCCGTAACTATATCGTACCGTTTCTGATTTCGTTGTGGGTTGGGAAATTCAATTTGAATGATTTTGTCTGTATCCGTGGGATGAATTCTGTCGTGTAGCCTTATGAGATTGGGTGAGTGAGGCAGTCCTCGTTTTGCCATTAGATTGTATACATTCAGCATCTAACGGTTCCAAAGATGTATACCACATCACCCATACTATTAAGACTTCGAATGGTCCACAATCTTCCAGAGCATTCCACAAAAATCGAGAGTAGGGGAGAACCAGGCAATGGGAGTCAGCAGGCAATGGTGGTCACTACGATATCTAGAAAACAAAAACCCGTTGAAACACGAATAGCGGCGAAAATAGCCGATCGTACCACTCC
The DNA here is from genome assembly GCA_039881145.1 of Druceiella hillmani. NCBI lineage: Eukaryota > Metazoa > Arthropoda > Insecta > Lepidoptera > Hepialidae > Druceiella > Druceiella hillmani. Next base: position 1,416,668 of record JAYKKI010000145.1, on the reverse strand, counting down.
TCGTCCGCCGCCGCATGGTCGTTCAGTTCGCCCGTCAGGTTTACAAAGGAAGAATTTTACGTGTGCACAAATTAAACAGTAAGTAATTATTTTTAAAGTAATTTTATTAATGTGTTATCAACTACGTTTTGTATAAACCACGTAAAAATCGTACCATAAAAGATTTTCAGTGAATCCTTAAGCTAATTATTTATATTTGATTTTTTTGACAAATGAGAATTTCATTCTATTATTGGGCAATGGGAGTCAGTGACTTCCATTGCCCGCTTACCTTTATTTTATAATTGATTTCTTTTTCTTATTCGTAGATGCCGAAAATACGTCCTCGATCAACGAATAAAGCTCATTGGTCTTCTGTCACATTAGCACAAGCAAGCGACCTTATGAAACAAGGACTTTCAATGAGGCAGGCTGCAAAATCTATGAACATTCCGTTTTCGAGCCCAAAAAAGCGATTGAAGAACCAAACCTTTTCCGATCCGTGTTTAGGACGACATCCATTATTTACTACTGAAGTAGAGCACACTTTAGCTGAACGAATTAAGTTACTTTCGAATATTTGTTACTTTCGAACCCTTAGATATAACATTCTATGGATCACTCAAAGCAGCGTACAAAAGAGAATGCGACTTGTTTTTGAAAAACCGGCTGGCAGAAAAGATAACAATTGCTGAAGAGGGTTATGTACCCTCATTGTCCTACAGACTGACTACAATTACCCGCATGTCAGGACAATGATGGTCGAAGCTGATTTTTTTAAAAACTTCAATTAATGCCAAAGTATGATTCCAAATGAAAAAAATTATATTGAGATTGATAGATGATTAGTTACAGCTTGTAAACAAATTATTTTAATAAAGCCAGCTCAACAATTTTTTTCGTTATTTGAATTATCGCTTAAGTTACTCCCATTTCCCACTTTTCCCCTATTCTCAAATGTTTCACATTGATCTGTGGTATTTCGGGATATTCTCGAAAGTTCCACACTGGTCTCAAATATTCTACAACATTCCAGGATATTCCGAAATGTTCTGAAATACTCTTGAATACTCTTGAATGTTCTATAATGTTCTAGAAATTAATAGAGCGTAAATCTTCCAGCCCTTAAACATGCCTCTTATGTAAAAACCGGAACCTACTTCTTGTATGGGGGATAGAGGGATACCACATCATATAACTCCCTAGATCGTACCGGGACTGGTTTCTGAGTTTTAGCGGCACGCATATTGTATGCTTACTTTTATGATATACATTGATTAGCTATTGCTATGAACCCAATAATTCAACGATACAATTTTGCAGGGAGAGTTTGAGCAAAAAAAAAATAAAAGATATGTTTCCCTAATCTAGTATATTTTCAACAATAACAAAAATATAATTGTGAGAGAAGGTGGTTATTTATTAAACACAGTAAAACTTTCAACCTTAACATCTACGCCAAAATTGTAAGCCAAGAGAAAGAAAAGAAATTGTCATTATATTAACAAAACAATCAGTTTTACTTTTACAAATGTCCTTTCGTCAAAAAATAATACCCAAATAGTTTAAAAAATGTTTAGTCATTGCTATAAACATTTAATATTCAATATTTTAATTATACAATTTTAAAGTATAAATTTGGGGAAAAAAAACATTAAAAATGCCGGTTAATTTAATCTAGCTATTGTTTTCTGATTTGCAATTGATTTCTTAAGGAGAAAACTATACAAAAAAATTGTAAGAGAAGGTGGTTATTTGTTAAACGTAGTAAAGTTTTGAGCTAAACATGTAACTTTTACGCCGCATTACACTATTATAGTAATTCATTTTTTTTGACAAAAATATTGAACAAATAATTTTAAAAAATGTTAGTATTTGCTACTAACATATAAAAATCAATACTACAACGATATAATTGTACGGGGAAATTTGAACAAAAAAAAGGTTAAAATGCCAGTTTCCCTAAATTAGCAATTTTTTTCTGATTTCTAGTTGTCCACTTAAGAAGAAATCTACAAGTATTTATAAGAAAAGGTGATTATTTGTTAAACACAGTAAAATTTTCAAGCTAAAAACGTAACTATTACACCAAATAACTAAGCAGAGAGAGACACAAAAATATTTGATACACTTATATAGTAGCAAATTTTATTTTGAAAAATGTAAACGGCTCAAGTAACAATACACAAATCATTTAAAAAAATTTTGTAATTGCTACAGACAATTAACAGTCAATATTACAAAGATACAATTTTACTGGGTAAATTTGAGAAAAAAGAAATTAAATGTGCCGGTTTCCCCAATATTGTCATTACTTTCTGATACGCAGTTGACACCTTAAAAAGAAACAACAAAAAAATAATTGTGAGAAAAGGTGAACTTCTACGCCGAATTTCTAAGCCGTTTAAAATTTCAAAATTTTTAATTTTTAATTTCTAAGACAAACATTTTTTTTACACTAACGCAACAAACAGTTTTATTTTGACCAATGTCCATTCGTCAAAAAATAATACCCAAATCGTTTAAAAAAATTTTAGTGATTGTTACGAACATTTAACAATTAACATTTTAACGATACTATTTTAGGGTATAAATTTGGACAAAAAAAACATACTTCATTTTCTGATTTGTAGTTGTCTCCTTAAAATGAAAATTATACAGAAATAATTGTCAGTACAGGTGCGGATCTGTAAAACATAATGAACTTTTAAGCTAAAATCGTAACTTTTGCGTCGAAGAAGTAAGACTAAAGAAACACAAAAATGTTTATTACACTATTATAACCAAACATTTCTTTATTGACAAATATCTATTCGTCAAAAAATAATTCTCAAATAATTAAAAGAAAATTGTATTTGCTACAAATAATTAACAGTCACTACTAAAACAATAAATTACGGTATAAATTTGAGCGAAAAAAGATTAAAAATATCAGTTTCTTAACTTAAATTAAAAATATCATTTTTTCTATTTAGGAAAAAAATTAAAAAAAAATTGTAAAAGAAATAATTCACGTACCTACGTACTTCTACGGCGAATAACTAAGACGAGAGAAACTCAAAAAGTTTTGTTAAAACTAAACTAGTCTATATACTATATACTATAACTATAAACTATTATATTTTAAAAAATGTCCATTCGTGAAAAAGTTATGCATAAATGGCTTAAAAAAAATGTTAGTATTTGCCACAAACAATTAACAATCAATACTAAAACGATACAATTTTAGGGGGTAAATTTGAGCAAAAAAAACTTTAAAACTGCTGGTCTTCTTAATTTAGTGATGTTGATATGAATTTAAATTTTTTGCTTGACGATAAAACTGCAAAAAAATATTTCTATAAGTAGGCGGTTATGTCAAACATAGTAAAATTTTTTATTTAAAAACGTAGCTTATACACCGAATAAGTAAGGCGAGAGAAAGACTAACATTTTTGATTACGCTAATATAGTAACTAATTTTATTTTGACAAATATACATTCTTAAAAATATAATACACAAATCTTATATAAAAATGTCAGTTATTGCTACAAACAATTAACAACAAATACTTCAATGATACAATTATGCGGGGTAAGTTTGAGCAAAAAAAAAACAATAAGAATGTTGGTTTTCCTAATCTAGTAATATTTTTCTGATTTCAAGTTGGTCACTTAACAAGAAAATTGCAAGAAAATAATTGTGAGAGAAGGTGGTTATTTTTTAAACACAATAAAAGTTCCAACCAAAAACTTCAGAGAGAAAGACACAAATGTTTATTACGCTTATCTAAAAATCACTTTTATTTTGACTAATCTTCATCCGTTAAAATATAATACCATAATCGTATAAAAAATTTTTAGTGATTGCTTAAAACATTTAACAATCAGTACTCCAATGATTCGATATTAGGGTATAAATTTGAGCAAAATAAATATTAAAAATGCCGATCTTCTCAATCAAGTCATTGTTTTCTGATTTGCTCTTATCTCCTTAAAAAGGATACTCCACAACAATATTTGTAAGTGAAGGTGGTTACTTGTTAAAAACAGTAAACTTTCAAGGTAAAAACGTTACTTTTGTGCTAAAGGGGTAAGCTGAAATAAAGTCAAAAATTTTGGATTGCACAAATATATAAAAATATTATTTGGACAAATGTCCATTGTTGAAAATATAATACACAAATCTTTTAAAAAAAATAGTTATTGCTGCAAACAATTAACAATCAATACTTAAACTATACAATTTCACGGGGTAAATTTGAGCAAAAAAAAATTAAAAATGCCTGTTTTCCTAATCTAGTCATGTCTTTCTGATTTGAAGTTGACTTCTTAAAAAGAAAATCACAAAAAAATAATTGTAAGCAAGGTGGTTATTTGTTAAACACGGTAAAATTTGAAGGTATAAACGTAACTTTTGCGCAGAAGAGGTAAGTCGAGAGAAAGTGAAATTTGTTTACGGCATTAATATATTAAACAATTTTATTTTGACAAATGTTCATTGGTCAAAACGTAATACAAAAATCATTTAAAAAAAATGTTAGTTATTACTATAAAGAATTAAAAATACATATTGTAAATTTGAAAAAAAATAAAAAAACATTAAAAATGCCGCTTTCCTTAATCTAATCATTTTTATCTGATATTTATTTGTCTAATTAAGAAGAAGATTTCAAAAAAATAATTTTAAGAGTAGGTGGTTATTTGTTAAACGTAGTAAAACTTTTGAGCTTAAAATGTAACTTCTACACTGAATAGGTATGCCTAGAGAAAGTGAAAAAAATTTTATTACACTAATATAGTAAACAATTTTCTTTTGACAAATGCCCATTGGTCAAGACATTATACACAACTCAATTAACAAAACGTTAGTTTTTACCACAAAAAATTAACAATCCGTGCAAAAAAAGACATTAAAAATTGCTGTTTTTTTAATATAGTAATTTTTAACTGACCTCTAGTTATTTACTTAAGAAGAAGGCTATGAAAACATTTTAAATGTAGGTGGTTATTTTGTAAATACAGTAATAATTTTGAGCTTAAAATGTAACTATACACAGAAATGATGAGCAGAGGTACAATGAAACATTTTTGATTACGATAATATATTAACTAATTTTATTATGACAAACTTCCATTGGGCAAACAATAACACAAAAATCTTTTACAAAGTGTTATTTATTTGTGCTACAAACAATTAACAATACTTCAATGATACTATATTGCAATGATTTAAGGGAAAGAAAACATCAGAAATGCCGGTTTAGCTAACATAATAATCTTTTTCGGATTTCTAGTTGTGTACTAAATAAAATAACTCCAAAAAATAATTGTGAAAGATGGTTATTTGTTAAACACAGTGAAACTACATCGAATTTGTAAGCCGAGAGAAACAAAAATACTTTGATTACACTAACATAGTAAAACTTTTATTTTGACAAATATCCATTCGTGAAGAAATTATATCCAATTCATTTAAAATTTTTTTTAGTGATTCCAACAAACATTTAACAATAAATAAATAAAAGAAAACATTAATAATGCTGGTTTTTCTAATCTAGACATGTTTTTCTGATTTCTAGCTGTCTCTTTAAGAAAAAACTACAATAGAATATTTTTAACAGTAAGAGGTTTTTGTTAAACACGGTAAAACTTTTAAGATAAAACGTAACTTCTCCACCGAATAGGTAAACTGAGAGAAAGTAAAAAAATTTGAATACACCAATATAACAACTCATTTTTGTTTCGATAAGTATCTATATGTCAAAAAATAATACAAAAATCTGTTAAAAAATGTTAGTTATTACTATATACAATTAATAATCAATACCTTAAAGATACAATTTAAGGCGGTAAACTTTTGCAAAAAAAAATATTTAAAAAGCCTCTTTCCTGAATTTAGTCATTCTTATCTGCTCTCTAGTTGTCTACTTAAAAAGGGAACCATAAAAAAATAATTCTAAGTATATGCGGTTATTTGTTAAATACAGTAAAACTTTTGAGCTTAAAACGTAACTTCTACACCGAAAAGGTAATCCGAGAGACGTTAAAAATTTTGGAATACACTAATATCTAATTTTATTTTGACTGATGTCCGTTGGTCAAAACATAAAACTCAAATAATGTAAAAAATTATTAATTATTACTATAAACAATTCACAATCAATAATTCAGAGATAAAATTTCACGGTATAAGTTTGAGCAAAAAAATAAAGGTCAAAAGTGCCAGTTTCCTTATTTTAGTCATTGTTATCTGCATTGCAATTTATTCCTAAAAAAAAACTGCAAAATTTAAATGTAAAAGAAGGTAAATATTTGTTGAACACAGTAAACTTTCAAGCTAAAAACGTAAGTTTTGCGCCGAACAGGTAAACCGAAAGAAGGACAAAAATTTTAGACTCCACTTATTTAGTAAACAATTTTGTTTTGACAAATGTCCATTAGTCGAGATATTATAAACAAATCATTTAATTAATTAATTATTGCAAACAAATAACACTTCATATTTCAATGATACAATTTTAAAATGTAAATTTGAGCAAAAAAAAAACAATCAAAAAGGGTGGTTTCTTTAAAATAGTTATTTTTATCTAATTTATAACTGTATATTAAGAACAAAACTAAAAAAAACAATTCTAAGAGCAGGCGGTTATTTGTTTATTACTGTAATACTTTTGAGCATAAAACGTAAATTTACACCGAAAAGTTAAGCCGAGAGACAGTCAAAAATATTTGATTACGCTAATATATTAACTAATTTTAGTTTGATAAAATTTCCATTGGTCAAAAAATATTACAATAATCTTATAAAAAATACGTTACTTACTGTTAGAAACAATTAACAATCAATACTTCAACGATACAATTGTACGTGGTAAATTTTAGCAAGCGAAAACATTAATAATACCGGTACTTGTAATCTATTCATTTTTTTTCTGATTTCTAGATATCTTTAAAAAAAAAAATTAAAGAAAATCATTCTAAGAAAAGGTGGTAGTTTGTTAAACACAGAACAAACTTTCATGCTAAAAACGTAACTTCGACGCCGGATATGTAAGCTGAGAGGTGTACAAAAATGTTTGTTTATACTAATATAGGAACTTATTTTATTTTGACAAATATCCATTTGTCAAAAAATAATACACTAATCTTTTAAAAAGAAGCTTAGTTATAATTCACAATCAACACTTCAATAATACAATTTTATGTGTAAAATTCAGCAATAAATAAAAACATTAACAATGCCGGTCCCTCTAAAATAGTCATATTTTTCTGATTTGCAGTTGAATTTAAAAAAAAAATTTCAAAATGATGGTTGTAAGAGAAGTTGGTTATTTATTAAACACAGTTAACTTTCAAGCTAAAAACATAACCTTTGGTGCCGATGAAGTAAGCCGAAAGTGAAAAAATTTAATTACATTAACATTAAAAAAAAAATTATTTTGATAAATCTCCATTGTTCAAAACATAATACACAAATTATTTCAGAAAAATGTGAGACAAACAATTAAAAATGCATACTTCAACGATACAATTTTACATTATAAATTTGAGCAAAAAAAATAAACGATAAAAATGCCGGTTTCCTTCATCTAGTATTTTTTATATGATCTCTAATTGTACCCTTTGGGACACTACAAAAAAGTAGTTCTAAGAGTAAGTGGTTATTTGTTATTTGTTTTCAGCTAAAAACGGAATTTCTACACCGAATAGGTAAGTCGAAGGTAAAACATAAATGATTAATTATGCTAATATGGTAACTAACTTTATTTTGACAAACATCCATTTGTCAAAAAAATAATACACAAATCTTTTAAAATTACTGCTATAAACAATTAACAATCAATACGTCAAAGATACAATTGTACGGGGTAAATTTGAACAAACGAAAACGTTATAGAAAATGTTTGTTGTGTTTACAATTGTAATAATATCGTTATTCTTGGAAATTTTAATATGTTTAGTGGGTCCCAAACAGTTGTGAACTATTTCGATTACTTCGTATCCTATTGTAATCTGCAAGTGTGCAATGAGGTGGTTAATTGTAGTGGAAGGAAGCAAAGATTCATACAATTCTCCGCTCGAGGTGGGTCTAAATCTTTCAACTCGTGGTGCGATGCCTCGGCATCAAGCGGCTACAGGTATCGAGAGGTATTTTTGTAAGGTTAATTTTCGAAATTTAAAACGAAATTTATATTTTCGAAATTTAAAACTTTAACGTGACACAATGTTTACAAAGCTAACAACCGTAACCAAGCTGTTAATTTTTTATACACCTTAATAAACAATGTTTTAACTAACTGTGTTCCTAATAAAAAAGCGGATCAATGTGAACAGCATCATTATCCGACTTGGTTTAACACTAATCTTATCCGCGACAATCAGACAAAATCCTATTACCATAAACGATTTAAAAAGTATGGTATCAGGTAAGATTGTGCAATTTTTTGATTTTGGCGCAAGAAAGTAAAATGTCATATGATAGCCTTGCATAGCGTGTCCATTTGGAATGTTGAAGCTAACATTAAGTTTGATGCAAAAACATTTTGGACTTACGGGAAATGTAAGCGTTCAGTTTCAGCAACTACACAATGGTGTCTTGTACTCAGGTGAAGCCACTGCGAACATCTTTGCTCAGTATTTTAATTTGTTGAATACTGTACCGACACTTGACTTTGCAATGGCAGCATGTGTCACTGTTCATCTCTTGCATATGGATGGATGTAGCGGAAGTTGGACTCGCGTTGGAAAAGCCCCAATCTAAACATATTCCAGGTCCTGATGGTTTACCTCCATACGTTGCCAAAGTCTGTTCTGATATGTTGGTCAAACCACTTACATCTATAATAAATCTTTCATTACGTTCTAAAATTTATCCATCTGTTTGGAAGACTTCCCGTATAACTCCGGTTTTCAAATCTGGTTCTAGGTCTGATGTAAAAAATTATCGGCCTATAGTGTCCTATCTTCATTCGCTAAAGTATTTGAAACTGGTTTGCATCACCGTATTTATATGCAGATCCAATCCCAGTTAATGGATTTTCAGCACGGTTTCCATCTAAAGCGTTTCATTGTCATTAATCTCACTAATTTTGTGGGTTATGTGGCTGGAGAATTAGATCAAGGTCGTCAAGTTGATGTAGCCTATTTTGACTTCAAAAAGACATTTGAGCGAGTCGACAATGATATTCTACTATTGAAATTAATGAAAGCAGGTATGTTTAATTACTTTCGGGCTCTTAAACAATACGTCCGACTTGGAAATTTTGAATCTCGGCCTTAGGTTACTCAATCTGGAATCAGTCAAGGTAGTAATTTAGGTGCACTTCTGTTTCCGATTATGATAAACGACTTATCTATAGTTGTCAGAACTACTCGTTGCCTTCTCTTTGCAGATGATTTAAAACTCTTCTTAGATGTTAATAGTCCATTCGACAGTGATCTGTTCCAACATGATATCGAAAGATGAATCTTTGCTAAATCTAAAAGATCTTTGGACTTTTTCGAAATCTAGGGTGAATAATGAATTTCTACAAAATTAACGCCAAATATATTCAATATCCGTAGTATGTATGAAACGAATGCACTCATCTGGTCTCCGTATGGAGGTACATATATCCTCATCCTGGAGAAAATGTTAAAAAAGTTTAATAGATTATTTTATTATAAAATGCATGGTTGGATGTAATTCCCTTCAACTCCGAGGGGAATTGCTTTTAATCATTAATTTTTTAAAATTATTAAATCATTGCGTTGATAACCCCTGTATCCTTAATTTAGTGGCCCTTTATGGCCCTCCTGGCTGCTACATGAGGGGACGATGTCATTGTCTATTTTACTTTCCTAGAGTTCGTACGAATATTCTACAGCGTTCGCCTGTCTTTCATGCACTCGCATTGCTTAACACAGTGTTGCAAGATGCACGCAGTCTAGATATTTTCTCTGCTTCATTGACCGTTTCAGAAATGGGGTCACAGACTGGCTTAGAAGTTCACGACTGATGGCTAGATATCCAAATTACTGTGTTTTGGTTTTTCAGTTGTATGGGATTGCTCTGTGAGTGTATTGTTCTCTTCGTCATTGTTTTATAATTCTTTGTTATATGTTCTTCCACATGCCCAGCGATTTGGGTAATACTGTAAGTTGGGCATACGGTTTCCAAGAAATAAATAAATATAATAGATATAAATTTATAATGTTGGTAATACTAATCTAGTTATTATTTTCTGATTTCTAGTTCTATTTTTAAGAAACTACAAAAAAATCTATTCTAAGAGAAGGGGGTATTTCAGAGACACTCTGAGAAGAATTCAAAGATACAATTTCATGGACAATTATAAGCAAAAAAATGCCTTTATAAGAACAAATCAGGGGACAAATATTTGTAAAAGAAGTTATTTGTTACGCACAGTATAACGTTAAAGCTCAATACCTACGCAATACATGTTATCTAAGAAACACTCTTAATATATTAATTACACTAATAGACAAACAAATTTTCTCTTAGTAGGTGTCTATTTGTTAAAAAATAATACTAAAATCATTTAAATAATGGTTTTTAATTGTTACAAACAATAAAAAATCCTCGCCTCAAAGGGTGCAATTGTACGAGGTAAATTTGAGCAAAAAAGAAACAAAATGCCGGATTCCCAAATCTAGTAATTAATTTTCTTATTTAAAATTTATCACTTAAGAAAAAAATTAAAGAAAAATATTTGGAGAAGTTTATTTGTTAAGCACAGTAAAACGTTTAAGCTGAAGACCTAAATACTACTTCACAGAGTTTACGAGAGATACGATAAAGAATTATTGATTTCACTAGTATATTTTTATTTTTTTCTGACCATTGTTCATTCGTCAAAAAATTGTAAAATATCACTCATAAAAATATGGCTACAAATAATAAACAATTAATGCTTCAAACCCTACAATCGTACGGGCCATTATGAAGAAAAAAACATTAAAATTTCCGTATTCTCTTTTGCAGTAACTTTTTCTTATTTTAAATTTTAAAAAAAATCGAGGGCAAATATTTGTAAAGGAAGTTGCTTATTTGTTAAGCAAAGTAAAACTTTCAATTAAAAAACCTAATTTCTACACTGAATATTTAAACACACAGACAATACAAAATTATTAATTAGTCTAGAACAGAAACTAATTTCCTTATGACAAATGTTCATTCGTTAAAAATTAACACAAATTTTTAAAAAAAATGTCAATTTTTACTACAAACAACAAAAAGTTATAACGCAAACGATATAATTTTGCGGGTTATAATTCAGCAAAAAATACATTTAAAATGCCAGGGTTTTCAAATCTATTAATTTCTTTACTGATGTAAAATTTTCCACTTAACAAAAGAATGAAAGAAAAATATTTTTAAGAGAAGTTGGTCATTTGTTAATCATAGTAAACTTTCAAGGTAAAAATCTAGCCAACATGCCGTAGATTCCAGTAGAAACAAGTTATAGAATGAAAGAAAAATATTTTTAAGAGAAGTTGGTCATTTGTTAATCATAGTAAACTTTCAAGGTAAAAATCTAGCCAACATGCCGTAGATTCCAGTAGAAACAAGTTATAGAATGAAAGAAAAATATTTTTAAGAGAAGTTGGTCATTTGTTAATCATAGTAAACTTTCAAGGTAAAAATCTAGCCAACATGCCGTAGATTCCAGTAGAAACAAGTTATAGAATGAAAGAAAAATATTTTTAAGAGAAGTTGGTCATTTGTTAATCATAGTAAACTTTGAAGGTAAAAATCTAGCCAACATGCCGTAGATTCCAGTAGAAACAAGTTATAGAATGAAAGAAAAATATTTTTAAGAGAAGTTGGTCATTTGTTAATCATAGTAAACTTTCAAGGTAAAAATCTAGCCAACATGCCGTAGATTCCAGTAGAAACAAGTTATAGAATGAAAGAAAAATATTTTTAAGAGAAGTTGGTCATTTGTTAATCATAGTAAACTTTCAAGGTAAAAATCTAGCCAACATGCCGTAGATTCCAATAGAAACAAGTTATAGAATCAAGGTTTATTAGAAAAAAAATTATAAACAATCATTCACAAAAATTTAAAATATTGCTACAAACAATAAACAATTAATACTTCAAACGAATGCAGCTGAAGCTACCGTAAGGAAGGGAACAGTGGTAGCGACTAGCGGAACAAAATTTGGTCACTTAAATTACATTTAATATAAAAATTCCTTAGATTATATATACTTATGAAAATAACAATATTTATTTAGAAATAACTGTATATCATTTTCTTGTTAAACAGAATCTAAAAATAGAAAAAAAAGTACTAGATCAAGGAATACAATGTATTTTGTTTTTACTTTTATGGGTTCTCAGTTAATTTGTATCGTATAAGAGTTTCCTTTGTAGCATTAGCGGTTTACTCTTTATAATAGCAACATTTTTTAGAAATATTTATCTAACATTTTATTGTTAAAATAACAGAAAAATATTTATATGGAAAATAATTATATGAATCCCACTTTTTTTAAATTGTAATGATACGTCATTTGATCGTAATACAGTCGTCTTTCCAATAAATTTTGTCAAAAGGTTTTTTGGTATTTACATCTTCGATAATTGCCAGATAACCTTCAATTAATCCATCATGTATTGTATAATGTAAAGAATCTAAATATGGTAAAATCTTATGCAGTCGAATGATTGCTAGTAATATGTCTGCGGTGAATTACGGGTGCTAACCATACGTTGTATTTCCAAATTTCAACGGCTTCAGCTCATTTTTTTAATCCTCTACTCAACGAACCGTTTTGTATAAGTTGCGTAGAACAAAAATGTTCGAAGACAGTTAAATTTAATTTTTTTCTGTTTTGGCAATATCTTGAAAAATCTTGAAAGCGCCATTAATAATATTGTCGTCTAAATCCTGATTTTCTTGTAAAGTACGTAAATTTGTGGAATCCAGTAATATGCCATACTTCATCGTTTTTATATTGGGGAATAGTTTGGGTTATTTTAGTGACGGTCTAAGGAGTTTTTTATATGTCTCAGTTTTATTTGAAGCATCGTTGCATTCTGCTGGTAGCGAGTCATTTTCGGATAAATCTTTATAATAAGTAATTTCTTCCATTGATGAATGCTCTATTTGATATAACTTTTAAATCATCTTTATTACGGGTAATAAAAAATATTGGAAAATATCCTGAGATTTTGAAGCTTTACACTTTGGCTGGTTAAAATACACACGACCTTTTCTTCTGTGCCACCTTCTTCAGCTAAAAACCACCTATCTTGCATATGCCTTTTGTTTCCTCTTTTTGATTGAAAATTTAAATGCTGCCGTTTAGTTTCTTTTAATGAAAAAGACCTCTCCCAAATTTTTGTTGTTAGGAAAAAATACCATGATAGAAATGAAGCTGGCAATGAGTAATCTTTTTATTTTCGTTTTAATAATTTATTTTTAATTATATCAAACTAAGTTCTGCCGTAGAATTGCTGGACCGTAAATAACTAAATTGACGTAAAAGAAGTGCCGATCATAGAGGAAAACAAGGGAGAATGTGTTCCAGCATATAACTCAAGAAAGTAGATTCAAAAAACACGTTAGATTTATTACATTAATTGCTAGTTTCTTTACGAATTGTTCTATTATATATCGTAAGAAAAAAATTATGAAAAGGTGAACCGTGTCGTAAATTGCTCGAGTTTTGAGGCATGTTATCTTTATTAGCTTCTTCGGTTGAATCTTCCTATAGCTTATATCTTTTCATTTGCTTTACATGTTCATTTGTATCTTTCTTTCCTTTTTCGCAGCCAAATATTATACAGCCTTTGTGAAAAATATCAGCTACATCATATACGTTATCCCAATGTATCAAATGAGAAACAAAGTAAAGAGCAATTTCTCGAACTGCCACATCTTCAACTGAAACTATTAAATTTCTATGAATTGTTGAGAATAGGTTAGTTTGAACATATATGTACTATGGAGATAGACAAATCTGTCGATTTTATAACAGCCATTTGATAGGTCTTTTGTAAATACTCTGAAAGTAACCTTATATTTAATCCATGCAATATTCCTTGAATTAATGCTAAACTAAAGTCTGTCTCAACTTTACTTATAATACGTTTCCTTTATTTAATTCTTACTAAAGCATCAAATACTGCACCAAAAAATCCTATAAAATAGGCACTATGAACACTTGACATGAACTCGGCTATTGGAAAGAGGCCATATTCTCCTTCACGTCCAGGTAATAACAACGAGTATTAATATATACGTTACTTTTCTTCAGGTATTTTAATTATTCCTCCTGTTGCATCTACATGTAAAATTCCAAGATAGAATGAAGCGGGCGATGAGTAATGAGATAACAGGGTCTGTAATGAATGTAATGTAATGAACACAAGTATTCCATTTGCTCTATCGTAAATAATATTGTGTGTAATGGAATTAGTGATAGCGCCCTTATGTAGCTAGGATACAGTTTGTGGGGCCATAATTCAGAAAATCGAACTTGTAATTTTAAAAGAAACAGCACAAAGAATTTCTTCAGATGCATATTTTAGCGTTTATATTCCTATAATACTGGGGTATTTGCCTTCCAAAATTTTAGTTTTTCTTGCCTCGTCCTTAACGAATTGGCGATGATTTTCTTCGCGTGAATGATTTATTGGTTAATCCATTTTGAAAATTGTTTTACAAAATAACTATTGAAAGCATCTGTCCAATCATACTTTGGATTTAATTTGGAAGTCCAAAATCTCTTCCAAAACTCTTTAGAAATAGCAAGACCAAAAAAATTGTAGCTCAATTCATAAGGCATCAATTTGTTCATGAATGTTGCCTCTTCTCTTTTTAATGTATGTGATACTCTACAGCTCCCATTATTCTCAATATAGGTTTCACCTCTTACTGCACTCGTTTCCGGAAACTCAACAGCATGTGATAACACTCTACACTCATTAATGAAATCTGGTGGTTGTATTAGTGGTAATTCTATTGTAAGTGATGACATTCGACAAGAATCCAGCTGATTTTCAAGAATTGGTATACTTATTTTCTAATAAATCATTTATATAATCTGATATGTCATTAGAATTTGTAGGCGTAGCACCGATATATTCATTCAAAGCAGGAACTATTTTAGGGCCCATGGTTTCAAAGAAATCTTTTACTTCGCCGATATTACAATGAAAACGTAGATAGATTATACTTGTGCACTTTGTAAAGTTGTCGGATGTGGATTCGGAAAACCATTATGCAATAACACACGCCTACAAACACTTTGAAAAAAAAAACAGTGTTTAGCAAAGTGAGATGTGTCTGGTTTGTTATTTCGCCAGCTGGCAATTCTTATATCTTTATATCTTGTGGTAAAATCTCTTCCTGTTTGACCTATGTATACACTATTACAGTTGTTACATTTGTTTATAGATACCACTCTTTTTATGTTTATCTATTTTTTCTTTATTATTAATAAGGGTTTTATCCAAGTTATTTAAAGTACTATAAGCACATATTGTATTAATTATAGTTTGAATATCAATTAGGAGTTTCCATAATTTGAGTGATATACCTATGTATGGAATACGGAATAGATTTATAGTGGATGTATGGAATAGATTTATAGTAAATTTTATTGTTATTTGATATGACCGGGTATATTTCTTATATTAGTAATTTTCTTAATTTATTATGGTACAGTTTTGTGACAATTGATGGGTCATAATTATTATTCGCTGCGAATTGTTTTATAGTTTTTATTTCTTTTTGCAAATTTCGTTTTTCTAGTGGGATGGTTAACGTTCTGTGAATCATCGAAAGGAACGCTGCTAACTTATGGGACCAAGGGTATTGAGAATGACCATTAATTATTGAGTCCGCAAATGTGTCTTTTCTAAATATACTATAATTATGTTTATTATTTTTGCGTTCTATTGTAATATCTATGAAGTTTAGTTTATTATCGGATTCTACTTCTAAAGTGAATTTGATATTATTGTGTAGGGAGTTGGCAAAGTTAACAAACTGGTCTAACTGTCGCTGTGTACCTTTCCAGCAGATAAGGATGTCGTCAACGTATCTATAATAGTATAATATATTGGTCGCTAATTTACTGCTTAAGAGGCTGGTTTCTAGATTGTTCATAAATAACTCGGCTAAAAGGGGACTGAGGGGGGATCCCAGTGTAAGACCATTGACTTGTTGAAAACAATTTTTATCGAACAAGAAATAATTTTGGTCCATGCATAATTTAAAGAGGTCTCTAATTTCCGATGCTTCAATAGGGTAATCTATCTGATATAATATTTAGGCAATCTTTTGGTGGTATATTAGAAAATATGTTTACTACGTCAAGTGATACTAATTTACAATTGAATGTTAGGTGTATATTTTTAATTTTATTACAGAGATTAAGAGAATTTTTAATGGTATATTTAGGCACAAATTCGGTTTTATTTCGAAAGATCGTAAGGTGAAAAGTTTTTTTTTTGAGGGTGCGTGTATGAGACAACAGGTCGTATGGGTATATTTGGTTTATGAATTTTAGGTTGTCCATAGAGTATTGGTGGTCTAGGGTTCATTTTTGTAATTTTACGTTTAACGAATTCGTTAGGAAATATGATATTACTGGTTATTATTCGTTTTACGTTATGGGGTCCCTTTGTAGATTTATGAAGTCTTCTGGTTTAAGGAAATCGTACACTTTATTTTTATATTCACTTTGGTCTAGAATAACTATAGTGTTGCCTTTATCTGCTTTAGATAGGATGAGTTTATCTTTATTAATTTTAATTTGTAAATTACGTTGTGTCAAAATTTCTTCATTAATGTGTGTTTTGGTTTTAGAGTATTCTTTACATATTATATCAGCAGCTTTGTGTTCAGTAAGTGCGTCCTGGCTACTGAATGCAATTACACACGGAACATCTGCATTGTATAACCCCATAGAATAACATCAATTGAATTTATTACCCTCACTAAAATACTTGTATATTGTATAACTCTCGGAAACAATAAAACCTACACCACTCCCCTACAATAAACTCATTAACATAAGCAGTGGGAAAACCCACACAAACCCGGCTTCCGCCATTGTTTTTGAAACATATAAATGCTGTTGGATGTTCGTAAGAGTTAATCTTTGCTAATAGCCCACCAGAAAATATTGTAATACACCGAAACCTAGGTCCTGGTAAAGAAATTAAAGAAAGTAGAAATAATACTACATCACGTAGTTTCATTTAATTGTAAATATAGAATTTCTACAAAATTAACACCAAATATATTCAATATTTGAAAACAGCCGATTTGGCTACATTGGCGATATTGTACCGTCGACTTCGAATTAAATTTCGGAAGACGGTACAAAGCATTTGGTTGAACCAAAACGTGCATAAAGTGTAATCTTACACCGAGTCATGTTAACATCAAGATTAGTGGAACAACTCGAGCAGCCCACAAAGCAGCAGCAAAAGCCGTCACCATCTGGCTGAAGGAAGAAATTCGGGAAGCAATTATCAAGCGAGACAACATAAACCTATGTCTAAAGGTAATATACTTTTCTTTAACAAATCTCCTGTACCCTATAGAATTTGATACTTTAGTCTATAAAATTAGAAATTATGTCAGTGTCATAATAAAAAACATAACACAAAAACAATTAAACAAAATTAAAAAACTTAAAACCAAATGTCACACCCAAACAAACTTTTTATCCTAGAACAGTAAACCTTTCATAGTCAACATTTAATAATAAAGAACTAGAACTTTTAAATAAACGATTTAAATATAATTTTCCCATCGCACCTTTACAAAAAAACATAGAATCACTAGTAGTCGATACCACGATTGCATTCAGTAGCTAGCAAGCACTTAATGAACACAAAGCTGCTGATATAATATTTAAAGAATACTCTAAAGCCAAAACACACATTAATGACGAAATTTTGACTCAAGGTAATTTACAAATCAAAATTAATAAAGATAAACTCATACTATCTAAAGCAGATAAAGGCAACACTATAGTTATTCTACACCAAAGTGAATATAAAAATAAAGTATACGATTTCCTTAAATCAGAAGACTTCATAAATCTACAAAGGGACCCCATCACCACATTTGCCGATAACGTAAAACGAATAATTAAAACCAGTAATATCATATTTCCTAACGAATTCGTTAAACGTAAAGTTACAGAAATGAACCCTAGACCCCCAATACTCTATGGACAACCTAAAATTCCAAGTAAAGTTTCGTGGTAAATAAATTAAAGAACGTAGAAATAATACTACATCACGTAATTTTATTTAATTGTCAACAAAACAATAGAAAATCATTTAAAAAAATGATGGTAATTACTACTAACAAGAAACCGCCAATGTTACAAAGGAAGCTCTTATGCGATATAAATGGGCAGAGAAATACATTATAATTGGCGTGTTCCCTAATCTAGTAAAATTTTCTATTTTTAGATGTCTATTTAACAATAAAATAATAGATAAACAAATTTTAAAAAATGATAGTAATTGTTATTAACAAGAAACATCCATTGCTAAAAAGGAATCTCTGATGCGGTATAAATGATCTCGGAAATACATTAGAATTGGCGTGTTCCCCAATCTAGTTACTTTTTTTCTATTTTTATATATCTATTTAACAATAAAATAATTGACATAATTTAAAAAAAAATATTGTAATTGTTATAAACGAGAACCTGCCGCTGCTACAGAGCAAGCTTTTATGCGGTTTAAATGATCTCGGAAATAATTAAGACTGGCGTGTTCCCTAATCTAGTATCACTATTTCTATTGCTAAATGTATATTTAAAAATAAAATATAAAAACAAAAGATTTAAAAAAAGATGGTAATTGTTACAAACAAGAATACGCCAATGCTGCAATGGAACCTCTTATAAGGTTAAAATGAGCAAAGAAATACATTATAACTGACGTGTTCTCTAATCTAGTAACATTGTTTCTAATATTTCGTTTCTATTTAGCAACAAAAAATATAAATAAGAAACCGCCAACGCTGCAAAGAAGCTCTTATGCGGTGTAAATGAGCTCGTAAATACATTATAAATGTCGTGTTCCCTAGTCTAATAACTTTCTTTCTATGTTTATGTGTTTATTTAGCAATCAAATAATAGATCAAAAATTTAAAAAAATGATTGTAATTGTTATAAACAAGAAACCGCCAACGCTGTAAAGGAAGCTTTTATGCGATTTAATGACTTCTAAAATAGATTAAAATTGCCGTGTTACCTTATCTAGTAACAATTTTTCTTTTCATAGATGTCTG
The DNA here is from genome assembly GCA_039881145.1 of Druceiella hillmani. Taxonomy (NCBI): domain Eukaryota; kingdom Metazoa; phylum Arthropoda; class Insecta; order Lepidoptera; family Hepialidae; genus Druceiella; species Druceiella hillmani. The sequence goes on along the minus strand of JAYKKI010000145.1, from coordinate 1,397,424 downwards.
CTTAACAAAAAAATGATATAGAAAATGTTTTTAAAAATAATGATAATTGTTATTAACAAGAAACCGCCATTGCTGCAAAGGACGCTTTATGAGGTATACATGAGCTCGGAAATATATTAAAATTAGCGTGTCCCTAATCTAGTAAATTTTTTTCTATTTTTAGATATTTATTTAGCAATAAAATTTTATATAAAAATTTAAACAAAATAATGGCAATTGTTATAAACAAGAAACTGGCAATGCTACAAAGAAAACTTTTATGCGGTTTAAATGAGCTAGGAAATAATTATTATTGGCATGTTCCCTAATCTAATAACATTTTTCTTATTCATCAAAATCTACTTAAAAATAAAATAATAGAGAAACAATTTACAAAAAATGATGGTAATTGTTACAAACAAGAAACCGCCAATGCTTCAAAGTAAGCTGTTATGCGGTTTAAATGGGCTGAGAAATATATTATATTTGACATGTTTTCTAACCAAGTAATTTTTTTCTATTCTTAGATATCTATTTAACAATAAAATAATAAAAGAAAATTTAAAAAAAATGATGGTAATGAACAAAAAAAAAACCAACCATGCTACTATGGAAAATCTTATGCGGTACAAATGAGCTCAGAAATATATTAAAACTGGCGGGTTCTCTAATCTAGTAACTTTTTTTCTATTCCTAGATGTTTATTTAATAATAACATATCAAACAAATAATTTAAAAAACAATGATGGTAATTGTTACAATGCTACAAAAGAAGCTATTATGTGATATAAATAGGCTGAGAAATGCATTATCATTGGCGTGTACCCTGACAAAGAAGCTTTTTTTTATTTTGAGATATCTACTTAACAATAAAATAATAGTCCAACAATTTAAAAAAAATGATGGTAATTGCTATTCAGAAGAAACCGCCAATACTACAAAGGAAGCTGTTATGTGGTATATATGGGCTGAGAAATACATTATCATTGGCGTCTTCCTTAACCTAGAAAGTTTTATCCTATTTATCGATGTCTACTTAAGAACAAAATAAAAAATAAACAATTTAAAAAAAATTATGGTAACTGTTATTAACAAGAAACCGCCAGTACTGAAAAGGAAACGCTTATGCGGTAAAATGGGCTGGGAAATACATTATATTTGGCGTGCATCCTAATCTAATAACTTTTTTCTTTCCTAGATGTCCATTTAACAACAAAGAAACAAACAAAAAGTTTAAAAAATGATGGCAATTGTTAAAAACAAGGAAACTCGTATGAGGTTTAATGAGTTCGGAAATATGGTAAAATTGGCATGTTTCCTAATCTAGTAAGTATTTTTCTATTCTTAGATGTCTATTCAACAATAAAATAATAAAGAAAAAATTTAAAAAATGATGGCAATTGTCAAAAACAAGAAACCCCCATTGCTGCAAAGGAAGCTCGTATGTGGTTTAATGAGTTCGGAAATATGGTAAAATTAGCGTGTCTCCTAATCTAGTAACCATTTTTCTATTCTTAGATGTCTATTCAACAATAAAATAATAAAGAAAAAATTTAAAAAAAGTAATGGCATTTCTTATAAACAAAAACCGCCAATGCCACAAAGGAAAGTTTCATGCGGATTAAATGAGCTTGGAAATACATTAAAACTGGCGTGTTCCTTAGTTTAGTAACGTTTTTCACTTCCTAGATGTATATTTAACAATAAAATAATAAAAAAAATATGGTAATTGTTATAAACAAGACTCCGATGATGCTACGAAGGAAACTCGTATACGATATAAATAAGCAGAGAAATATTCTAAAACTGGCTTGCTCTCTAATCTAGTAACTTGTTTCTATTCTTAGGAGTTTATTTAATAATAAAATATTAAACAAATAATGAAGAAAAATGGTAATAATTATTACAAACAAAAATACCGACAATGCTACAAAATAAGCCTTTATGCGGTTTAAATGGGCTGAGAAATACATTATAACTGGTGTGTTGCCTAATCTAATAACTTTTTTTTATTCTGTTTACCAAGAAAATAATAGAAAAACAATTTGAAAAAAATGATATTAATTGTTATTAACAAGAAACCGCCAATGCTAAAAAGGAAACTCTCAAGCGTTATAAATGAGATGCTGCAGATGAATGCTGCAAAGAAAGCTCTTATGCGGTTTAAATGAGATCGGAAATAAATTAAAATTAGAGTCGTCCCTAATGTAAAACCTTTTTTCCTATTCTTTGACGTCTGTTTAATAATAAAATAATAAATTGTTTTTTAAATATGATGGAAATTGTTAATAAAAAGAAACCGCCAATGTTGCAAAGGAAGCTCTTATGATATTTAAATGACCTCGGAAATACATTATAATCGGCGTGTTACCTAATCTAGTAACATTTTTTCTATTCTTAGACATTTATTTATCAACAAAATAATAAACAAAAGATTTTATAAAAATTATGGCAATTGTTATAAACAAGAATCCACCAACGCTACAAAGTAAGCTTTTATGCTGTATAAATGGGTTGAGAAATACATCAAAACTGGCGTGTTCTTTAATCTATTAACTTTTTTTCTACGCTTAGATATCTCCTTAACAATAAAATATTAGATAAATTATTTTTAAAAAAATGATGGTAATGGTTATTAACAAAAAACCGCCAACGATGCAAAGGAAGCTCTCATACGGTAAAAACCAACTAAGTAATACATTATAACTGGCGTGTTCCCTTATCTAGTAACTTTATTTCTATTCAGACGTTTCTATTTGGTAATAAAATAATAGATAAAAAAATTTAAAAAAATTATGGCAATTGTTATAAACAAGAAATTGCCAATGCTGCAAAAGAAGCTTTTATGCGATTTAAATGAGTTCAGGAATACATAAAAATTGGCGTGTTCCGTAATAAAGTAAGTATTTTACTATTCTTAGATGTCTGTTTAATAATAAAATAATAAAATTTTTTTTTTAAAAATGATGATAATTGTTATTAATAAGAAACCGCCAATGTTACAAAGGAAGCTTTTATGCGGTTTATATAGGCTGGGAAATGTATTATAGCTGGCGTGTTCCTTAATCTATAAACTTTTTTCTACTCTTACATATTTCCTTAACAATAGAATGATAGACAAATTATTAAAAAGAAAATGATGGTAATTGTTATAAACAAGAAAACGCCAATGCTGAAAAGAAAGGTTTTATGCGGCTTAAATGAGCTCGGGAATACATTAAAATTGACGTGTTCCCTAATCTAGTAACTTTTTTCTATTCTTAGACGTTTATTTAACAACAAATAAATAAAGAAAAGATTTTAAAAAAATAATGGTAATTGGTATAAACAAGAAACAGCTGATGCTACGAAGGAAGCTCTTATGCGGTTAAAATGAGCTAAGAAATATATTATAACTGTCGTGTTCCCTAATTTAGTAACGTTATTTCTATTCTTGCGTATCTGTTAAGCAATAAAATAATAAAAAAAGTTTTTCAAAAAATGATGGTAATTGGTATAAACAAGAAACCGCTAATGTCACAAAGGGAGCTCTTATGCGGTTTCAATGAGTTCGGAAATACATTAAAATTGGCGTTTCCTAGTTTAGTAACTTTTTTTCTATTTTGAGATGTTTATTTAAATACAAAATAAAAAAGAAAAATAAATAAAAATGATGGCAATTGTTATTTACAAGAAACCGTCAATGCCACAAAGAAGCTATTATGCGGTTTATATGGGCTGAGAAATATATTACAATTAGCGTGTTCCTTAATGTAGTAATTTTTTTCAATTCCTAGATATCTACTTAACAATAAATTAATAGACAAACAATTTGAAAAAAATGATGGTAATTAATATTAACAAGGAACCGACAATGCTAAAAAGAAAACTCTTATACGGTTTAAATGGGTTGAGAAATACATTATGACTGGCATATTCATCAATCTATTAACTTTTTTCTACTCTTAAATATATTCTTAACAATAAAATATTAGACAAATTATTTAAAAAGAATTATGATAATTGTTATTAGCAAGAAAGCACCATTCCTGCAAAGGAAGCTCTTAGGCCGTATAAATGATCTCATGAATACATTAAAATTGACGTGTTCTCTAATCTAGTAACTATTTTTCTATTTTAGGATGTCTACTTAATAAAAAAGTTTAAAAAAATGTGGATAATTGTCACAAACAATAAACCCCCAATTCTACAAAGGAAGCTATTGTGCGGTTTTAATGAGCTGAGGAATATATTAAAATTGCCATGTTCCCTAATCCAGAAACTTTTTTCTATTTTCAGATGTCTTTTGACAATAAACTATAAGTGAAAAAATTTTTAAAAAAATTATTGTTATTGTTAAAAACGAGAAACAGCCGATGCTACACAGGAAGTTTTTATGCGGTTTAAATGATCTGGGAAATTAATTAAAACTGGCGTATTGCCTTATCTAGTACCCTTTTTCTATTCTGAAATGTATATTTAAAAACAAAAGAATAAAAAAAAATAAAAATTGTGGTAATTGTTCTTAACAATAAACTGCCAATGCTGCAAAGAAAGCTCTCATACGGTATAAACGAACTAAGTAATATATCATAACTAGCGTGTTCCTTAATCTAATAACTTTCTTTCTATTCTTACGTGTCTATTTGGTAATAAAATAATAGATAGAAGAATTTAAAAAAAAAATGAAGCCAATTGTTATAAACAAGAAATCGCCAATGCAGCTAATGAAGCTCTTATGCGTTTTTAATGAGCTCGGAATTCATTAAAATTGGCGTGTTCCTGAATCTAGTAACTTTTTCTCTATTCCTATTAAATAATTGAAAAAAATGATGGTAATTAATATTAACAAGAAACCGCCAATGCTAAAAAGTACACTCTTATGCGGTATAAATGAGCTCACTGTCTAAAGCTCTATAACTGTCGTTGTCCCTAATTTAGTAACTTTGTTGCCATTCTTGCATATCTATTTACCAATAAAATAATAAAGAAACATTTTTAAAAAAATGATGGTACTTGTTATTTAGAAGAAACCGCCAATGCTACGAAGGAAACTATTATGCGGTTTATATGAGCTGAGAAATATATTATAATTGGCATGTTCCCTAATATAGTAACTTTTTTTCTATTTCTAGATAACAATAAAATAATAGACAAACAATTGAAAAAAATTATGGTAATTAATATTAACAAGAAACCGCCAATGCTAAAAAAGTACACTCTTATGCGGTATAAATGAGCTCAGAAGTACATTATAAATGTCGTTGTCCCTAATTTAGTAACTTTGTTGCCATTCTTGCATATCTATTTACCAATAAAATAATAAAGAAACATTTTTAAAAAAATGATGGTACTTGTTATTTACAAGAAACCGCCAATGATATGAAGGAAACAATTATGCGGTTTATATGAGCTGAGAAATATATTATAATTGGCATGTTCCCTCCTAATATAGTAACTTTTTTTCTATTTCTAGATAACAATAAAATAATAGACAAACAATTGAAAAAAATTATGGTAATTAATATTAACAAGAAACCGCCAATGCTAAAAAAGTACACTCTTATGCGGTATAAATGAGCTCAGAAGTACATTATAAATGTCGTTGTCCCTAATTTAGTAACTTTGTTGCCATTCTTCCATATCTATTTACCAATAAAATAATAAAGAAACATTTTTGAAAAAATGATGGTACTTGTTATTTACAAGAAACCGCCAATGATATGAAGGAAACAATTATGCGGTTTATATGAGCTGAGAAATATATTATAATTGGCATGTTCCCTCCTAATATAGTAACTTTTTTTCTATTTCTAGATAACAATAAAATAATAGACAAACAATTGAAAAAAATGATGGTAATTAATATTAACAACAAACCGCCAATGCTAAAAAAGTACACTCTTATGCGGTATAAATGAGCTCAGAAGTACATTATAAATGTCGTTGTCCCTAATTTAGTAACTTTGTTGCCATTCTTGCATATCTCTTTAGCAATAAAGGAATAAAGAAAAATATTTAAAAAATGATGGTACTTGTTATTTACAAGAAATCGCTAATGCTACGAAGGAAGCTATTATGCGGTTTATATGAGCTGAGAAATATATTATAATTGGCATGTTCCCTAATATAGTAACTTTTTTTCTATTTCTAGATAACAATAAAATAATAGACAAACAATTGAAAAAAATTATGGTAATTAATATTAACAAGAAACCGCCAATGCTAAAAAAGTACACTCTTATGCGGTATAAATGAGCTCAGAAGTACATTATAAATGTCGTTGTCCCTAATTTAGTAACTTTGTTGCCATTCTTGCATATCTATTTACCAATAAAATAATAAAGAAACATTTTTAAAAAAATGATGGTACTTGTTATTTACAAGAAACCGCCAATGATATGAAGGAAACAATTATGCGGTTTATATGAGCTGAGAAATATATTATAATTGGCATGTTCCCTCCTAATATAGTAACTTTTTTTCTATTTCTAGATAACAATAAAATAATAGACAAACAATTGAAAAAAATGATGGTAATTAATATTAACAACAAACCGCCAATGCTAAAAAAGTACACTCTTATGCGGTATAAATGAGCTCAGAAGTACATTATAAATGTCGTTGTCCCTAATTTAGTAACTTTGTTGCCATTCTTGCATATCTCTTTAGCAATAAAGGAATAAAGAAAAATATTTAAAAAATGATGGTACTTGTTATTTACAAGAAATCGCTAATGCTACGAAGGAAGCTATTATGCGGTTTATATGAGCTGAGAAATGTATTATAATTGGCATGTTCTCTAATATAGTAACTTTTTTTCTATTTCTAGATAACAATAAAATAATAGACAAACAATTGAAAAAAATTATGGTAATTAATATTAACAAGAAACCGCCAATGCTAAAAAAGTACACTCTTATGCGGTATAAATGAGCTCAGAAGTACATTATAAATGTCGTTGTCCCTAATTTAGTAACTTTGTTGCCATTCTTCCATATCTATTTACCAATAAAATAATAAAGAAACATTTTTGAAAAAATGATGGTACTTGTTATTTACAAGAAACCGCCAATGATATGAAGGAAACAATTATGCGGTTTATATGAGCTGAGAAATATATTATAATTGGCATGTTCCCTCCTAATATAGTAACTTTTTTTCTATTTCTAGATAACAATAAAATAATAGACAAACAATTGAAAAAAATGATGGTAATTAATATTAACAACAAACCGCCAATGCTAAAAAAGTACACTCTTATGCGGTATAAATGAGCTCAGAAGTACATTATAAATGTCGTTGTCCCTAATTTAGTAACTTTGTTGCCATTCTTGCATATCTCTTTAGCAATAAAGGAATAAAGAAAAATATTTAAAAAATGATGGTACTTGTTATTTACAAGAAATCGCTAATGCTACGAAGGAAGCTATTATGCGGTTTATATGAGCTGAGAAATGTATTATAATTGGCATGTTCCCTAATATAGTAACTTTTTTTCTATTTCTAGATAACAATAAAATAATAGACAAACAATTGAAAAAAATTATGGTAATTAATATTAACAAGAAACCGCCAATGCTAAAAAAGTACACTCTTATGCGGTATAAATGAGCTCAGAAGTACATTATAAATGTCGTTGTCCCTAATTTAGTAACTTTGTTGCCATTCTTCCATATCTATTTACCAATAAAATAATAAAGAAACATTTTTGAAAAAATGATGGTACTTGTTATTTACAAGAAACCGCCAATGATATGAAGGAAACAATTATGCGGTTTATATGAGCTGAGAAATATATTATAATTGGCATGTTCCCTCCTAATATAGTAACTTTTTTTCTATTTCTAGATAACAATAAAATAATAGACAAACAATTGAAAAAAATGATGGTAATTAATATTAACAACAAACCGCCAATGCTAAAAAAGTACACTCTTATGCGGTATAAATGAGCTCAGAAGTACATTATAAATGTCGTTGTCCCTAATTTAGTAACTTTGTTGCCATTCTTGCATATCTCTTTAGCAATAAAGGAATAAAGAAAAATATTTAAAAAATGATGGTACTTGTTATTTACAAGAAATCGCTAATGCTACGAAGGAAGCTATTATGCGGTTTATATGAGCTGAGAAATATATTATAATTGGCATGTTCCATAATATAGTAACTTTTTTTCTATTTCTAGATAACAATAAAATAATAGACAAACAATTGAAAAAAATTATGGTAATTAATATTAACAACAAACCGCCAATGCTAAAAAAGTACACTCTTATGCGGTATAAATGAGCTCAGAAGTACATTATAAATGTCGTTGTCCCTAATTTAGTAACTTTGTTGCCATTCTTGCATATCTCTTTAGCAATAAAGGAATAAAGAAAAATATTTAAAAAATGATGGTACTTGTTATTTACAAGAAATCGCTAATGCTACGAAGGAAGCTATTATGCGGTTTATATGAGCTGAGAAATGTATTATAATTGGCATGTTCCCTAATATAGTAACTTTTTTTCTATTTCTAGATAACAATAAAATAATAGACAAACAATTGAAAAAAATTATGGTAATTAATATTAACAAGAAACCGCCAATGCTAAAAAAGTACACTCTTATGCGGTATAAATGAGCTCAGAAGTACATTATAAATGTCGTTGTCCCTAATTTAGTAACTTTGTTGCCATTCTTCCATATCTATTTACCAATAAAATAATAAAGAAACATTTTTAAAAAAATTATGGTACTTGTTATTTACAAGAAACCGCCAATGATATGAAGGAAACAATTATGCGGTTTATATGAGCTGAGAAATATATTATAATTGGCATGTTCCCTCCTAATATAGTAACTTTTTTTCTATTTCTAGATAACAATAAAATAATAGACAAACAATTGAAAAAAATGATGGTAATTAATATTAACAACAAACCGCCAATGCTAAAAAAGTACACTCTTATGCGGTATAAATGAGCTCAGAAGTACATTATAAATGTCGTTGTCCCTAATTTAGTAACTTTGTTGCCATTCTTGCATATCTCTTTAGCAATAAAGGAATAAAGAAAAATATTTAAAAAATGATGGTACTTGTTATTTACAAGAAATCGCTAATGCTACGAAGGAAGCTATTATGCGGTTTATATGAGCTGAGAAATATATTATAATTGGCATGTTCCCTAATTTAGTAACTTTTTTTCTATTTCTAGATAACAATAAAATAATAGACAAACAATTGAAAAAAATGATGGTAATTAATATTAACAAGAAACCGCCAATGCTAAAAAGTACACTCTTATGCGGTATAAATGAGCTCAGAAATACATTATAACTGTCGTTGTCCCTAATTTAGTAACTTTGTTGCCATTCTTGCATATTTATTTACCAATAAAATAAAAAAGAAACATTTTTTAAAAAAATGATGGTAATTGTTATTTACAAGAAACCGCCAATGCTACGAAGGAAGCTATTATGCGGTTTATATGGGCTGAGAAATATATTATAATTGGCATGTTCCCTAATATAGTAACTTTTTTTCTATTTCTAGATAACAATAAAATAATAGACAAACAATTGAAAAAAATGATGGTAATTAATATTAACAACAAACTGCCAATGCTAAAAAGTACACTCTTATGCGGTATAAATGAGCTCAGAAGTACATTATAAATGTCGTTGTCTAATGACAACGACATTATGGAAATTAATATTAACAAGAAACTGCCAATGCTAAAAAAGTACACTCTTATGCGGTATAAATGAGCTCAGAAGTACATTATAAATGTCGTTGTCCCTAATTTAGTAACTTTGTTGCCATTCTTGCGTATCTATTTAGCAATAAAGGAATAAAGAAAATATTAAAAAAATGATGGTACTTGTTATTTACAAGAAACCGCCAATGCTACGAAGGAAGCTATTATGCGGTTTATATGAGCTGAGAAATATATTATAATTGGCATGTTCCCCAATATAGGAACTTTTTTTCTATTTATCTTTTCGTAGATATTGTCTATTTAGCAAAAAAATGTTAGACAAATAATTAAAAAAAAGAGATGGTAAATGTTATTAGCAAGAAACCTCTGATGTTACAACGGAAGATATTATGCGGTGAGAAATATATTATAATTGGCATGTTCTCTAATCTAGTAACTTTTTCTCTAATCTTTGATGTATACTTGACAATAAAACAATAGACAAACAATTAAAAAAAAAATAGATGGTAATTGTTATTAAAGAAATAGCCTATGCTAAAAAGGAAACTCTTATACGGTATAAATGGGGTGAGAAATACATTATACCTGGCGTGTTACCTAATCTATTAACTATTTTTCTTCTCTTAGATATCTCGTTAACAATCAAATATTAGACTAATTATTTAAAAAAAATTATGCTAATTGTTCTTAGCAAAAAACCGCCATTGCTGCAAAGGAAGCCCTTATGCGGTCCAAATGATTCCGAAAAAACGTTAAAAGTGGCGTGTTCCCTAATCTAGTAACACTTTTTCTATTCTTAGAAGCGTATTTAACAAAAAATTAATAAAACAAATTTTTAAAAAATGATGGCAATTGTTATAGACAACAAACCACAAATACTACAGAAGAATGTTTTATGCGTTATAAATGATATGGGAAATACATTAAAACTTCTGTATTCCTTTATCTGGTAACTTTTTTTCTAATCTTACATTTTTATTTACCAACAAAAGAATTAGGAAAATTAAAAAAAAATTATTGTAATTGCTATTAACAAGAAACCGCCAATGCCGCAAAGAAAGCTCTCATACGGTAGAAATGAATTAGGAAATACATTATAACTTGCGTGTTCCCTAATCTATTAACTGTTTTTCCGCTCTTATATATCTTGTGAACAATAAAATATTAGATCTATTATTTAAAAAAAATGATGGTAATTATTATTTCCAAAAAACCACCATTGCTGCAAAAGAAGTACTTATGCGGTTTAAATGATTTTGGAAATACATTAAAATAGGTGTGTTATTAATCTAGTAACTTTGTTTCTATTTTAAAATGTTTATTAATTGAAAAAGTTATAAACAAAAATATTAAAAAAAATGAGAGCCATTATTACAAACAACAAAACCTCAATGCTACAAATGAAGCTATTGTGCGGTTTTAATGAGCTAAGAAATACATTAAATTTGGGGCGTTCCCTAATCGACTAACTTTTTTTCTATTCCTAGATGTCTATTTAACAACAAAGTAATAAAAAACATTAAAGAAAAGTGATGGCAATTGTTAAAAACAAGAGACCGCCAATACTACAAAAGAAGCTCTTATGAGGTTAAAGTGAGCTAAGAAATACATTATAACTGTCGTGGTCCCCAATATAGTAAGTTTATTTCCATTCTTGCGTATCTGTTTAGCAGCAAAATAGTAGATAAAAAAGAATTTAAATAATGATGGTAATTGTTTTAAACAAGAAAACGCCAATCCTAAAAAGTAAGCAATTATGAGGTGTAAATGGGCTGAGAAATGCATTATAACTGGCGTGTTCTTTAATTTAGTAACTTTTATTTTATTCTCAGGTGTTTATTTAGTAAAAAAATGTTAGAAAAAAAATTTTAAAAAATGATCGTAATTCTTATAAGCAAGAAACCGCTAATGCTACAAAGGAAGATTTTGTACTTTTTAAATGGGCTGAGAAAGATATTATAATTGGCATGTTCCCTAATCTAGTAATTTTTTTCTAATCTTCGATGTCTACTTGACAATAAAACAATAGACATACAATTTAAAAAAGATCTATGGTAATTCTTATTAACAAGAAACCGTCAACGCTAAAAATGAAACTCTTATACGATTTAAATGGGTTGAAAAATACATTATAACTGGCGTGTTCCCTAATCTATTAACTGTTTTTCCACTTTTAGATATCTTCTTAACAATAAAATATTAGATTTATTATTTAAAAAAAAATTATGGTAATTGTTATTTCCAAAAAACCGCCATTGCTGCAAAAGAAGTTCTTATGTGGTTTAAAGGATTTTGGAAATACATTAAAATTGGCGTGTTCCCTAATCTAGTAACTTTGTTTCTATTTTAAGATGTTTATTTAATAAAAAAATTATAAACAAAAATATTAAAAAATATGAGAGTAATTGTTACAAACAAGAAACCCCCAGTGCTAGAAATGAAGCTATTGTGCGGTTTTAATGAGCAGAGAAATACACTAAAATTGGCGCGTTCCCTAATTCAGTAACTTTTTTTCTATTCCTGGATGACTATTTAACAACAACGTAATAAAAAACATTTAAGAAAAGTGATGGCAATTGTTAAAAACAAGAAACCGCCAGTGCTACAAAGGAAGCTCTTATGCGGTTAAAATGAGCTAAGAAATACATTATAACTGTCGTGTTCCCCGATATAGAAATTTTATTTTTTATTCTTGAGTATCTGTTTAGCAGCAAAATAATAGATAAAAAGAATTTAAATAATGATGGTAATTGTTTTAAACAAGAAAACGCCAATCCTAAAAAGTAAGCAATTATGAGGTGTAAATGGGCTGAGAAATGCATTATAACTGGCGTGTTCTTTAATTTAGTAACTTTTATTTTATTCTCAGGTGTTTATTTAGTAAAAAAATGTTAGACAAATAATTAAAACATAATGATGGTAATTGTTATTAGCAAGAAACCGCTAATGCTACAAAGGAAGATTTTGTACTTTTTATATAGGCTGAGAAATATAATATAATTGGCATGTTCCCTAATCTAGTAATTTTTTTTCTAATCTTCGATGTCTACTTGACAATAAGACAATAGACATACAATTTAAAAAACTTATATGGTAATTGTTATTAACAAGAAAGCGCCAATGCTAAAAATGAAACTCTTATACGATTTTAATGGGTTGAAAAATACATTATAACTGGCGTGTTCCCTAATCTATTTACTGTTTTTTCGCTCTTAGAAATCTTCTTAACAATAAAATATTAGACTTATTATTTGATAAAAATGATGGTAATTGTTATTTCCAAAATACCGCCATTGCTGCAAAAGAAGTTCTTATGCGGATTAAATGATTTTGGAAATACGAGGCGTATTTTTAAAGTAAGTACCGATTTTAAATTACGCCGCCGCAGCGCTGCGTTCGCCGTTTAGCCCATGCGCATCTACATCTGTTGGGAAGCCACAGACGCTATTACGGAACCATCCGATCGAGTCTACATCTGTTTGCGTCATTTTAAAATGCCTCCACCTATTGAGAATCCCGCCGACTGTGAAGTGCGTGCTGTAATACGGTTTCTCTGTGCTCAAGGCTTCAAATCAGTTGACAGTGATCATCAAATCAGTGAAGTGTATGGTGAAAACATTATGAGTGATGGAATGGTGCGGAAATGGGTTAGGGCCTTCAAAGATGGCCGTACAAATATTCATGATGAGGAACGAAGAGGGAGACCTTCAGTCATTACCAATGAACTGATTCAAAAAGTGGACTGTAAAGTGAAAGAGAACAGACGATTCACGATTTCGTCCTTAGCTGCAAAGTTTCCTGCTGTCTCCAGAAGTGTTCTTTACGAAATTGTGTCCGAACGTTTAAATTATTGGAAATTGTGTTCACGCTGGGTGCCAACAATGTTGACTGATGAGCATAAAAACAAAAGATTGGGCAGTGCATTTAGTTTTCTCGAACGATACAGTAACGAGGGGGATGATTTTCTAAGCCATATTGTCACAGACAATGAAACATGGGTAGCCTACGTTACACCGGAATTGAAGCAGCAATCAATGGAATGGCGGCATTCATCATCCCCTAGGAAAGTGAAATTCAAACAAACAATTTCTGCTCAGAAAATCATTTGCACTGTGTTTTGGGACAGACAGGGTGTGTTGCTGATCGATTTTTTGACTCGCAGCGACACGATCAATGCAGCAGCGTACTGTGTGACTTTACAAAAACTGCACCGCGCAATTCAAAATAAAAGGCGTGGCATGCTGAGTGCAGGTATCGTTTTGCTCCACGATAATGCCCGTCCACACACAGCCAATCGAACACAAGACCTTATCACTTCTTTTGGCTGGGAACAATTGGACCACCCTCGATACAGTCCCGATCTAGCGCCGAGCGACTACCATTTATTTATGCACTTGAAGAAGCATCTGGGGGGGCAGCGCCATTCCAATGATGACAAAGTGAAAATGACTGTGAAGCAGTGGTTGTCTAATCAGGCGGCAATCTTCTTTGACGATGGCATACAAAAGCTGGTCCCAAGATACGATAAATGCCTCAATAGTAATGGGAATTATGTAGAAAAGTAGATTAAGTATGGCCTTTCAAGTGAAAAAATTATTTTTGGAAAAATTTAATTGTTGTTTTTTTATGTCAAAACGGTACTTACTTTAAAAACACGTGTTGTACATTAAAATATGCGTGTTCCCTAATCTAGTAACTTTGTTTCTATTTTAAGATGTTTATTTAATAAAAAAATTATAAACAAAAATATTAAAAAAGATGAGAGTAATTGTTACAAACAAGAAACCCCCAATGCTACAAATGAAGCTATTGTGCGGTTTTAATGAGCTGAGAAATACATTAAAATTGGCGCGTTCCCTAATCGACTAACTTTTTTTCTATTCTTAGATGTCTATTTAACAACAAAGTAATAAAAAACATTTAAGAAAAATGATGGCAATTGTTATAAACAAGAAACCGCCAATGCTACAAAGGAAGCTCTTATGCTGTTAAAATGAGCTAAGAAATACATTATAACTGTCGTGTTCCCTAATATAGTAATTTTATTCTTGCGTATCTGTTTAGCAGCAAAATAATAGATAAAGAGAATTTAAATAATGATGGTAATTGTTTTAAACAAGAAAACGCCAATCCCAAAAAGTAAACAATTATGAGGTAAAATGGACTGAGAAATGCATTATAACAGTCGTGTTCTTTAATCTAGTAACTTTTTTTTAATCTTAGTTGTCTATTTAGTAAAAAAATGTTAGACAAATAATTAAAAAATAATGATGGTAATTGTTATTAGCTAGAAACCGCTAATGATACAAAGGAAGATTTTGTACTTCATATATGGGCTGAGAAATATATTATAATTGGCATGTTCCCTAATCTAGTATTTTTTTTCTAATCTTCGATGTCTACTTGACAATAAAACAATAGACATACAATTTAAAAAAGATCTATGGTAATTCTTATTAACAAGAAACCGTCAACGCTAAAAATGAAACTCTTATACGATTTTAATGGGTTGAAAAATACATTATAACTGGCGTGTTCCCTAATCTATTAACTGTTTTTCGACTTTTAGATATCTTCTTAACAATAAAATATTAGACTTATTATTTGAAAAAAGTGATAGTAATTGTTATTTCTAAAGAAACCGCCATTGCTGCAAAAGAAGTTCTTATGAGGTTTAAATGATTTTGGAAATACATTAAAATTGGCGTGTTCCCTAATCTAGTAACTTTGTTTCTATTTTAAGATGTTTATTTAATAAAAAAATTATAAACAAAAATATTAAAAAATATGAGAGTAATTGTTACAAACAAGAAAACCCCAGTGCTAGAAATGAAGCTATTGTGCGGTTTTAATGAGCAGAGAAATACATTAAAATTGGCGCGTTCCCTAATCGACTAACTTTTTTTCTATTCTTAGATGTCTATTTAACAACAAAGTAATAAAAAACATTTAAGAAAAATGATGGCAATGCTTATAAACAAGAAACCGCCAGTGCTACAAAGGAAGCTCTTATGTGGTTAAAATGAGCTAAGAAATACATTATAACTGTCGTGTTCCCCAATATAGTAACTTTATTTCCATTCTTGCGTATCTGTTTAGCAGCTAAAATAATTGATAAAAAACAATTTAAATAATGATGGTAATTGTTTTAAACAAGAAAACGCCAATCCTAAAAAGTAAGCAATTATGAGGTATAATTGATCTGAGAAATGCATTGTAACTGGCGTGTTCCTTAATCTAGTAACTTTTTTTTTATTTTTAGGTGTCTATTTAGTAAAAAAATGTCAGACAAATAATTTTAAAAAAATAATGTTAATTCTTATAAGCAAGAAACCGCTAATGCTACGAAGGAAGATTTTGTGCTTTTTAAATGGGCTGAGAAATATATTATAATTGGCATGTTCCCTAATCTAGTAATTTTTTTTCTAATTTTCGATGTATACTTGACAATAAAATAATAGACATACAATTTAAGAAAACATAAATGGTAATTGTTCTTAACATGAAACCACCAACGCTAAAAATGAAACTCTTATACGATTTAAATGGGTTAAGAAATACATTATAACTGGCGTGTTCCCTAATCTATTAACTGTTTTTCCTCTCTTAGATATCTCCTTAACAATAAAATATTAGATCTATTATTTAAAAAAATGATGTTAATTGTTATTAACAAAAAACCACCATTGCTGCAAAAGAAGTTCTTATGCGGTTTAAATGATTTCGGAAATACATTAAAATTGGCGTGTTTTCTAGTCTTGTAACTTTTTTTCTATCTTAAGATGTTTATTTATTAAAAAAATTATAAAAAAAATATTTAAAAAAATATGAGTAATTGTTACAAACAAGAAACCCACTATGCTACAAATGAAGCTGGTGTGCGGTTTTAATGAGCTGAGAAATACATTAAAATTGGCGTGTTCCCTAATCGAGTAACTTTGTCTCTATGTTAAGATGTCTTATTGACAATAAAATAATAGCGAAATAATTGAAAAAAAATTATTGTTATTCTTATAAACCAGAAACCGCCAATACTACAGAGGAGGCTCTTATGCATTTTAAATGATCTCGGAAATACATTAAAACTGGCGTATTCCTTTATCTAGTAACTTTTTTTCTAATCTTAAATATATATTTAACATCAAGAGAGTAAGAAAAAAACTAAAAAAATAATGGTAATTGCTATTAACAAGAAACCGCCAATGCTGCAAAAAAAGCTCTCATACGGTATAAATGAACTAAGAAATACATTATAACTGGCGTGTTCCCTAATCTAGTAAGATTCTTTCTATTCTTTCGTGTCTATTTAGCAATAAAATAATAGATAAAAAATTTATAAAAATGATGGTAATTGTTTTAAACAAGAAACCGCCATTGCTGTAAAGAAACTCTTATGGGATTTAATGAGCTCGGAAATACATTGAAATTGGCGTGTTTCCTAATCTAGTAACTTTTATTCTATTCTTAGATGTCTATTTAACAACAAAGTAATAAAAAAAAATTTAAAAAAATTATGGTAATTATTATAAACAAGAAACCGCCAATGCTACAAAGGAAGCTTTTATGTGATATAAATGTGCTGAGAAATACATTGCAATTATCGTGTTCCCTAATCTATTAACGGTTTTTTTATTCTTAGATGTTTATTTAACATCAAATGTTTATAAACAAAAAAAATTAAAAAATGTTTACAAAGATTGTTACAAACAAGAAACTCCCAATGCTACAAAATAAGCTATTGATCGGTTTTAATGAGCTGAGAAATACATTAAAATTTGCGTGTTCCCTAATCTAGCAACTTTTTTTCTATTCTTAGATGTCAATTTGACAATAAAAGAATACTGAAATAATTTAAAAAAGTGATTATTGTTATAAGTGAGAAACCACCAATGCTTCAAAGGAAGCTCTGATGCAGTTTAAATGATCTCGGAAATATGTTGAAACTGGTGTATTCCCTAATTTTGTAACTTTTTTCTATTCTTAACTGTATATTTAAAAATCTAAATTTTGTTTAAATTTTTTTCTATTTTTCGATGTCTACTTAACAATAACAGGAAAACAATTTTAAAAAAAATAATGGTAATTGTTATTAAGAAGAAATCGCCAATGCTAAAAAGGAAATTCTTATGCATTTTTAATGGGCTGAGAAATACATTATAATTGGCATGTTCCCTAATGTATTAACTTTCTTCTTTTCTTATATATCTACTTAACCATAAAAGTTTAGACAAATTATTCAAAAAACAAATGATGGTAATGGTTATTTACAAGAAATCGCCACTGCTGCAAAGTAAGCTATCATGCTGTTTAAATGAGCTAAGAAATTCATTATAACTGGCTTGACTCTAATAAATAACCTTCTTTGCATTCTTACATGTTTATTTAACAATACAATAATAGATAAAAAATGTAAAAAAATGATAGTAATTGTTATAAACAACAAAACGCATATGCTGCAAAGGAAGCTCTTATATGGTTTAAATGAGCTAAAAAATACATTAAAATTTGCATGTTTCCAAAACTAGTAACTTTTTTTCTATTCTTAGATGTATATTTAATAATAGAATAATTAACAAAAAAATTTTAAAAAAATGATTTTAACTGTTATAAACAAGAAACCGCCAATACTACAAAGGAAAACCTTATACGGTATAAACGAGCTCGGAGATACATTAAAACTGGCGGGTTCCCTAACCTAGTACCTCTTTTTTTATTCCTAGATGTTTATATAACAATGAAATATAAACAAATAATTTAAAAAAATTATATTAATTTTTAGAAACAAGGAACCGCCAAAGCTATAAAGGAAGCTCTTATGCGGTTTATATGGGCTGAGAAATACATTATTACTGGCGTGTTCTCTAATCTAATAACTTTTTTTATTCTTAAGTATCTATTTAGCAATGAAATAATAGACAAATATTATATATATATAAATAGAAGATATTAAGTATGGGTGATGATATTATATTTAGTTGTTCATTTAATATATTAACGTTGGTGTCTTTTTTATGTCTGTTTATTTCTAATGTTTCTAGGATATTAAGTTTATTGCCTTTTGTATTTATTTGTAATATGTAGGGGGCATTATCAGTATGAGGGTGATGGTTATTATCAATGAGATGTTTAACAAAGTGAGATGTGCTGGTTTGATATTTCGCCAGCTGGCGATGTATTCTTTATATCTTGTGGTAAAATATCTTCCTGTTTGACCTATGTATACACTATTACAGTCGTTACATTTAAGTTTATAGATACCACTCTTTTTATGTTTATCTATTTTTTCTTCTTATTAATAAGAGTTTTACCCAAGTTATTTAAAGTACTATAAGCGCATGTTGTATTAATTATATTTTTATTATTAGTTAAGAGTTAGATTTATAGTAAATATTATTATTATTTGGTACGACCCGGTATATTTCTTGTATTAGTATTTTTCTTAATTTATTATGGTACAGTTTTGTGACAATTGATGGGTTATAATTATCATTTACTGTGATTTGTTTTATAGCTTTTATTTCTTTATGTAAATTAAGTTTTTCTAGAGGGATGGTTAAAGCTCTATGAATCATGGAGTGAAAGGCTGCTAACTTATGGGACCAAGGGTGTTGAGATTGACCATTAATTATGGAGTCTGCAAATGTGTCTTTTCTAAATATACTAAAATTATGTTTATTATTTTTGCGTTCTACTGTAATATCTATGAAGTTTAGTTTATTATCGGATTCTACTTCTAAAGTGAATTTGATATTGTTGTGTAGGGAGTTGGCAAAGTTAACAAACTGGTCTAACTGTCGCTGTGTACCTTTCCAGCAGATAAGGATGTCATCAACGCATCTATAATAGTATAATATATTGGTCGCTAATTTACTATTTAAGAGGCTGGTTTTTGGATTGTTCATAAATAACTCGGTTAAAAGGGAACTGAGGGGGTAGCCCATTGCAAGGCCATTGACTTGTTGATTTAATTTTTATAAAATTTTTATCAACATAAAATAAATATATTATTTTATGTTGTAATACATCGAAACCTAGGTCGTGGTAAAGAAATTAAAGAAAGTAGAAATAATACTGCATCACGTAGTTTCATTTAATTGTAAAAAAATATTAGTAAAAGTAGGTGGTTATTTATTACCGGTAGGAAAACTTTACAAAAAAAAACAATTTCAATGCCGAATATGTAAACGAACAGGCACTAAATGATTTTTAATTACATAAATGTAGTAAATGGTTTTCAATTGACAAATATACATACGTAAAGAACAAATACACAATTCATTTAGAAAAACGTTTGTAATAACTACGAACTGTAATAAATTGTTTCTTAAAACGATGCAAAAAAAAGTTGGGTATTTTTTACGCACAGTTAAACGTTAAAGCTAAATACGTAAGTTCTGCGCAAGACATGGTAAATAAGAAATAAATTAAAATTATAAATTACTTACTTTTTTTTATTTGAAAATGCCGTGTTTTCAAATCTAATAATTTATTTTCTGATGTAAACTTTTTTCCAAAAAAAAATACCAAAGAAAAATATTTCTAAGAAAATTAGATTATTTGTTAATCATAGGAAAACTTTCAAATTGAAAACCAAACTATTACGCTGTGGAGTCAAGTACTGATACGTCATAAAATTATTGATTGATATACTATTTTTCTTTTAACCAATGCTTATTAGTCAAAAAAGTAATAAAAACCATTCATTAAAATTTAGAATATCGCTGCACACAATAAACAATTAATACCTCAAACGATGCAATTATATGTACAATCATAAGCAAAAAAGAAAATTATAAAACTAAATATGTAAACACACTGACATTGAATGATTATTAATTACGCAAGTAAAGTAAATTATTTTCTGTTGACAAATGTACATATAAGAAGAAATAATACACAAATCATTTACAATTTTTTTTATGATAACTACAAGAAATAATAAATTGTCACTTTAAACAATACACAAAAAATGTGATTTTGTGTTTCATACAGTAAAACGTTCAACATAAATTAATAAGTTTTATGCCTGACTTGTTAAATGAGGAACATTTTAAAATTATTATTTACGCAAATTTACCAATAAATTTTCAGTAAGTGTCCTTTTGGTAAAAAATAATACAAAAGTCATTTAAAAAATGTTTCTCATTGTTACAAACAATAAAAAACCCTCACTTCGAAAAATACAATTGTACGGAGTAAATTTGGAAGAAAAAAATATTGAAAATACCGTGTTTTTAAAATCTAGTAATTTATTTTCTGGTGTAAACTTTTTTACTTAAGATAAAATCCAAAGAAAAATATTTCGAAGAGAAATAAATATTTGGTTATTTGTTAATCACCGTAAAACTTTCAAGCTAAAACCTAACTATTACGCTGTAGAGAAAGGTAGAGATACGTCATAGAATTATTGATTTCACTAATATACTATTTTTCTTCCTACCAATACTTAGAAGTCGAAAAATAATAAAAAATCATTTATAATCATTTAGAATATTACTACAAACAATAAACAATTAATACTTCAAACCATGCAATTTTATGGGCCATTATGAGCAAAAAAGAAAATTATGGTTTCCGGGTTCTATTTTCTAGTAACTTTTTTAATTTTAAATTGCCTCCATAAGAAAAATTTACAAAAAATTCTGTAAAAGTAGGTGGTTATTTATTATGCATAGTTAAGCTTTCAAGAAGAAACTTAATTGCATCGCCAAATTTGTGAACAAACAGGCACTAAATGATTTTTAATTACACAAATATAGTAAATTATTTTCAATTTACAAATGTACATATGAAAAGAAGTAATAAACAAATCATTTAAAAAAAATGTTTGTAATAACTACAAACAATAATAAATCGTTTCTTCAAACAATTAAAAAAAAAGTCAATTATTTGTTAAGCACAGTTAAACGGACTGAAAGCTCGTGAACCCTGCGGGTTATGGTCTCTCTGTGAGATTAGAAATTCTTTCAGTGATGAGTCACAGCATGCTGAATACGGTAACCTCCACCTGTCAGGCATCAGCCCTGCACGTCATCAACCCTTAAATTTTTGAAAGTGTAAATAAAATTACAAAAAAAAACTTGTCGCTGTAAGGTTGACATTTTAATACGATGCAGTTTATGCATTGTATTTATATTGTTGACATTGGCAGACGATTTCAGTGAGTACAAGTATCTTTTCAGTGAGCACAAGTATATGAGTTAAAATAAACTTTCTTCTGTAAAGCTGAAATTTGTATATATGTTTGAGTAAGTGATTTACAAAAAGTAGTTACAATAAGAGGCGATTCTGACTAGCATAAGTCCTTGACAGGCTACAGCAAAGATGCTATGCAACACTTATATTATACGTAGAGAGAAACTTTAGATAATGTGTATCATTTACATTTTCAGTTTTCATACGGTATATTTGGCACACAAACTTCTCTAGTATGGATAAAATCTCATCTTTTTGCTTAATTATTTCAGCATTTCCTAATGCTATAAATGCCTTTTGAAAGTGAATATTTTTTTTCAATAATTGGTATGGTTTTTTTCCTCTTCTTAGAAAAGATGTATTAAAATCACAACCGGTTAAAGGCATTAAAGCTCGGAAAATTGTGACGTAAAAGGGATCCTAATTTTACATGTAATTCCGAAATATTTATCCGTTTCTTTGAATTCATAGTGCCATATTCCATATAGATCTTCAAATTATTATTAACGAGGTAGCCATGTTCCCAACATTATTATTGTTTGTGTCAAACGTTTTTATTAAAACGTTGGATACATCGGTATCCATTTGGCACATGTGGTATATTATTTTTGTATCAATTTCTTCATGGTGTTGGCAAGATAAATTATCATTTACGTCGGATATCACAGAGTTATAATGAACACTATAAGTGACATTCTTTGTAATTCAAATTTACTATGGTATTCCCTATAAACTCTGCCATTTCATTTGTGCTCCAAATTCGTAATTAAAAATTTCAATAAAGCATTTTTGAATTCTATATTATGTAGTTCTTTCACAAAATCAACTTCTCTGACTTGTTCTGGACCAGTAATACAGTATTTTATGTTTCGCACTTTATGTTGTTGAGCTTGTTCATAATCCTTTATAGACAACGAAAATAATATTTACTCGTGGAGCACGCGTTGCTGTTAGTATCGACATATTTTTTTTTAAATATTACCAAATGCTATATTATTCATTGTTTACAATAAAAAGAATCCATCAAAAATAACAACATCGAACCATTCTGGTATTTCCTTTTTGACGATATTTGCCTTTAAAACTTCAACCATTACTGATTTTGCAGTTTTATGGATTGTACCATCTTCATGACACAGTGACATTGAAACGATTGTAATGGGGTATGATAATGTTTTCTCTAAATCGATATTATATTCCATTGATAAAGCTAACATGCGACCGAATAAATCCTGTTGGATGCGGATTTCATAAACCTTATCATCGACTTTGATTTTTTTTTCTTTTTTTCAGAGGCGAAATGCATTATTTTTATCTGTGTTATTTTTTCTTCAAATCAAAGTTCATTGAGTGAACATTAATAAACTTTTATTTTAACTTTTCTCCTCTTTTTAAAATATTTAACAAGTAATCATGTACTGGGCTCGGAGCTACTGTACCATTACCAATATTATAAAGATAATTTTCATCTAGATTTAATTGAAATGGATTTAAACAATTTTCGAAGGCATTTATAAAGTTCCATAACAGTGCAGAATCTCTTCTGATTGCATGTTCTTCTAGGTCTGCTGAAACATAATTTTTTCTTAATAAACCTGTAATATCCATTGTATGAGATATAATTGTAGTTCTTATATCATGACTTCTAGCTCATCGCTGACGAGCAGATATAGAATTTGTAAATTGAACTAGACCAGTTAATCTCCTTCTTGCATCAGCATTAATGGTTTGTTCAAGTACTAAATCTATTGGCTGTTTAGAGAAAGATTTATCAGTGTGTTTGATTCCAAGATATCCTTCTTACTTGGATTTTGCAATAGATGGATGTGTAAGTCCAGCTTTCAAAAAATTGTCATGATATTTTACCAACCATCGTGAATAATTTGATTGATTAGTAGCAAAGAATATATTTGATATTTTAGACAAAATATATTTATATACAGGAAAGTAACCAGTCCTTATGCTCCGACTCAGTAACTGGTAATATTGAACAAGATCCATGTAAATAATACAAAATTGGGCCGTTTTACCAAAAGTTCATATAAATTTAGAATATTGCTACAAACATTAAAAAATTAATACCTGAAACGATGCAATTTATGGGTAATTAGGAGCCAAAAAAATTATGATTTCTAGATTCAATTTTCCAGAAACTTTTGGATTTTAAATTGCCTTGATAAGAAAAATCTACGAACAAATATGTATGAAGGTATGTGGTTTTTTATTACGCATAGTAAAACTTTCAAGTAAAAACCTAATTTCTACGCCAAAAAGGTAAAAACACTGAAATTAAATGATTATTAATTACCCAAACATAGTGAGGTATTTGCTATACGTACATACGAAAATAAATAAAACAAAAATATTTGAAAAAATATTTGTTGTAACTACAAACAATAATAAATTATTACTTCACCACGTGAATTTAAATAGAACAAGAAATTGAAATGCCGGGTATTCGAATATAGTAATTTATTTCCTCCATAAGAAAAAATCTACGAATAAATATTTGTAAAGGTAGGTGGTTATTAATTACGCATCGTAAAGCTTTCAGGCAAAAACCTAATTTCTATTCGCTATGGACAAACGTACATACGTAAAGAATTAACTACAAACAATAATAAATTGTTATTTCAAATCACTCACAAAAGAAGGTGGTTGGTTGTTGCGCACCGTAAAATGTTTAAGCAAAATATGTAAGTATTAAGCGACACATGTCAAATAAGAAATATTTTAAAATTATTAATTACACTAACTAACGTACAAATTTTTGGTCTATAGGTGTCCATTTATTAAAAAATAGCACACAAATCACTTATAAAAAACTTTTTTGGTTATTACAAAAAATAAAAAAATCTTCATTCCAAGGGTACGATTGTAAGACGTAAATTTGAACATAAAAAAAAATAAAATGCCTAGTTTTCGAATATTGTAATTTATTTTCTGATGTAAATTTTTTAATTAAAAAAGAAAGAAAGGAATAATGTTTCTAGGAAAATTTAGTTCTTTGTTAATCACATTAAAACTTTTAAGCAAAAACCTAACTACTACTTTGTAGAGTCAAGTAGAGATATATCATAGAATTATTGATTTCACTAATATACTTTTCTTATAACCAATGCGTATTAGTCACAAAATTATTAAAGCCATTAATATAAATTTAGAATATAGCTACAAACATTAAAAAATTAATACTTGAAACGATGCAATTTATGGGTAATTAGGAGCCAAAAATATTATGATTTCCAGATTCTATTTTCCAGAAACCTTTCGGATTTTAAATTGCCTTCATAAGAAAAATCTACGAATAAATATTTATGAAGGTAGGTGGTTTTTTTTACGCATAGTTAAACTTTCAAGTAAAAACCTAATTTCCACACCAAAAATGTAAAAACACTGAAATTAAATGATTATTAATTACCCAAACATAGTGAAGTATTTGCTATGGACAAGCGTACATACGAAAATAAATAAAACAAATATATTTGAAAAAATATTTGTTGTGATTACAAACAATAAGTTATTACTTCACCACGTGAATTTGAACGAAAAAAAAAAATTGAAATGCCGGGTATTCGAATATAGTAATTTATTTCCTCCATAAGAAAAATCTACGAACAAATATTTGTAAAGGTAGGTGGTTAATAATTACGCATAGTAAAGCTTTCAAGCAAAAACCTAATTTCTATTCGCTATGGATAAACATACATACGTAAAGAATTAACTACAAACAATAATAAATTGTTACTTCAAACCACTCACAAAAGAAGGTGGTTGGTTGTTACGCACAGTAAAATGTTTAAGCAAAATATGTAAGTATTAAGCGACACATGTCAAATAAGAAATATTTTTAAATTATCAACTACACTAATTTACGTACATATTTTCAGTCAGTAGGCGTACATTTGTCAAAAAAATGATGCAGAAATCATTTATAAAAAGCTTTTCTATTCGTTACAAAAAATAAAAAAGTCCTCATTCCAAGGATACATTTGTAAGACGTAAATTTTGAACAGAAAAAAATTAAAATGCGGGATTTTTTAATATAGTAATTTATTTTCTGATATAAATTTTTATTAAGGAAGAAACTAAAAAGTAGTATTTTTAGGATAATTGGTTATTTGTCAATCACAGTAAAACCTTCAAGCAAAAACCAAACTACTACTTTGTAGAGGCAAGTAGAGAATCGTCATAGATTATTGATTTCACTAATATACTATTTTTCTTTTAACCAATGCATATTAGTCAAAAAATTAACAAAACTATTTATAAAAATTCAGGTTATTGTTACAAAGAAGAAAAGATGAATACTTCAACTGATGCAATTTATAGGTAATTATGAGCATAAAAGAAAATTATGATTTTTTGAATTCTATTTTAAAGAAACCTTTCTGATTTTAAATTGTCTCCAAAAAAATCGATAAAAAAATATTTGTAAAGATAGGAGGTTATTTATTACGAATAGTAAAACTTTCAAGAAAAAACCTAATTTTGACACCAATATATCTAAACACACTGACATTAAGTGATTATTAATTACACAAACATAGTGAAGTATTCGTTATGGACAACGTACATATGTAAAGAAATAACCCAAAAATCTTTAAAAATTGTTTGTTATAAATAAATACAATAATAAATTGTTACTTCAAACCATGCACAAAAGAAGGTGGTTAGTTGTTACGCGCATTAAAAGCTAAATACGTAAGTATTATGCGAAACATGTTAAATAGGAAATATTTTAAAATTATTAATTACACTAACTAACGTACAATCTTTTTATCCATAGGTGTCCATTTATTAAAAAATAACACAAATCACTTATAAAAAGTTTTCCTGGCTATTACAAAAAATTAATATTCTTCATGCCAAGGGTACGATTGTAAGACGTAAATTTGAACATTAAAAAAAATAAAATGCCTAGTTTTCGAATATAGTAATTTATTTTTTGATGTAAATTTTTTAATTAAAAAAGAAAGAAAGGAATAATGTTTCTAGGAAAATTTAGTTATTTGTTAATCACAGTAAAACTTTTAAGCAAAAACCTATCTACTACTTTGTAGAGTCAAGTAGAGATATATTATAGAATTATTGATTTCACTAATATACTTTTCTTATAAGCAATGCGTATTAGTCAAAAAATTAATGAAGCCATTCATATAAATTTAGAATATTTCTACAAGCATTAAAAAATTAATACTTGATACGATGCAATTTATGGGTAATTGGGATCCAAAAAATTATGATTACTAAATTCTATTTGACAGAAACCTTTCGGATTTTAAATTGCCTTCATAAGAATAATCAACGAACAAATATTTATGAAGGTAGGTGGTTTTTTATTACGCATAGTAAAACTTTAAAATAAAAACCTAATTTCTACACCAAAAATGTAAAACACTGAAATAAAATTATTATTAATTACCCGAACATAGTGAAGTATTTGCTAAGGACAAGCGTACATACGAAAATAAATAAAACAAAAATATTTGAAAAAATATTTGTTGTAACTACAAACAATAATAAGTTATTATTTCACCACGAGAATTTGAACAGAAAAAAAAATTGAAATGCCTGGATTCGAATATAGTAATTTATTTCCTCCATAAGAAAAAGCTACGAACAAATATTTGTAATGGTAGGTGTTTGTAATTACGCATAGTAAAGCTTTCAAGCAAAAACCTAATTTTTATTCGCTATGGACAAACATACATACGTAAAGAATTAACTACAAACAATAATAAATTGTTACTTCAAACCACTCACAAAAGAAGATGGTTGGTTGTTGCGCACAGTAAAATGTTTAAGCAAAATATGTAAGTATTAAGCGACACATGTCAAACAAGAAATATTTTTAAATTATCAACTACACTAATTTACGTACACATTTTCAGTCTGTAGGTGTACATTTGTAAAAAAATGATACAGAAATCATTTATAAAAAGCTTTTCTATTCGTTACAAAAAATAAAAAAATCCTCAATCCAAGGATACATTTGTAAGACGTAAATTTTGAACAGAAAAAAAATTAAATGCGGGATTTTTTAATATAGTAATTTATTTTCTGATATAAATTTTTATTAAGGAAGAAATTAAAAAGTAGTATTTTTAGGATAATTGGTTATTTGTCAATCACAGTTAAACCTTCAAGCAAAAACCAAACTACTACTTTGTAGAGTCAAGTAGAGAATCGTCATAGATTATTGATTTCACTAATATACTACTTTTCTTTTAACCAAGCATATTTGTCAAAAAATTAACAAAACTATTTATAAAAATTCAGGTTATTGTTACAAAGAAGAAAAGATGAATACTTCAATCGATGCAATTTATAGGCAATTATGAGCATAAAAGTAAATTGTGATTTTTTGAATTTTCTATTTTAAAGAAACCTTTCTGATTTTAAATTGAATCCAAAAAAAATCAATAAAAAAATATTTATAAAGATAGGAGGTTATTTATTACGAATAATAAAACTTTCAAGAAAAAACCTAATTTTGACACCAATATTTCTAAACACACTGACATTAAGTGATTATTAATTACACAAATATAGTGAAGTATTCGCTATGGACAAACGTACATATGTAAAGAAATAACCCAAAATTATTTAAAAATTGTTTGCTATAAATACAAACAATAATAAATTGTTACTTCAAACCATGCACAAATGAAGGTGGTTAGTTGTTACGCACGGTAAAACGTTCAAGCTAAATACGTAAGTATTATGCGAGACATGTCAAAGAGATTAAAAAAAATAAAATTCCTGTTTTTCGAATATAGTAATTTATTTTTTGATGTAAATTTTTTAATTAAAATGGAGAGAAAGGAATAATGTTTCTAGGAAAATTTAGTTATTTGTTAATCACAGTAAAACTTTTAAGCAACAACCTAACTACTACTTTGTAGAGTCAAGTAGAGATATATCATCGAATTATTGATTTCATTAATAAACTTTTCTTTTAACCAATGCGTATTAGTCAAAAAATTAATAAAGATATTCATATAAATTTAGAATATTGCTACAAACGTTAAAAAATTAATACTTGAAACGATGCAATTTATGGGTAATTAGGAGCCAAAAAAATTATGATTTCTAGATTCTATTTTATAGAAACCTTTCGGATTTTAAATTGCCTTCATAAGAAAAATCTACAAACAAATATTTATGAAGGTAGGTGGTTTTTTATTACGCATAGTAAAACTTTCAAGTAAAAACCTAATTTCTGCGCCAAAAATGTAAAAACGCTGAAATTAAATGATTATTAATTACCCAAACATAGTAAAGTATTTGCTATGGACAAGCGTACATACGAAAATAAATAAAATATAAATATTTGAAAAAATATTTATTGTAACTACAAACAATAATAAAATATTACTTCACCACGTGAATTTGAACAGAAAAAAAAATTGAAATGCCGGGTATTCGAATATAGTAATTTATTTCCTCCATAAGAAAAATCTACGAACAAATATTTGTAAAGGTAATTGGTTATTATTTACGCATAGTAAAGCTTTCAAGCAAAAACCTAATTTCTATTCGCTATGGACAAACGTACATATGTAAAGAATTAACTACAAACAATAACAAATTGTTGCTTCAAACCACTCACAAAAGAAGGTGCTTAATTGTTACGCACAGTAAAATGTTTAAGCAAAATATGTAAGTATTAAGCGACACATGTCAAATAAGAAATATTTTTAAATTATTGACTACACTAATTTAATTACATATTTTCAGTCAGTAGGTGTCCATTTGTTAAAAAATGATGAAGAAGTCGTTTATAAAAAGCTTTTCTATTTGTTACAAAAAATTTAAAAAATCCTCATTCCAAGGATACCTTTGTAAGACGTAAATTTTGAACAGAAAAAAAATTAAAATGCTGGATTTTTGAATATAGTAATTTATTTTCTGATGTAAATTTTTTATTAAGGAAGAAACAAAGGAGATGTATTTCTAGAATAATTGGTTATTTGTCAATCACAGTAAAACCTTCAAGCAAAAACCAAACTACTACTTTGTAGAGTCAAGTAGATAATCGTCATAGATTATTGATTTCACTAATATACTACTTTTCTTTTAACCAATGCGTATTAGTCAAAAAATTAACAAAACCATTTATAAAGATTTAGGTTATTGTTACAAAGAAGAAAATATGAATACTTCAGTCAATGCAGTTTATAGGCAATTATGAGCATAAAAGTAAATTATGATTTTTTGAATTCTATTTTAAAGAAACCTTTCTGATTTTAAATTGCCTCCAAAAAAAATAAAAATAAAAATATTTGGAAAGATCGGAGGTTATTTATTACGAATAGTAAAACTTTCAAGAAAAAACCTAATTTTGACACCAATATATCTAAACACACTGACATTAAGAGATTATTAATTACACAAACATAGTGAAGTATTCGCTATGGACAAACGTACATATGTAAAGAAATAACCCAAAAATCTTTAAAAATTGTTTGTTATAAATACAAACAATAATTAATTGTTTCTTCAAACCATGCACAAAAGATGATGGTTAGTTGTTACGCACAGTAAAACGTTCAAGCTAAATACGTAAGTATTATGCGAGACATGTCAAATAAGAAATATTCTAAAATTATTAACCACACTAACTAACGTACAAATTTTTGGTCTGTAGATGTACAATTATTAAAAAATAACACACAAATAACTTATGAAAAGCTTTTCTGATTATTACAAAAAATAAAAAATCTGCATTCCAAGAGTACGATTGTAAGACGTAAATTTGAACATTAAAAAAAATAAAATGTCTGGTTTTCGAATATAGTAATTTATTTTTTGATGTAAATTTTTCAATTAGGAAAGAAAGAAAAGAAAAATGTTTCTACGAAAATTTACTTAACCTAACCTAACCTAACCTAACCTAACCTAACCTAACTACTACTTTGAAGAGTCAAGTAGAGATATATCATAGAATTATTGATTTCATTAATATACTTTTTTATATCCAATGCGTATCCGTCAAAAAATTAATAAAGCCATTCATGTAAATTTAGAATATTGGTACAAACATTAAAAAATTAATACTTGATACGATGCAATTTATGGGTAATTAGGAGCCAAAAAAATTATTATTTCTAGATTCTATTTTCCAGAAACCTTTCAGATTTTGAATTGCCTTCATAAAAAAATCTACTAACAAATATTTATGAAGGTAGGTGGTTTTTATGACGCATAGTAAAACTTTCAATTAAAAACCTAATTTTTACTCCAAAAATTTAAAAACAATGAAATTAAATGATTATTAATTACCCAAACATAGTGAAGTATTTGCTATGGACAGGCGTACATACGAAAATAAATAAAATATAAATATTTGAAAAAATATTTATTGTAACTACAAAACAATAATAAAATATTACTTCAACACGTGAATTTGAACAGAAAAAAAAATTGAAATGCCGGGTATTCGAATATAGTAATTTATTTCCTCCATAAGAAAAATCTACGAACAAATATTTGTAAAGGTAATTGGTTATTATTTACGCATAGTAAAGCTTTCAAGCAAAAACCTAATTTCTATTCGCTATGGACAAACGTACATATGTAAAGAATTAACTACAAACAATAACAAATTGTTACTTCAAACCACTCACAAAAGAAGGTGCTTAGTTGTTACGCACAGTAAAATGTTTAAGCAAAATATGTAAGTATTAAGCAACACATGTCAAATAAGAAATATTTTTAAATTATTGACTACACTAATTTAATTACATATTTTCAGTCAGTAGGTGTCCATTTGTTAAAAAATGATGAAGAAGTCGTTTATAAAAAGCTTTTCTATTTGTTACAAAAAATTTAAAAAATCCTCATTCCAAGGATACCTTTGTAAGACGTAAATTTTGAACAGAAAAAAAATTAAAATGCTGGGTTTTTGAATATAGTAATTTATTTTCTGATGTAAATTTTTATTAAGGAAGAAACAAAGGAGACGTATTTCTAGAATAATTGGTTATTTGTCAATCACAGTAAAACCTTCAAGCAAAAACCAAACTACTACTTTGTAGATTCAAGTAGATAATCGTCATAGATTATTGATTTCACTAATATACTACTTTTCTTTTAACCAATGCGTATTAGTAAAAAACAAAACAAAACCATTTATAAAGATTTAGGTTATTGTTACAAAGAAGAAAACATGAATACTTCAGTCGATGCAGTTTATAGGCAATTATGAGCATAAAAGTAAATTATGATTTATTGAATTCTATTTTAAAGAAACCTTTCTGATTGTAAATTGCCTCCAAAAAAATCAATAAAAAAATATTCGGAAAGATAATAGGTTATTTATTACGAATAGTAAAACTTTCAAGAAAAAACCTAATTATGACACCGATATATCTAAACACACTGACATTAAGTGATTATTAATTACACAAACATAGTGAAGTATTCGCTATGGACAAACGTACATGTGTAAAGAAATAACCCAAAAATATTTAAAAATTGTTTGTTAAAAATACAAACAATAATTAATTGTTACTTCAAACCATGCACAAAAGAAGGTGGTTAGTTGTTACGCACAGTAAAACGTTCAAGCTAAATACATAAGCATTATGCGAGACATGTCAATTAAGAAATATTTTAAAATTATTTACTACATAACTTACGTACATATTTTCAGTCAGCAGGCGCCCATTTGTTAAAAAATGATACACAAATTATTTATAAAAATCTTTTCTGGTTGTTACAAAAAATAGAAAATCTTCATACCAAGAGTACAAGTATAAGACGTGAATTTGTACAGAAATAAAAAAATTGAAATGTCGGGTTTTCGAATGTATTTATTTATTTTACGATGTAAATTTTTTAATTAACAAAAAACAAAGAAAAATATTTCTAGGATAAGTTGGTTATTTGTAAATCACAGTAAAACTTTCAAGCTAAAATGTAGCTACTACTTTGTAGAGCCAAGTAGAGATATGTCATAGAATTATTAATTTCACTAGTATACCAATTTAAATTTAACCAATGCATATTAGGCAAAAAATTATTAAAACCATTCATTAAAATTTAGAATATTGCTACAAGCTATAAACAATTAATTTTTCAAACGATGTAATTTATGGGCAGCTCTGAGCAAAAAAAACATTGTTTCCTGACTCTAGTTTCCAGAAACCTTTCTGATATTAAATTGCGTCAATAAGAAAAATCTACTACCAAATATATGTAAAGGTAGGTGGTTATTTACTACACTAACTAACGTTATTTGTTAATCACAGTAAAACTTTTAAACAAAAACCTAACTACTACTTTGTAGAGTCAAGTAGAGATATATCATAGAATTATTGATTTCACTAATATACTTTTTATAACCAATGCGTATTAGTCAATAAATTAATAAAGCCATTCATATAAATTTAGAATATTGCTACAAACATTAAAAAATTAATAAATGAAACGATGCAATTTATGGGTAATTAGGAGCCAAAAAAATTATGATTTCTAGATTCTATTTCCCAGAAACCTTTCGGATTTTAAATTGTCTTCATAAGAAAAATCCACGAACAAATATTTATGAAGGTAGGTGGTTTTTTATTACGCATAGTAAAACTTTCAAGTAAAAACCTAATTTCTACGCCAGAAATATAAAAACAATGAAATTAAATGATTTTTAATTACCCAAACATAGTGAAGTATTTGCTATGGACAAGCGTACATACGAAAATAAATAAAACAAAAATATTTGAAAAAATATTTGTTGTAACTACAAACAATAATAAATTATTACTTCACCACGTGAATTTAAACAGAAAAAAAAATTGAAATGCCGGGTATTTGAATATAGTAATTTATTTCCTCCTTAAGAAAAATCTACAAACAAATATTTGTAAAGGTAGGTGGTTACTAATTACGCATAGTAAAGATTTCAAGCAAAAACCTAATTTATACTAGCTATGGAGAAACGTACATACGTAAAGAATTAACTACAAACAATAATTAATTGTTACTTCAAACCACTCACAAAAGAAGGTGCTTAGTTGTTACGCACAGTAAAATGTTTAAGCAAAATTTGTAAGTATTAAGCGACACATGTCAAATAAGAAATATTTTTAAATTATTGACTTCACTAATTTACGTGCATATTTTCAGTCAGTAAGTGTCCATTTGTTAAATAAAGAATCGTTTATAAAAAGCTTTTCTATTTGTTACAAAAAATAAAAAAATACTCATTCCAAGGATACATTTGTAAGACGTAAATTTTGAACAGAAAAAAAATTAAAATTCTAGATTTTTGAATATAGTAGTTTATTTTCTGATGTAAATTTTTAATTATGGAAGAATCAAAGGAGAAGTATTTCTGGGATAATTGGTTATTTGTCAATCACAGTAAAACCTTCAAGCAAAAACCAAACTACTACTTTGTAGAGTCAAGTAGAGAATCGTCATAGATTATTGATTTCACCAATATACTACTTTTCTTTTAACCACTGCGTATTAGTCAAAAAATTTACAAAACCATTTATTAAAATTCAGGTTATTGTTACAAAGAAGAAAAGATGAATACTTCAATCAATGCAATTTATAGGCAATTATGAGCATAAAAGAAAATTATGATTTTTTGAATTCTATTTTAAAGAAACCTTTCTGATTTTAAATTGCCTCCAAAAAAAATCAATAAAAAAATATTTATAAAGACAGGAGGTTATTTATTACGAATAGTAAAACTTTCAAGGAAAAACCTAATTTTGACACCAATATATCTAAACACACTGACATTAAGTGATTTTTAATTACACAAACATAGTGAAGTATTCGCTATGGACAAATGTACATATGTAAAGAAATAACCAAAAATATTTAAAAATTGTTTGTTATAAATACAAACAATAATAAATTGTTACTTCAAACCATGCACAAAAGAAGGTGGTTAATTGTTACGCACAGTAAAACGTTCAAGCTAAATACGTAAGTATTATGCGAGACATGTCAAATAAGAAATATTTTAAAATGATTAATTACACTAACGTATAAATTTTTGGTCTGTAGGTGTCCATTTATTAAAAAATAACACACAAATCCCTTATAAAAAGCTTTTCTGATTATTACAAATTTAAAAAATCTTCATTCTAAGGGTACGATTGTAAGACGTAAATTTGAATATTAAAAAAAATAAAATGCCTGGTTTTCGAATATAGTAATTTATTTTTTGATATAAATTTTATAATTAGGAAAGAAAGAAAGGAAAAATGTTTCTGTAAAACTTTTAAGCAAAAACCGAACTACTACTTTGTAGAGTCAAGTAGAGATATATCATAGAATTATTGATTTCATTAATATACTTTTTTATTTCCAATGCGTATTAGTCAAAAAATTAATAAAGCCATTCATATAAATTTAGAAAATTGCCACAAACATTAAAAAATTAATACTTGATACGATGCAATTTATGGGTAATTAGGAGCCAAAAAAATTATTATGTCTAGATTCTATTTTCCAGAAACCTTTCAGATTTTAAATTGCCTTCATAAGAAAAATCTACAAACAAATATTTATGAAGGTAAAAACCTAATTTCTACGCCGAAAATGTAAAAACACTGAAATTTAATTATTATTAATTACCCTAACATAGTGAAGTATTTGTTATGGACAAGCGTACATACGAAAATAAATAAAACTAGAATATTTGAAAAAATATTTCTTGTAACTACAAACAATAATAAATTATTACTTCATCACGTGAATTTGAACAGAAAAAAAAATTGAAATGCTGGGTATTCGAATATAGTAATTTATTTCCTCCATAAGAAAAATCTATGAATACATCATTGTAAAGGTAGGTGGTTATTAATAACGCATAGTAAAGCTTTTAAACAAAAACCTAATTTCTATTCGCTATGGACAAACGTAGATACGTAAAGAATTAACTACAAACAATAATAAATTGTTATTTCAAACCACTCACAAAAGAAGGTGGTTAGTTGTTACGCACAGAAAAATGTTTAAGCAAAATATGTAAGTATTAAGCAACACATGTCAAATAAGAAATATTTTTAAATTATTAACTACACTAATTTACGTACATATTTTCATTCAGTAATTGTCCATTTGTTAAAAAATGATGCACAAATCGTTTTTAAAAAGCTTTTCTATTTGTTATAAAAAATAAAAAAATCCTCATTCCAAGGATACATTTGTAAGACGTAAATTTTGAGCAGAAAAAAAATTAAAATGCTGGATTTTTGAATATAGTAATTTATTTTCTGATGTAAATTTTTTATTAAGGAAGAAACAAAGGATAAGTATTTCTAGGATAATTGGTTATTTGTCAATCACAGTAAAACCTTCAAGCAAAAACCAAACTACTACTTTGTAGAGACAAGTAGATAATGGTCATAGATTATTGATTTCACTAATATACTACTTTTCTTTTAACCAATGCGTATTAGTCAAAAAATTAACAAAACCATTTATAAAGATTTAGGTTATTGTTACAAAGAAGAAAATATGAATACTTCAGTCAATGCAGTTTATAGGCAATTATGAGCATAAAAGTAAATTATGATTTTTTGAATTCTATTTTAAAGAAACCTTTCTGATTTTAAATTGCCTCCAAAAAAAATTTAAAAAAAAATATTTGGAAAGATCGGAGGTTATTTATTACGAATAGTAAAACTTTCAAGAAAAAACCTAATTTTACACCAATATATCTAAACACACTGACATTAAGAGGTTATTAATTACACAAACATAGTGAAGTATTCGCTATGGACAAACGTACATATGTAAAGAAATAACCCAAAAATCTTTAAAAATTGTTTGTTATAAATACAAACAATAATTAATTGTTTCTTCAAACCATGCACAAAAGAAGGTGGTTAGTTGTTACGCACAGTAAAACGTTCAAGCTAAATACGTAAGTATTATGTGAGACATGTCAAATAAGAAATATTTGAAAATTATGAATTACACTAACGTATAAATTTTTGGTCTGTAGGTGTCCATTTATTAAAAAATAACACCCAATCACTTATAAAAAGCTTTTCTGGTTATTACAAAAAATTAAAAAATCTTCATTCGAAGGGTACAATTGTAAGTTGTAAATTTGAATATTAAAAAAAATAAAGTGCCTGGTTTTTGAATATAGTAATTTATTTTTTAATTAGGAAAGAAAGAAAGGAAAAATGTTTCTAGGAAAATTTAGTTACTTGTTAATCACAGTAAAACTTTCAAGCAAAAACCTAACTATTACTATGTAGACTCAAGTAGAGATATGTCATAGAATTATTGATTTCACTAATATACTTTTCTTATAACCAATGCGTATTAGTCAAAAAGTAATAAAAACATTCATATAAATTTAGAATATTGCTACAAACATTAAAAAATTATTAAATGAAACGATGCAATTTATGGGTAATTAGGAGCCAAAAGATTATGATTTCTAAATTCTATTTTCCAGAAGCCTTTCGGATTTTAAATTGCTTTCATAAGAAAAATTTAAGAACAAATATTTATGAAGGTAGGTGGTTTTTTATTACGCATAGTAAAACTTTCAAGTAGAAACCTAATTTCTATCCTAAAAATGTAAAAACACTGAAATTAAATGATTATTAATTACCTAAACAAAGTGAAGTATATGTTATGGACAAGCGTACATACGTAAATAAATAAAACAAAAATATTTGAAAAAATATTTGTTGTAACTACAAACAATAATAAATTATTACTTCACCACGTGAATTTGAACAGAAAAAAAATTTGAATGCCGAGTATTCGAATATAGTGATTTATTTCCTCCATAAGAAAAATCTACGAACAAATATATGTAAAGGTAGGTGGTTATTAATTACGCATAGGAAAGTTTTCAAGCAAAAACCTAATTTTTATTTGCTATGGACAAACGTACATACGTAAAGAATTAACTACAAACAATAATAAATTGTTATTTCAAACCACTCACAAAAGAAGGTGGTTAGTTGTTACGCACAGTAAAATGTTTAAGCAAAATATGTAAGCATTAAGCGACACATGTCAAATAAGAAATATTTTTAAATTATTAACTACACTAATTTACGTACATATTTTCAGTCAGTAGGTGTCCATTTGTTAAAAAATGATGCAGAAATCGTTTATAAAAAGCTTTTCTATTTGTTACAAAAAATAAAAAAAATCCTCATTCGAAGGATACATTTGTAAGACGTAAATTTTGAACAGAAAAAAAATTAAAATGCTGGATTTTTGACTATAGTAATTTATTTTCTGATGTAAATTTTTTATTAAGGAAGAAACAAAGGAGAAGTATTTCTAGGATAATTGGTTATTTGTCAATCACAGTAAAACCTTCAAGCACAAACCAAACTAATACTTTGTAGAGTCAAGTAGAGAATCGTCATAGATTATTGATTTCACTAATATACTACTTTTCTTTTAACCAATGCGTATTAGTCAAAAAATTAACAAAACCATTTATAAAAATTTAGGTTATTGTTACGAAGAAGAAAAGATGAATACTTCAGTCGATGCAGTTTATAGGCAATTATGAGCATAAAAGAAAATTATGATTTTTTGAATTCTATTTTAAAGAAACCTTTCTGATTTTAAATTGCCTCGACAAAAAATGAAAAAAAAATATTTGTAAAGATAGGAGGTTATTTATTACGAATAGTAAATATTTAAGAAAAACCTACTTTTGACACCAATATATCTAAACACACTGACATTAAGTGATTATTAATTACACAAACATAGTGAGGTATTTGCTATGGACAAACGTACATATGTAAAGAAAAAACCAAAAATATTTAAAAATTGTTTGTTATAAATACAAACAATAATAAATTATTACTTCAAACCATGCACAAAAGAAGGTGGTTAGTTGTTACGCACAGTAAAACGTTCAAGCTAAATACGTAAGTATTATGCGAGACATGTCAAATAAGAAATATTTTAAAGTTATTAACTACACTAACTAATGTACAAATTTTTGGTCTGTATGTGCACAATTATTAAAAAATAACACACAAATCACTTATAAAAAGCTTTTCTGGTTATTACAAAAAATAAAAAATCTGCATTCCAAGGGTACGATTGTAAGACGTAAATGCCTGGTTTTCGAATATAGTAATTTATTTTTTGATTTAAATTTTTCAATTAGGAAAGAAAGAAAAGAAAAATGTTTCTAGGAATATTTAGTTAGTTGTTAATCACAGTAAAATTTTTAAGCAAAAACCTAACTACTACTTTGTAGAGTCAAGTAGAGATATATCATAGAATTATTGATTTCACTAATATACTTTTCTTATAACCAATGCGTATTAATCAAAAAATTAATAAAGCCATTCATATCAATTTAGAATATTGCTACAAACATTAAAAAATTATTATTTGAAACGATGCAATTTATGGGTAATTAGGAGCCAAAAAAATTATGATTTTTAGATTTTATTATCCAGAAACCTTTCGGATTTTAAATTGCCTTCATAAGAAAAATCTGCGAACAAATATTTATGAAGGTAGGTGGTTTTTATTACGCGTAGTAAATCTTTTAAGTAAAAACCTAATTTTTACGCCATAAATGTAAAAACAATTAAATTAAATGATTATTAATTACCCAAAACATAGTGAAGTATTTGCTATGGACAAACGTACATATGTAAAGAAAAAACCAAAAATATTTAAAAATTGTTTGTTATAAATACAAACAATAATAAATTGTTACTTCAAACCATGCACAAAAGAACGTGGTTAGTTGTTACGCACAGTAAAACATTCAAGCTAAATACGTAAGTATTATGCGAGACATGTCAAATAAGAAATATTTGAAAATTATTAATTACACTAACTAACGTATAAATTTTTGGTCTGTAGGTGTCCATTTATTAAAAAATAACACACAAATCACTTATAAAAAGCTTTTCTGGTTATTACAAAAAATAAAAATCTTCATTCCAAGGGTACGATTGTAAGATGTAAATTTGAATATTAAAAAAAATAAAGTGCCTGGTTTTCGAATATAGTAATTTATTTTTTGATGTAAATTTTTTAATTAGGAAAGAAAGAAAGGAAAAATGTTTCTATGAAAATTTAGTTACTTGTTAATCACAGTAAAACTTTCAAGCAAAAACCTAACTATTACTTTGTAGACTCAAGTAGAGATATGTCATAGAATTATTGTTTTCACTAATATACTTTTCTTATAACCAATGCGTATTAGTCAAAAAATTAATAAAGCCATTGATATAAATTTAAAATATTGCTACAAACATTAAAAAATTAATAAATGAAACGATGCAATTTATGGGTAATTAGGAGCCAAAAGATTATGATTTCTAAATTCTATTTTCCAGAAGCCTTTCGGATTTTAAATTACTTTCATAAGAAAAATTTAAAAACAAATATTTATGAAGGTAGGTGGTTTTTTATTACGCATAGTAAAACTTTCAAGTGGAAACTTAATTTCTATGCTAAAAATGTAATAACACTAACATTAAATGATTATTAATTACCTAAACATAGTGAAGTATTTGTTATGGACAAGCGGACATACGTAAATAAATAAAACAAAAATATTTGAAAAAATATTTGTACTAACTGCAAACCATAATAAATAATTACTTCACCACGTGAATTTGAACAGAAAAAAAAATTGAAATGCCGAGTATTCGAATATAGTAATTTATTTCCTCCATAAGAAAAATCTACGAACAAATATATGTAAAGGTAGGTGGTTATTAATTACGCATAGGAAAGTTTTCAAGCAAAAACCTCATTTCTATTCGCTATGGACAAACGTACATACGTAAAGAATTAACTACAAACAGTAATGAATTGTTATTTCAAACCACTCACAAAAGAAGGTGGTTAGTTGTTACGCACAGTAAAATGTTTAAGCAAAATATGTAAGCATTAAGCGACACATGTCAAATAAGAAATATTTTTAAATTATTAACTACACTAATTTACGTACATATTTTCAGTCAGTAGGTGTCCATTTGTTAAAAAATGATGCAGAAATCGTTTATAAAAAGCTTTTCTATTTGTTATAAAAAATAAAAAAAATCCTCATTCGAAGGATACATTTGTAAGACGTAAATTTTGAACAGAAAAAAAATTAAAATGCTGGATTTTTGAATATAGTCATTTATTTTCTGATGTAAATTTTTTATTAAGGAAGAAACAAAGGAGAAATATTTCTAGGATAATTGGTTATTTGTCAATCACAGTAAAACCTTCAACCAAAAACCAAACTACTACTTTGCAGAATCAAGTAGATAATCGTCATAGATTATTGATTTCACTAATATACTACTTTTCTTTTAACCAATGCGTATTAGTCAAAAAATTAACAAAACCCTTTATAACAATTTAGGTTATTGTTACAAAGAAGAAAAGATGAATACTTCAATCGATGCAATTTATGGGCAATTATGAGCATAAAAGAAAATTATGGTTTTTTGAATTCTATTTTAAAGAAACCTTTCTGATTTTAAATTGCCTCCAAAAAAAAAATCAATAAAAAAGTATTTGTAAAGATAGGAGGTTATTTATTATGAATAGTAAAACTTTCAAGAAAAGACCTAATTTTGACATCGATATATCTAAACACACTGGCATTAAGTGATTATTAATTATACAAACATAGTGAAGTATTCGCTATGGACAAAGGTACATATGTAAAGAAATAACCCAAAAATATTTAATAATTATTTGTTATAAATACAAACAATAATAAATTGTTACTTGAAACCATGCACAAAGGACATGGTTAGTTGTTACGCACAGTAAAACATTCAAGCTAAATACTTAAGTATTATGCGAGACATGTCAAATAAGAAATATTTTAAAATTATTAATTACACTAACGTACAAATTTGTTGTCCGTAGGTGTCCATTTATTAAAAAATAACTCACAAATCACTTATAAAAAGTTTTCCTGGCTATTACAAAAAATAAATAATCTTCATTCTAAGGGTACGATTGTAAGACGTAAATTTGAACATTAAAAAAATAAAATGCCTGGTTTTCGAATATAGTAATTTATTTTTTGATGAATAAATAAAACAAAAATATTTGAAAAAATATTTTTTGAACTACAAACAAAAATAAATTATTACTTCAAACCACGCACAAAAGAACTTGGTTAGTTGTTACGCACAGTAAAATGTTCAAGTTAATATTAAGTGATGTAATTATTAAGCAAGACAGAAATATTTTTAAATTATTAATTACATAACTTACGTACATATTTCCATTCAGTAGGTGTATATTTGTTAAACAATGATACACAAATTATTTATAGAAAGCTTTTTTGTTTGTTACAAAAAATAAAAAATCCTCATTCCAAATATTTGAAAAAAAGGTTTTATATAAATACAAACAACAATAAATTTTTACTTCAAACCACGCACAAAATAAGGTAGTCAGTTGTTACACACAGTAAAACGTTCAAGCTAAATACGTAAGTAATATCCGAGACGTGTCAAATGAGAAATATTTTTAAATTATTAACTACATAACTTATGTACATATTTTTAGTCAGT
Source organism: Druceiella hillmani (assembly GCA_039881145.1). Classification (NCBI taxonomy): domain Eukaryota; kingdom Metazoa; phylum Arthropoda; class Insecta; order Lepidoptera; family Hepialidae; genus Druceiella; species Druceiella hillmani. The sequence continues at coordinate 1,355,045 of JAYKKI010000145.1, read as the reverse complement.
AGGTGTCCATTTGTTAAAAAATGATACACAAATCATTTATAAAAAAGTTTTCTGGTTGTTCCTAAAAATAAAAAAATTTCATTCCAAGGGTACAATTGTAAGATGTAAATTTGAACAGAAAATAAATAAAATGCCTGGTCGTCGAATATAATAATTTTTTTTCTGATCTAAATTTTTTAATTAGGAAAGAAACAAAGGAAAATTATTTCTAGGAAAAATTGGTTATTTGTTAATCATAGTAAAATTTTCAAGCATAAACCTAACTACTACTTTAAAGAGTCTAGTAGAGATATATCATAGAATTATTGATTTCACTAATATACTTTTCTTATAACTAATGCGTGTTAGTCAAAAAATTAACAAAACCATTCATAAATATTTAGGTATTGTTAGAAACATTAAAAAATGAATACTTCAATTGATTCAATTCATGGGTAATTATGAGAATAAAAGAAAATTATGAACATAAAAAATAATTATAATAATACACAAATCATTTGAAAAAATGTTTGTTATAACTACAAACGATAATAAATTGTTACTTCAAACCATGCACAAAAGAAGGTGGTTAGTTGTTACGTACAGTAAAATGTTTAAGCAAAATATATAAGTATTAAGCGAGACATGTCAAATAAGAAATATTTTTAAATTATTAACTACATTAATTTACTTACATATTTTCAGTCAGTAGGTGTGTTAAAAAATTATGCAGAAATCATTTATAAAAAGCTTTTCTATTTGTTACAAAAAATAAAAAATCCTCATTCCAAGGGTACATTTGTAAGGCGTAAATTTGAACAGAAAAAAAAATTAAAATGCTGGATTTTCGGATATAGTATATAATACAATTGTAAGACGTAAATTTGAACAAAAAAAAAATAAAATGCTTGGTTTTCAAATATAGTAATTTATCTTCTGTTGTGAATTTTTTATTAAGGAAGAAACAAAGGAGTAGTATTTCTAGGATAATTGGTTATTTGTCAATCACAGTAAAACTTTCATGCAAAAACCAAACTACTACTTTATAGATTCAAGTAGAGAATCGTCATAGATTATTGATTTTGCTAATATACTACTTTTCTTTTAACCAATGCGTATTAGTCAAAACATTCATAAAAATTTGGAATATTGCTATAAACAATAAAAAATTGTTACATCAAACAATGCAATTTATTGGCAATTATGAGCAAAAAAGAAAATATGATTTCCCCATTGTATTTTCGAGAAAACATTCGGATTTTCAATTACCTTCATAAGAAAAGTCGACGAACAAATATTTGTGACGGTAGGTGGTTAAAAAAAACCTAATTTCTATGCATTTCTATTATTAATTACACATAGTAAATTATTTTCCATTGACAATCGTACATACGAAAAGAAATATTACACATATCATTTGAAAAAATGTTTGTTATAACTACAAATAATAATAAATTGTTACGTCAAATTACGCACAAAGAATGTGGTTAGTTGTAACGCATAGTAAAACGTTCAAGCTAAATACGTAAGTAATATGCGAGACATGTCAAATAAGAAATATTTTAAAATTATTAAATTCACTAACTAACGTACAAATTTTCTGTCCTAGGTGTCCATTTGTTAAAAATAAAACACAAATCACTTATAGAAAAGCTTTTCTGGTTGTTACAAGAAATAAAAAATCTTCATTCCAAGGGTACAATTGTAAGACGTAAATTTGAACAAAAAAAAATAATATGCCTGGTTTTCGAATATATTAATTTATTTTTTGATATAAATTTTTTAATTAGGACAGAAACAAAGGAAAAATGTTTTTAGGAAAATTTAGTTATTTGTTAATCACAGTAAAACTTTTAAGCAAAAACCTAACTAATACTTTGTAGAGTCAAGTAGAGATATATCATAGAATTATTGATTTCACTAATATACTTTTCGTATAACCAATGCGTATTAATCAAAAAATTAATAAAGCCATTAATATAAATTTAGGATATTGCTACAAACATTAAAAAATTAATACTTGAAACGATGCAATTTATGGGTAATTAGGAGCAAAAAGAATTATGATTTCCAGATTCTATTTTCCACAAACTTTTCGGATTTTAAATTGCCTTCATAAGAAAAATCGACGAACAAATATTTGTAAAGGTAGGTGGTTTTTTTTTACGCATAGTAAAACTTTCAAGTAAAAACCTAATTTCTATTCGCTATGGACAAATGTACATACGTAAAGAATTAACTACAAACAATAATAAATTGTTACTTCAAACCACTTACAAAAGAAGGCGGTTAGTTGTAATGCACAGTAAAATGTTTAAGCAAAATATGTAAGTATTAAGAGAGACATGTCAAATAAGAAATATTTTTAAATTATTCACTACACTAATTTACGTACATATTTTCAGTCAGTAGGTGTCCATTTGTTAAAAAATAATGCAAAAATCATTCATAAAAAGCTTTTCTGTTTGTTACATAAAATAAAATATCCTCATTCCAAGGGTACATTTGTAAGACGTAAATTTTGAACAGAAAAAAAAATTAAAATGTTGGATTTTTTAATATACTAATTTATTTTCTGATGTAAATTTTTTATTAAGGAAGAAACAAAGGAGAAGTATTTCTAGGATAATTGTTTATTTGTCAATGACAGTAAAACTTTCAAGCAAAAACCAAACTACTCCTTTGTAGAGTCAAGTAGAGAATCGTCATAGATTATTGATTTCACTAACATACTAGTTTTCTTTTAACCAATGCGTATTAGTCAAAAAATTATAAAAATTTAGGTTATTGTTACGAAGAGGAAAAGATGAATATTTCAATCGATGCAATTTATAGGCAATTATGAGCATAAAAGAAAATTATGATTTCTTGAATTCTATTTTAAAGAAACCTTTCTGATTTTAAATTGCCTTCAAAAAAAAATGCGTAAAAAAATATTTGTTAAGATAGGAGGTTATTTATTACGAATAGTAAAACTTTCAAGAAAAAACCTAATTTCGACACCAATATATCTAAACACACTGACATTAAGTGATTATTAATTACACAAACATAGTGAAGTATTCGCTATGTAAAGAAATAACATAAAAATATTGGAAAAATGTTTGTTATAACTACAAACAATAATAAATTGTTATTTCAAAACCACACACAAACGAAGGTGTTTAGTTGTTACGCACAGTAAAACGTTGAAGCTAAATTCTTATGTATTATGCGAAGCGTGTCAAATAGGAAATATTTTAAAATTATTACTTACACTAACTTAAGGTCAAATTTTCCATCAGTAGGTGCTCATTTGTTAAAAAATAATACACAAATCACTTATAAAATATTTTTCTGATTGTTACAAAAAAAAATCCTCAGTCCAAGGGTACAATTGTAAGACGTAAATTTGAGAGGAAAAAAAAATTTTAAATGCCGGGTTTTCGAATATAGTAAATTATTTTCAGATGTAAATTTTTTAACTAAGAAAAAACAAAGGAAAAATATTTCTAGGCTAAGTTGGTTATTTGTAAATCACAGTAAAACTTTCAAGCTAAAAACCTAACTGCTTCTTTATAGAGTCAAGTAGAGATATGTCATAGAATTATTGATTTCACAAGTATACCATTTTTCTTTTAACCAATGCATATAAGTCAAAAAATTAATAAATCAATTTATTAAAATTTTGAATATTGCTACAAGCAATAAACGATTAATGCTGCAAACGATGCATTTTGTGGACGGCTATGAGCAAAGTAGAAAATCATGATTTCCAGATTCTATTTTCCAGAAATCTTTCTGATTTTAAATTGCCTCCACAATAAAAATTTACTAAGAAATATTTGCAAAGGTTATTTATTATGCATAGAAAAACGTTCAAGTGTAAACCTAATATCTACTCCAAAAATGTTTTTTGTAAATACAAACGGCAATAAATTGTTACTTCAAACCACGCACAAAAGAAGGTGGCTGGTTGTTACGCACAGTAAAACGTTCAAGCTAAATACGTAAGCAATATGTGAGACGTGTCAAACTAAAAATATTTTTAAATTATTAACTACATAACTTACATACATATTTTCAGCCATTAGGTGTACATTTGTTAAAAAATGATACACAAATCATTTATAAAAAGCTTTTTTGGTTGTTACAAAAAGAAAAAATCTTCATTCCAAGGGTACAATTGTAAGACGTAAATTTGAACAGAAAAAAAATAAAATGCCTGGTTTTCGAATACAGTAATTTATTTTTCTGATGTAAATTTTTTAATTAGGAAAGAAACAAAGGAAAATTATTTCTAGGAAAAGTTGGGTATTTGTTAATGACAGTAAAACTTTCAACCAAAAATCTAACTAGTACTTTGAAGAGTCAAGTGGAGATATATCATAGAATTATTGATTTCACTAATATACTTTTCTTATAACCAATGGGTATTAGTCAAAAAACTAACAAAACCATTCATAAAAATTTAGGTTATTGTTACAAACATTAAAAAATTAATACTTCAATCGATTCAATTCATGGGCCATTATTATGGGCATAAAAGAAAATTATGATGTCTGGATTCTATTTTAAAGAAACCTTTCTGTTTTTAAAGTGCCTCCAAAAAAAAATCTATGAAAAAATATTTGTAAAAGTAGGTGGTTATTTATTAGGAATAGTAAAACTTTCAAAAAAAAACCTAATTTAGACGCCAATATTTATAAACACACTGACAATAAATGATTATTAATTACACAACCATAGTAAATTATTTTCTATTGACATTCGTACATAGGAAAAGAAATAATAAACAAATCATTTGAAATAATGTTTGTCATAACTACAAACAATAATAAATTGTTACTTCAAACTATGCACAAAAGAAGGTGGTTATTTGTTACGCACAGTAAAACTTTCAAGCTAAATACGTAAAAATTATGCATGACATGTCAAATAAGAAATATTTTAAAATTATCAATTACACTAACTTACGTACAAATTTTCTGTCAGTAGGTGTCCATATATTAAAAATAATACAGAAATCGCTTTTCTGGTTGTTACAAAAAAAAATCCTCATTCCAAAGATACAATTGTAAGACATAAATTTGAACAGAAAAAAAAATTTAAATTTCGGGTTTTTGAATATAGTAATTTATTTTTCGATGTAAATTTTTTTATTAAAAAAGAAAGAAAGGAAAATATTTACAGGATAAGTTGGTTATTTGTTAATCACACTAAAATTTTCAAGCTAAAGACCTAACTACTACTTTGTAGAGTCAAGTAGATATACGTCATAGAATTATTGGTTTCACTGGTATACCAATTTTCATTTAATCAATGCATATAAGTCGAAAAATTAATAAAAGAATTTTATTATTTAATTAAAATTTAGAATATTGCTATAAGCATTAAACAATTAATAATACAAGCGATACAATTTATGAGCAATTATGAGCAAAGAAGAAATTTATGATTTCCAGATTCTGTTTTCCAAAATCTACGAACAAATATTTGTAAAGGTAGGTGGTTATTAATTACGCATAGTAAAGCATACAAGCAAAAACCTAATTTCTACGCCAAAAATGTAAACACACTGACATTAAATGATTATTAATTACACAAATATACTCAAATCATTTTGAAAAAATGTTTGTTACAAACAATAATAAATTGTTATTTCAAACAACGCACAAAAGAAGGTGGTTAGTTGTTACACAGAGTAAAATGTTCAAGCTAAATATATAAGTATTATGCGAGGCATGTCAAATAAGAAATATTTCTAAATTATTAACTACATAACTTACGTACATATTTTCAGTCAGCAGGTGTCCATTTGTTAAAAAATGATACACAAATCATTTATAAAAATCTTTTCTGATTGTTATAAAAAATAAAAAATCTTCATTCCAATTGTATAATTGTAAGACGTAAATTTGAACAGAAAAAATGTTGAAATGTCGGGTTTTCGATTGTAGTAATTTATTTTACGATGTAAATTTTTTAATTAACAAAAAAGAAAGGGAAAATATTTCTAGGATAAGTTGGTTATTTGTAAATCAAAGTAAAACTTTCAAGCCAAAAACGTAGCTACTACTTTGTAGAGTCAGGTAGAGATACATCATAGAATTATTAATTTCACTAGTATACCAATTTTCTTTTAACCAATGCAGATTAGTCAAAAAATGAATAAAACCATTCATTAAAATTTAGAATATTGCTACAAGCAATAAACAATTAATATTTCAAACGATGCAATTTATGGGCAGCCATGAGCAAAGAAGAAAATCATGATTTCCAGATTTTATTTTCCAGAAACCTTTCTGATTTTAAATTGCCTCCATAAGAAAAATCTACTAACAAATATATATAAAGGTAGGTGGTTATTTAATACGCATAGTCAAGCTATCTAGCAAAAATCTAATTTCTATGCCAAAAATGTAAAAACACTGAAATTAAATGATTATTACTTACTCAAACATAGTGAAGTGTTTGCTATGGACAAACGTACATCCGAAAATAAATAAAACAAATATATTTAGAAAAATATTTGTTGTAACTACAAACAATACTAAAGTATTATTTCAAACCACGCACAAAAGAAGGTGGTTAGTTGTTACACAGAGTAAAATGTTCAAGCTAAATATGTGAGTATTGTGCGAGGCATGTCAAATAAGAAATATTTTTAAATTATTAACTACATAACTTACGTACATTTTTTCAGTCAGCAGGTGTCCATTTGTTAAAAAATGAAGCAATAATCATTCATAAAAAGCTTTTCTGTTTGTTACAAAAATAAAATATCCTCATTCCAAGGGTACATTTGTAAGACGTAAATTTTGAACAGAAAAAAAAATTAAAATGTTGGATTTTTGAATATACTAATTTATTTTCTGATGTAAATTTTTTATTAAGGAAGAAGCAAAGGAGTAGTACTTCTAGGATAATTGGTTATTTGTCAATCACAGTAAAACTTTCAAGCAAAAACCAAACTACTCCTTTGTAGAGTCAAGTAGAGAATCATCATAGATTATTGATTTCACTGATATACTACTTTTCTTCTAAGCAATGCGTATTAGTAAAAAAATTATAAAAGTTAGGTTATTGTTACGAATAGGAAAAGATGAGTACTTCAATCGATTCAATTTATAGGCAATTATGAGCATAAAAGAAAATTATGATTTTTTGAATTCTATTTTAAAGAAACCTTTCTGATTTTAAATTGCCTTCAAAAAAAATCAATAAAAAAATATTTGTAAAGATAGGAGGTTATTTATTAGGAATAGTAAAACTTTCAAGAAAAAACTGAATTTCGACACGAATATATCTAAACACACTGACATTAAGTGATTATTAATTACACAAACATAGTGAAGTATTCGCTATGTAAAGAAATAACATAAAAGTATTGGAAAAATATGCACAAAAGAAGGTGGTTATTTGTTACGCACAGTAAAACTTTCAAGCTAAATACGTAAAAATTATGCATGACATGTCAAATAAGAAATATTTTAAAATTATCAATTACACTAACTTACAAATTTTCTGTCAGTAGGTGTCCATTTGTTAAAAAATCATACAGAAATAGTTTTTCTGGTTGTTACAAAAAAAAATCGTCATTCCAAAGATACAATTGTAAGACATAAATTTGAACAGAAAAAAAAATTGAAATTTCGGGTTTTTGAATATAGTAATTTATTCTATAAGCATTAAACAATTAATATTGCTATAAGCATTAAACAATTAATAATTCAAGCCATGCAATTTATAGGCAGTTATGAGCAAATAAGAAAATCATGATTTCCAGACTCTATTTTCCAGAAAAATTTCTGATCTTAAATTGCCTCTATAAGAAAAATGTACGAACAAATATTTTTAAAGGTAGATGGTTATTTATTACGCTTAGTAAAACGTTCAAGCATAAACCTAATATTTATACCAAAAATGTAAAAACACAGACATTAAATGATTATTAATTACACAACATAGTGAAGTACTTGCTATGGACAAACGTACATATGTAAAGAAATAATCCAAAAATGTTTGTTATAAATACAAACGTTAATAAATTGTTACTTCAAACCACGCACAAAAGAAGGTGATTAATTGTTTCGCACAGTAAAACGTTCAAGCTATATACCTAAGTATTATGCAAAACATGCCAAATAAGAAAAAATTTTAAATTATTAATTACACTAACTTTCGTACAAATTTTCTGTCAGTAGGTGTCCATTTATTTAAATAATACACAAATCACTTTTAAATAGTTTTCCGGTCGTTACAAAAAATAAGAATTCCTCATTCCAGGGGTACAGTAAAATGCCTGGTTTTCGAATATAATAAATTATTTTCTGATGTAAATTTTTTTATTAAGGGGGAAACAAAGGAAAATTATTTCTAGGAAAAGTTGGTTATTTGTTAATAACAGTAAAACTTTCAGACAAAAACCTAACTACTACTTTGTAGAGTCAAGTAGAGATACGTCATAAAATTATTGATTTTACTGGTATACCATTTTTCTTTTAATCAACTCATATTAATCAAAAAATTAATAAAACCAAAATTTAGATTATTGCTATAAGCAATAAATATTTATTAATTCAAGCGATGCAATTTATGGGAAATTATGAGCAATGAAGAAAATCATGATTTCCAGACTCTATTTTCCAGAAAAATTTCTGATCTTAAATTGCCTCCATAAGAAAAATCTACGAACAAATATTTGTAAAGTTAGGTGGTTATTTATTACGCATAGACTAGCAAAGTAAAGTTTCTTGCCAAAACCTAATTTCAACGCCAAAAATGTAAAAACATTGAAATTAAATGATTATTAATTACCCAAACGTAGTGAAGTATTTGCTATTAACAAACGTACATACGAAAATAAATAAAACAAAAATATTTCGAAAAATATTTGTTGTAACTACAAACAATAATAAATTATTACTTCAAACCATGCACAAAAGAGGGTGGTTAGTTGTTACACACAGTAAAATGTTCAAGCTAAATATGTAAGTATTAAGCGAGGCATGTCAAATAAGAAATATTTTTAAATTATTAACTACATAACTTACGTACATATTTTCAATCAGCAGGTGTCCATTTGTTAAAAATGATACATAAATCATCTATATAAAGCTTTTCTGGTTCTTACAAAAAATAAAAAATCTTCATTCCAAGGTTACAATTGTAAGATGTAAATTTCAATAGAAAAAACATTGAAATGCTGGGTTTTCGAATATAGTTATTTATTTTATGATGTAAATTTTTTAACTAACAAAAAACGAAGGAAAAATACATCTAGGATAACTTGGTTATTTGTAAATCACAGTAAAACTTTCAAGCTAAAAACGTAACTACTACTTAGCAGAGTCAGGTAGAGATGTGTCATAGAATTATTGATTTCACTAGTATACCAATTTTCTTTTAATTAATAAAACCATTCATTAAAATTTAGAATAATGCTGCAAGCAATAAACAATTAATATTTTAAACGATGCAATTCATGGGCAGCTATGAGCAAAGAAGAAAATCATGATTTCCAGATTGTTTTTTCCAGAAACCTTTCTGATTTTAAATTGCCTCCATAAGAAAAATCTACTAACAAATATAAGTAGGTGGTTATGTATTACGCATAGTAAAGCTTTCTATCAAAAACCTAATTTCTACGCCAAAAATGTAAAAACACTGAAATTAAATTATTATTATTTAAAAAAAATTAGTGAATTATTTGCTATGGACAAACATACACACAAAAATAAATAAAACAAAAATTTAAAAAAAAATGTTTGTTATACAAAAGAAGGTGGTTAGTTGTTACGCACAGTAAAACGTTCAAGCTAAATACATAAATATTATGCGAGACATGTCAAATAAGAAATATTTTAAAATTATTAACTACACTAACTAATTTACAAATTTTTTGTCCGTAGGTGTCCATTTATTAAAAAATAACACACAAATCACTTATAAAAATCTTTTCTAGTTATTACGAAAAATAAAAAATCTTCATTCCAAGGGTATGATTGTAAGACATATATTTGTACATTAAAAAAAATAAAATGCCTGGTTTTCGAATATAGTAATTTATTTTTTAATTAGGAAAGAAACATTGGCAACTTTCAGCTCCCCCTCGTAAAGGTTAGCTCCTCCCCAAGTCGGGCAACTTGGGCCAGGGTCAAAGCCGTCAGTCGAATAATGCGCTCCTTGACCATGGCGTGGCAGAGAGGCGCGTTGAGGAGCTAGCCAAGTAATTCAGCTCCTCCATTGCTCCAATGGCTACATCAATTTGTTCCTTACTGTGACCTTGGAATTGTCCCAACGCTGGTTCTTTTGTGGTCGTTGGGGGAGACCTGTATACCGTGGATTCATCTAATTCTTTTTGCTCTCATAACTATATATATATATATATATATATATATATATATATATATATATATATAAATACATATACAAGTACATAAACATATATATATACATATGCACACACACACACACACATTCACACGCACACGCAGACAAAATTAGTTTGCACTGGATGGTTCACTTTACCTATAGCCGGAATGATAAAATGTGCATTCAATTAATTTAGACTAGATTATACAAACCAGTGACTGCTTTAATACAGGAAGTTATCAACATGTATTTTTTATTCATATTTGATAATTTAATAAATACTTGCAAAAATATATACGTATACTGACCAATTAAATTCAAATACAAATGGTGATAGAAAATCAGTTAATGAAAATTCTGCTATTGTAATGCAATGTATGGTTCAATTTGTCCATAACTAAAACAAAAACGTGCATTAAATTAGTCTGGACTGGATAATACAAATTATTGTTTCATAGGGTTTCAATATGAAAATCCTGTTTGATTAATACACCCTCCCATTGGTTAATAACCTCCCATTGATTAATAACCTCCCATTGGTTAATACACCATTTCACTGAACATTTGGTTTGCCAATCTCTTACCAAATTGTAATGTGTACTTATAGACCCTTATTAACAAAGCTTGACAACTAAATGCGACTTTAACAATAAGTAAATAATTCTACCATTTTCGTTTAAGATCAAAAATATAAACTTTAATATTTTTTAGCTTTTAAATGTTTTAAACAACCTGCTACATTGCCATTCTAAACACAACCAAATAATGACTACATGATTTATGATCAAAAATAGCTGTATGTTGTAAAATTTAAAAAATATAAAGTTAAACACAATATGAGCAGAAAAATTTACACAAAAAGTATATAAATATTTAAAAAATGAAAACAATATTTTAAAACACAAAATAGAATAAAAATGTACCAGTAAAAAATTAAGAATCTAAAAATATATTTCATTAATTTTTCAATTCCATCTCTGCAACTTCAGCACGAGCTTTCGCTTCATGAGCTTGACTTAAAAAAAATTCCCTGCGGATTTTATGGACCTCATCTTTTCTTTATTGTCACTGCTTCACTTCATGCCTTATGCAGTTTCGTTTTAATTTTTCCGTTTGAAAAAACTGACATTATCGAATGTGAACCGGATATCTAAATGCTGGCTGTTGGTGCGTCTCCTGCGCATTAGTACATTCGTGTCCACGTCCAACATGGTTTCCTTCCTCTCTAAAATTTCAAAATATTTTTGCATATTACTAGAAACAACATAAAATAAAAGTGCAATTGAAAAGTTTTTAAAGGAATTTTAGAACTTCTAATATTAATGGCGATTAAAGTACAATCTACTTTTGTTTGTAACACTGCTTCTTCATTATTAAATTTAAATTTAAATAAAATTCACTTCAAATAAATCAATCTAAAAACTTTCGGTGCCTCGTTATTAAATTAATCCGTTTCTAAAAATACAATAAATAAGAGATTGATTGGACACTTAACGAAATTTGCGTTGCTTATGTCGATTGAATTGCTGGGCAGAATCGCTTGATGGGACTTCCATGATTAGCCCTGATGCTATTAAAGAAACAACGGGGTCAATTTCGATGTCGCTAATTGCGTCTCCTCCGCCGGTGGCCATCAATTGCTGCCTTCTCTGTTGGGCTTTTATATTAAGCCAAAATCGGTAGAGTTGACTTCCTTTTGCTCAAAGAAACAAATTAATTACACGTTTCTTATCAAAATATTTAAAAAAAGAAATTACATTTGTATAAATAAATTTATTCTGTATTCATAAAAAAAATTAATTCTGACTTAATCATGGATGAGAGTATAGATCCTATGAAATCCAATTACAGAGACTTAATTTCGTCATTAGTAGCTGCACTGAGAAAAAGCGCTGATCTATAATATTTAAATAAAATCATACATTCGCATGTTGAATGTCTTTATCTCCTCTCTTTACTCAACTTCAACACTCGACTTAGATCCCATATACCATTACATAATTTTTTCATTCTACAAGTTTAAAACAATAACCTCTTTTCGTGACAACACAATTTCGTAACAACACAATTCAAATGTGCCGATTGTGTAACGATATTGTTTCTCAACAAACTTGGACATTTTTGAACCGAAATTATTAAAATTAAAGAATAAAATACAAAATATATTACTTATAAATTGAAACCAGCTACGATAGAATCAATGTTCCGTCCAGTATGCAAAAAAATAATATAATTCTAAGTTAATACTAATTTTAATAATGGATCAATATATTTTTAATATATTTAATATCACAAGTAATTCTTGAAAATGTGGATATAAAAACTCTATCCGTCTGGTGCACACATAATAAGAGTTGCGGTCTAATGTTATACTCTGTCTTTGTATTATACATCTACGGGACTATAACTGGTTTTATGAACCTTTCAATAAATAAATAAATTGTATTTTCATTATAATTGTAAATATTTGACTATACTTAATCTTTCATTATTAATACTACTATCGTATATATAATAGGTATTTCGGCATTTTTTTCTTCTTCACGTTTGCTCCGTTAGTGCGATTATTTTCAATTACGTCTTTGTAAGAGACTAATAGTAGTAACTATTTTTCTTTTTACAAATGTCCATTCTTCAGAAAATAATAAACAAATCATGCAAAAAAATGTTGGTAATTGACTACTGGATAGTTTTCAGAAAAGTATTTTAAAATTTGCAAGTTTATTTTATATTTCTTACGATTATCTTTTTCTCGAAAAAGCGTTATGAAATAGAATAAACATATTTTTTTATTAATTTGGAAATGCGCAAGAAAACAGTGGGTTATTTTACTATATATTTTGTGGGTTATTTGACATTTAGAGCTGTAACATCATATTTCAATAAATTGAAACTGACAGAAATTAAATACGAGACTACAATGCTCTAAACGTATTTGAGAGGATAGTTTTGACATTTATATAGCTTTTTTACTGAAATTGTGAAAATGATAACCCACAGGACTTGTACCTTACCAATATGTAGAAATATGGTCAATAAATATCTTGACAAACTGTTTATATGCGTTCCTACTAGTGACCTAAAAGTCGAAAGCAGTGGTTACTGTTAGCATGCCGAGACCCGAAGTTTACATCTGATAAATCTGCGATTTCCTTTTGTGAGAACTACTTTGATATAAATACTTATCTAGAAATTAAACGTAATTTCTGATCTCCCAGAATGTATTAAACCTAACCTAACATTTTGTAGACATATAAATCATTGACATTTTTCTAAAAGTAATTAATGTCTCTCTCTTTACAGCTGCGTAATGACATGGAAAATTATATTCAATACAGCTATGCTTCATTTTAACAAAATGTTTGTTATGAAAGCTTATATTTTGTTTCATTTAAAATATTTTTTAATTAGAATTTATTACATGGCGAAACTTAAGTTGCATATTGCTTTTATGTATTTCAACCCCCAAGTAACATTTTAAACTGACTCTGGTTTGAAATCAGTTAAAATGAATTCTATGTTTCCCTAAAATAAATTTTTGACAATGAAATTATGAAAATAAAACAAAAATGATCTTGCTATTTCTATAGCCTCTACCCTACAATAAAAAACGTAACGATTATTTTGAAACTAAAAGGAATGTATTTTCCATCTACTCATTAGAATCTCAGCCAGTTGGAAAATACACTTTATTTAAGGTTACAAGTCAAAGAAAGTATTTTTTTTGAACTGCAAAAATTTAAAGGATAAAATAATTACACATTATAAAATACACATTCATATTTAAGCAAAAGCAAGTGATGGAAAGAAATTTTGAAAAATTTCATAAATAATTTATATCAATTTTATTATTACTTGGCTATTGGGAAAATAGGTGTAATAATTTTCTTTAACTTTGATCGCCCAAGCGTAAGTTTATTTTATTGCTAGAAAAGAAGATTACAGTCAAGTATGAGAAGCACGTAACTGCTTGGAATTTTTTTTTATCGCTCATAAGTTATAAAATTTATGAAAATAAAAAAAAAATCAATTTTGAAAATTTATTATAATTAAAATACAAAAAAAATGTATTAATATCGAATAATGTAACGTGATTAATGTATTATATTCAAAATTTATACTATTTTATTTGAAAACAATAAAAAAATTATATTTTGATTTTCAACCTTCTCGTCTCTAATAGGAGAAAATCAATTACATATTTTATAGAAACTTCATAAATTCAGAGAAAGGATAATACGTTTTTATTGCTTTTTTAAAAATATTTAGTTCATTAATTTGAGAATGAATTTTCTGATAATCTCAGAAAGAGTCTAAAGAATTTATACAGAAATCTGACAGTTTTCTAAAAAATTTTTATTTCTCCGAGTTGTATGGCAAATTTCGAAAAATGCTCTTATTTTGTTTAAATTTTTCAGAGTTCTGCTGAAAATACCAGAGTTAGAAAATTGAGCAATAAAGCAACAGTTCTACAATATCAGGAAACCAGTTCTACAATATTGGTAATAATTTGTTATTTGGTAAAAATATTTTTCTATACTTAAGAATCTTCTAAAGTTATTATCATGGCGTCATTTGGGCAGTTTTGAAGCAGTACAGCAAAATCAAAAGGAAACTTATTTATAGTAGCCGGATGCAAAATTTTAAAGCGCAAGTAAATAGCAAAAATAACAAGTAATAGCATGCAATTGTAGGGCGTGGAAGGAGGAGTCGTATTGGTCCATTGTAGATTAATGACTCCTCTCTCAGAATAGGCGAGACAACTAGAGTCGTAAATGTAAAGACCAGTGCCTCCTTGTCAATACTCTCTTAAATTTCCTAACAAGCCAATGGCAAGAGAGCTCACTGAGGCAGTTGAGGAGTGTAAAGGTGTGCGCAGTCCAACCACCCGAAGACTCCAATTTCTATAGTTCAGACAAGCAATAATTATAACCAGAATAATCTTCGGTTACGAAGGTCTACAGCTGAGAAAACATAGGAAACACAAGGAGCAGGAACTTGGACGAGATCCCATCAGCCAATGCTATAGAACACCTTTGTCCAGATTGTGAGTAATCATTCACAACCAAGATCAGACTCGAATTACACCGAGTGTGAGCTCACTCACAAGTGTCCAACGTGCTGGCGGTTGACGGTCAAAAGTGAGGTGGAGTACTTATCACGGCGAGAGAGAATGTTAGTCTTGTAGTCATAGGTAAACGGTTTGTTACCCAGGAGCTTCTATTTGTGGTCATAGGCTCGAGACCAATATAATTATGCTAACATAGGCATTTATTTTCTTCTGTTATATTAGGCTGAAGCCATCAAAGGTGGACGGCATAAACCCGAGTACAAATCTGTTGTTAAAAGTTTCGCATTGTTTCAGGCGTACCCTGTCATACTCTTGAGCTATCAGCTCTGTTGGAATTTGAACCCATTTGAAGCAAACCGGTGGAGCCTTCAGACGACGAAAGTCAAACCCACGATAAACCAATTCACCCACTATGTTGAAAAATTGAGTGGGATGAAAATCAGTATCTTCCAGAGTTATTCCTTGATTTCACGGATGATTATGTTGTTCCAGAGTACATTAGGAGCTGGTTGCTTCAGATAGTCCAGCCTCACTCACAAAATAGGTCGGCCCCCAATGTTCCTTGCCGAGCTGAAGGGCGAGGGAAAGAGAAATATCCCAGTGCTCCTCCACTGAGATATCCTAATGGATATCACACAAATTCCTCAGTGTTAATACACTGAGGAATTTGTGTCCATAAACGGGTCACGAGATATCGCATTTGGACTAAGCGTCATTAGCCATCTGGGCAGCTATCCTTGCCATTAAGCTGACGGTAGTCTTCAGTGTGATCTTTCGAACTTGCTATGTCCGCCTTTATGGAAATGTTTGCGAACAACCATCTTACGCAGAGTAGAAGGAGCATGTATACCAGCCGATCATAAATGGTTTGGTAGAACTCTTATAGTTAATACTCAATAGTAGAGTCTGAAAAAGTTGTGCTGAAAACAACCATTTTTAACACCCTGCATTGGGAACCAAAACACGGTTTTCACGAAGGCATTTACCATGGTCTTTCGTACGACGATTATGGAAATTGCATGGAGAATGAGGCTGTCACAGAAATGGACTACCTGAACTATCTGGCTCATGGGTACGTCAAAGCCGAAATGGTCTTCGACGCAAAGGATAGGGGACGTGCAAGTTATCCTTTCAGGCGGAGTGTACGCCATGGCGATCCACCCTCATCAGTATTCTTTAACTTGTTATGAAGGCGGTATTTGCCGTAGTACCCAAGTAAGTTGGCTTTTGACTGAGGGCGATGGCGTTGAGCATTGCGTTTGCCGATTACCTGATACTGATTACTTTAAATATCGTACAGCTCTTCATGAGTTTGAATTAGTGACTGGAAATGTGAACCTTATAATCACCTGACAAAGTCGA
Organism: Druceiella hillmani; assembly: GCA_039881145.1. NCBI lineage: Eukaryota > Metazoa > Arthropoda > Insecta > Lepidoptera > Hepialidae > Druceiella > Druceiella hillmani. The sequence continues at coordinate 1,338,277 of JAYKKI010000145.1, read as the reverse complement.
TGCTCATGTCAATGGTTCCAGATATAAAGCATCGTAAACACCACTACATGGGGAGCCAGACTTTCCGACTCAAAGCAAACTAGTTGAGACAACATGGCTAGGCAAAAAAATCAGGTATCTTGTGAATAATTATGATGCAACCAGAATGCGAACGGTTCAAATTGAATTTGGCGATTCTTATGAATTGTTAATAAAAACTTTTCGTCATATATAACTTTCCGGTACCGAGATATATGTATACCCTCGTACTAAGAAACGCTTTGTCATAAATACTTATTGAGCTCAACATCTCACTGCAGCGACACATTAAAGAGTGGTTGAGTTACCGATGGACACACTTGAGGTATACTTTCATGCTTAAAATACCAATATAGAACTCGGTATGCTCTCCCTATACACTGCTGTTCCGGATCTCATGAGGAGACTGGAACGCTTAGTATTTCCAGTTTGGTGCAGTAAGGAGTTTAAAAACCGGACTTGCTTTGCACGCGGAAGACAGTTCTGCTTCACTAGGTTGGGATGGTCTAAATATTTACCGACGTTTTCTTTATAGGAGTGATCTAGTGGTCTCAAGCTTGTAACCATCTGAACGTCGAGGTGGATTGCACGTCTTTGCCGTGTGCAAAGCAAGTCCGGTTTCCAAAGCCCACGGTTCGTGTAAAAATTAGGTTCCCTCAGGACTTCCCATCCCTTCCATCCAAGTGCACCTTCAAAACAATCGACCACAGCGTTGTGCCTTCGTATCTGGCCTCCGTACGTTCGCCGACACGACTGGATTATATAAGTAGTGATTTCACTGCTCGCACACCCAGCCCTGCTTGCGATTGGCATGTGCTCTCCCTGTGGAACCCCGCGAGTTCCTCACTTGCGAGAGAAGGGCGTTAACACGCACAGGGCATACACACATACTGGACGAATTACCACCCCCTAATGCCGCTATTCCCTCAAGAGAGCCAACGATTTGGTGTGCTGTACTTCAGCGTTTCGACGAGCTCAAGGGCATCCGCCGAAGCGTATAGCCGCTTATTTTCAAAAGCTCCTACCTGGCCTTGTGTGGTGTTCGGTGACATGGTTGTCGAATTTTCGGAGCCTACCCTGTATCTTGGAGATCCACTTCAGTTTATTTTTTGCTCTGGTACTACGGTATGCCACCCGTGCCACTCCAAAACTGGAAAGCACAATGCGTTCCAGCCGCCTCGTGTTAATGTCCGGAACGGCTGTGAATAGCGCCGAGCCTTACATCAGTAGTGGATACATAAAAGTAGACCTCTGTGTCCTTTGGAGTTTCAACCACTGTCGAACGTGTCTTCGCAATAGGATGTCGAGTTCGGCAAGTCTCCCTGCCGAGATATCTCCAAATACTAGTGTATACATGTACCTTGGAGTCTGAAAGATCCGTAGGACGAACAGCTTTTTCTGTGGCTTTAAAATCGCACGGCCTATTCGCTTCAGTAACTCTTTCATTTCGATCTCGACCGTTCGCACTCCAGAAATCTCATAATCAATCCCTAGGCACCTAAATGTTTCGGTACACCCAAGCTACTTTAACCACTTTGCTTACGGCGCTTAGGTCTGGAACCATCAAAAGAACTGCCGACTTGGCAGGATTGATTTTGAATCGGTTGTTCTCCTTAGCTATTTCTGCCTCATGAGGGGCCCTATTCATACCCGCAGTACTAGAAGTAACCAGTGCTAGGTCTTCGGTGGATGTCAGTGTCGAGATATGCTCGACCCTGGCTCACCTAAACGAAAGCCGACTTCCTTTAGTACAGTCGCGAGTATCTCCTCCATAACTAAGTTGAACAGCACGGGTGAGAGCGGATCGCCTTGACTTCCTTTAAGCCGTGTCTGAACTCCCAGAGTAGGGCATCAAGGACAGTTATGTTTTCAAAAAAGCCGTTCGCGGCAATAAAGGCCTTAGTCTTTTGTCCAACACAACATTGTCATTGATTCTAAGCGCAAATATCCGGTACAACTATCGGAATCGTATCAGACTTATGGTGATCGGCCGATAATCCGACACATTTCGTGCACCTTCCACTTGTTTTGGTAGGAAGGTTATGCAAGAATTTTTCCAAACGGGCGGGACATGGCCAGTTTGAAGAATGACATTAAACAATAGCGCAGGCTTAATGACAGGGATACCCGCCCAGGCTTTCAGGCTAACGCGGTCAGATCCTGGAGCGGTATCTTGTGATCCGGTTGATGCCAATACTTTGTCTACTGTTACTGGTCGCTACACTTAAGGAGTGCTGGGGTGCCTCCCTCTCTTCCACCGCTCAATTCGACGAAGGACAACCGACGCCATCCTATCCTATGACAAAGTCCCGACTATAGACCCCCAGTATTGTTCAAGTTTCTCGAGTGAGTGATTGATGGGCGGGTCAGGCGCATCGATAACCTCCCGAGGCGCGTGCCTAATGTTCTTCTTATAGCGCTCTGGAATCTTGCAAATGCGCGTCTTGCCTCCTGTCTTCTTTGTAGGCGCCCTCTCTCATGGGCACAGGTCTCCTACGGGCACAACATTGGTTGATCAACAACACTTTGTCCAAAGGTGGCATATGTCCGGTGCTCCTCTCGAAAGTCCCTGGAGCAGCCAGCTGGTCAACTGCTCTGAAACACCATGTCCACCAACGACAAGGAGTTCCAAATCCCGAAAGCATTGGTCTTCTTATACACGATGCGTTCACAAAGCTGACAAATTGCTTCGTCGAGGCAAGACTTTTGGCATCTGGAGGAACCTCCACATGCTCCATCGGGTCATGATTTGTGTCTCGGAATACTATGGAAGCAGCTTTAGGCTCAGAAAAAGGGCAGGGTATGATCTGCTCGAATGAAACCTTTCAACTATCGCTTTGTACTCTGCTTAACGCCAAGCACCTTTGTTGGCTTCCAGGCTTTGGCCTCTGAGCATCTTGAGTAGATTCTGGTTCACAAAAAGTTTCCCCGGGGCTACAAGCCTAGCCCCATGCCTCCAGCCTTTGCCATTATGTGAAGCTCCTCATCACTCCAACTCACTTTCACTTGCGGCGGAGCTGCCTGCGCGTTGGACGTTTGCGGATGAGCTCATCTCCGATGAACGCCACGTCCGGTCTTTGTGCTAAAGATTCGTTCACATTCAGAAAAGGGTTTTCTACAGCATCGGCTGTGGGAACCACGTCAATGTCCCCGCTACTATTGTTTCTAATGGGCTTCTTTGCCAGAAGACTCCGTAACCGAGGACGATCCTTGGCCGTTTCTCGTATTTGTTGGAAAAAGTTTGTTAAAGAGGTGCACATTACCCATATTCCCCGCTCGAAACTGGTGCCGGCCCCCCCCACTGCTCCAATTATCGTACAATGGATTTAGTAAATCGAGGCACTACTTCTCGGCTCGAATTGGAAAGAAGATGTGCATTGTGTGAACTTGGGGAGAAGATGAGCATGTTCGATTTTTATTCCTACGTTCGAAATGAATTTTGCTTGTAAATTATTATATCAGCGTTTACCGGTCTGTGTGTTCTTACATAAAATTTATTACAGTCTAACTTTTTTTAATTGTTTTGCATCAGTTAATAATTTTTTACATTTGTTAGTATAGTTTTAAATTTAAACATAAAAAGAAAAACTCATTTTTACATAAACACTTGACATGGTTTTCGTATGTCCACATATGACTAGAAAACCTAATAGAAATGGTACCTATACGGCAATAGTCAACCGATATGGACTAATATTTTATTTATCATTGTACACATGATTTTGTTTTCCTGAAAATTAACAATTTGCATATCTTTCAAATATTATTTAGTGAATTTAAACGAAATTAACTATTTCTTTTAATATTTTTCTTCTATTTGTGTTTTGCCAATTTCCTCGACAGATTTTTAAACAGGTTTCATTAATAAAAATATAGATTTGTAATATTTTAAATTTTGAGTATGAAATTGACACTATATCTGAAATTCAATTCATTTAGAAAATATTTAAATATCTGTTCTGAATATTCCTCAACAAATTTCAAAAAAATTTTATAATTCATTTGACATGAAATATTTGTTCTTATTTAACTATTTGACTGGCAGTTAGCATATGAAGTTTCCATAGTCTAGAGTAACGAATTAAAGAAACCATCTGTTGCAGCTTTTACAATTTTTTTTCAGTCGACAATTTCACTTATTTCATAGTAATCTATCATCTTAAACTGTTATCTTTATAATCACATCTTCACTGGTATAGTTCTAACCTTGCTTCGCAAAGCGAAAACATTAACATTCGGTTGCCATAGTTCATAAAACCACTGACTTAAATAAGAAATTTAATTCAGAATGGTGTATTCTCATTTATTCCTTTCTGTGGGGCCTAGAGAAATCCTTACTGGAAACTGAAAATAAACAAAGTAATATTTTTTAACATACTAAATTAATGTTTAGCAATATTTATTTCTCTCTTCAAGTTAAAACTAATCAAATAAATTTCTAATCAGATCTGACAATTAACAACATTTCTATTTTGTTTTAAAAATTGAATTGTAGGAAACTTTCTCTCAGTTGCATAAAAATTAGAGTAATAAAATATGTTGAAACATTTATAAGAATGTTAATTGTATAATGAGACTGTATTCTATTCAATGATTACTGAATTATTGTAATATAAAACATTAATGCCCCCTAACAACTTTGTTCGTGCAAAATTTTTATGGCATAGTGTTCTACAGTTGTATCCGCCCCTCATCCAAAATTTCTAAACAGGTGCATTCGTTGTTGATGCCACCATCATGTGGGCCCCGCCACAATTTATTTTTACATATTTAAACTTGATATTTGCTAATAGCCCACCTGAAGAAACCCACGTCGTGGTAAAGAACTTAAAGAAAGTAAAAGTAATACTACATCACGTAGTTTCATTTAATTGTGAATATTTAATCATGTTACGTTTTTTGAATTATTTATTCAAATGACATTTATATAAGAAAATTATTTATCCACATAAAATGGTGATGCCATGTATTTAGTTTTTAATAAATATGTTAATTTTGTTATATTTTTAATCATAAGTACGAATATTATAGAATTTACATAAAGGATAGACATCCAGTAGCTAGATGTTTTTTGATGCTCTTGTCGAGATACAGAATTCGTTCTTACATTATTTTGTTACATTGTCTGTAAAGATTCTCCCGAATAAACCAAGAAGGCAGTTAATTTGGTTGTTTTTCTCAAGTTTGAATTACAAACATTGCTAAGCTTTTATAAAAAAAAACATAACCTACTTTTTTGTATAGTATAATTTCGTAACAATGAAAGAATTTTAGTTTAATAATTTCTGAGTTTACTTTTACATGTAAACAAGCAAAAAAATAAACTCACTATAATATTAAATATACAAATTAGAAAAATTTATATTATTGCGCTGATATTTTATTTAGTAAAAAAAATTTATTGTAATGAAACTGAACTAAGTAAACATAATTTTAGATAGCAATAAATAAACAATTCAGAGTGTCATCAACAGCAAAAATATCAAAATCTTCTACAATAAACGTAAACTGAACCTTCAATGTTTCTTTTAAATTTTATTTTATTTAAGTTTTTTATGTATAATGGAAAAGTTAATTACATTATTGTAATTTAATATCTAAAGATGTCATTGTAAAAAAAAAAAAAATGTATTACTGCTGAGGAATTTGGCCTTTATCCTACTAAAACTGAATAAAAGCAGAAAATAATTAATTTATAATTATTATTTGTGTAAATTATATATATTATTTGTGTAAATAATAATAGTGTATTATTTGTGTAAATATTGGTTATTTTAAATTTTAGCTTATACTTAATTACTCTTCATAGTTATTAATTCTTAGCAACAAGATAAAAGTGAGTTATGAAAAAAGCTGATAAAAAATTTATTAATGTTGTATGCATTTTGTTAGAGTGGAACAAGTTTTTAATTTTTCATTCGATCTCGCCACAACATTTCTGTTATATAATACTTGAAATAAATGTCACATGATTACTTTTGCTTTGGAAGTTTGATCATTTAAAGACTTTCTCTTATATTTTTGTAATAAAATAAAAAAAACACATAAAAAAAGGTACACCGTCCAGTAACATATCATCGTGTTTAATGGACATTGTTGGAGAAACATTTATGAATGTGCTTATTGCAGCTATGTTAACATGTGGCGCTTTATAGTATAGGCAAAAAATTAAACCGAATTTAAGATTAAATGCAAAAGAGATCAAAAAGGCAAATATATATTTTAGTAGTTTTGTTCGTTTTGAAATGGTTATATCTGGGCTTAGCAATTTTAATTTCAAAGTTCAAGAATGTGAAAAATTAAATATTCAAGAGTATTTGGGATAACTGATAATTATTTTATTTAGAGTTGACAATGTCGCGTCCATAAAGAACAATGTCTACAACTGAACTCAAGTTTTGTTTATAAAAATGAAGTTTTTCTTTCAATGTAAGGAATTTACTTGGCTTCAAACCCAAAATTGGTAAATCCTCATAATCTCAATCTCCGTAATATTTTAGTAGTATTTTAATAGAAAATGGGAAAATGAGGTACAATCAAACTGTTCTTATATTAACATGTGCAAATGTAATAAAACTATGTCATAAAATTTAACTAGTTACATAAAAATATAAGTACAATATCATTTTGTTTTCTTTTAACTTCACTTTGTAATACCTCTTATGTATTAATACATAAGTTTAAAATATTCTTATTAACACCAATATAATCAACTATTAAATGTTAATTGTTATAAGTCGCTAAAGACTAACCCAATAAATCATTGAATTTTTATGAATATGTACTATCCTTCTATTTGCTTATAAATGTTAATAATGTTTGTAATGCTAGTGGAAGAATGTTTGGAGTGGTGCTATTGGGAGATTGCCCCACAACCATGGAGCGTTGCTGCCATTCTTTTGAAGATGATCATCAGTCAGCACTCTCTGAGAGTATTCGTCCTGTATTACAACATTGTAATACTTAACCTTTTCTAAATATGAATCCTTATACCAGCTGGAATTTTTCTAAGGGAGACTGATATTATCGTCTTCTGTATGAAATCAATTGTATGCATGATATAATCGTCTTCTGTATGAAATCAATTGGAGTAATTTCTACTTAACCAATAATATAAATATTGCTGTGAATCTATCTCTCATTGATGGGAATCTATTTCTACTGCAACGAATATGTACTTTTAAAAACGTTCATACCTGCAAATATTTAGTATCCAGCCTGATTCTATTAACAATTGATTTCCAATATTAAAAACAAACAGTATGTTTGCCAGTAACTATCAAATGTTTACTTGTAAATTTGCTAAAATATATTCAACATGTCACATCAAACTTGCCACAAATAAAATAGTTATACAAAGATGGATAAATGAAAATAAAATTTATATGATGCGACTTTCAATAAGATATTAATACAAATATAATTAAGTAAGAGTTTTGGAAATTTAAAATTGACTATATAATGTAAAAACTTTCACATTGTGACTTCAATGTGAAAGATTTTACAACATCCAGTTCACCAAAAAGTGATTCTGATGGAAAACATTTGAGATATATGGGCAATTTTACAGGTCATAAAGTTGTTAAAACAAATTTCTCTCGAACTATGAATTTAAATCAGGAATATATCGAAATGCTGAATAATACAGTTTGGTCAAATATGTCTCAACTTGTCATGGAAAGAGAACAAGAGCTCCTGCACTTCCTTAATTCTTATTAAAAATCAGTTAATCAATACCTTTATGTAAAATTGTTCAGGTGTGATTTTCCACACTGAATATTTTTGAAAAAATTGCCAGATGCATGTTCGTGATGAGGTAAAAGCTCAAATAACTTTTGGAAAATCTCAATATGTTTTCTTACTTTCAATGGAATGATTCCCAGGCTGCATTTTTCCTTAATGAATATTTCCAGCGTAATATTTTTCTCTTTATTTCTTTCCAAAAACTGCCTGACTGACTTAAACTTTCATGCTGGTAATACTTAAACTCCAGATTAAAATCTATGTTGTGTCTGTTTCCCGAATTCAATCCGCAGCGTTCAATAAGAACCGAGAGCTTAGGCTAAGACTTGATGAATAGAAATTCTCTAGACAATCCGAGAAATTCAGCTTAAAGTTCAAGCTAAAATAGAAGTAAATTGTTATCTATAGAAGAAAGAAAAAAGATTTGTAATAAGAAGGCATACAGACTTGGAATTTTAATATGGTACCCACTTTTGTCGTGCTAGTTTACCATTCGGATAAGTCAATTTAATGCTCACCGTACAAAGAAATGTAACTGTAATCTCTGATTTCAATCCCATCTTCTCTGAATAATTTATATTTATATTATTACAAATTTTCACAATTTTTGTTCATTATAGCAAAAGTGTGTATAACATAAAAAGAAAATTGTGTTTTTTTTTTAATTACATTGTTAATTTGTCTATAAATCTTTTGACAATTTCTTTCATCAATTCTTCAATATACTTTTAATAATGTAAAGGTTGTAAAATTTTCATAAACTAATTAGTCTGGTAATTATGATTAGAACTCATACTATGAGAATTCCGTACACACTTATGTAAATATAAGTAGTTTAGTTTGAATGTTTAGAGGTACATAATATTCCTGTTGAACTATTTCTAATTTATAATTATTTTATGTGTTTGTGAAAGATATAGTTGGTGAAGAAATTTGTAAATTATTTAGTATATCTTTCAGAGGTTGAAAAAAATTAATTTGCTTGCATATGTGTCCCCAACCCAATTTGGTCTAAATAAATTTGTTAAGGGATTTGAAGTTATTAGCCTTAACGCAATAAGTATTGAGTGCGCAAGTCTAAAAACTAATGAATTGTCGTAACTGTTGACAATTCAGCCTAAAGTTTAAACTAAAATACAAATTACTTTATTCAGACGAAGTGTACTTTTACGCACGTGAAGTTACAAGCAAATTAGGATCTTTATAAGAAAGTTATGACCCAAATAATGATTCCATTTTGCGATAGAATAGTGGTTTCAAAGCTGAAGACTGGATTTTGGTAATTGTTTATATTTGTGTGTGTAGAATTATATTTCCATACTATTTTTATTACAGTCCGCTATTTCCATAATGCAATAAAATATTTCATTAAAGCTGATTAACCCAGTTTGATATGCAGTCTCAACAAATTTGCCAGTATGTATTTAGTTCTTAATTTATCACACCAGCTTTGTTTATAGCCATTAGCATAGCTTTGTGTATATGCCATTAGCATGTCATTATTAAAAGTATTTTTTCAAACAATATTAAATCAAAGAAAACTCACATAAATGATAACTCGAGGAGTCTTAAATATTGTGGAATTTCGAGTACTCATGCACTGAGCCAAGCGCTAAACCAACTTGATCAGATCTGAAACACTTAATAGAAATTATTATTAATATGAGACCAAAACTTTGTTATAAAAATAAGTCATTGAATCTAAAAATTCATACAAAAATATTATCTCCAACTTATAAATTTAAATACTTTCATAGAATAAAAAAATATAATTTGATGAATGCTAGATTATGTAATTGTGTCATAAATTATAATTGTGTAGTACGAATTGGCATATATCATCGGTTACCATTATCTAACAGAGTATGGAATGGTTATCCGTGTAACATATATTACTAAGTATCATCCCAAAACCAACTTTTATAAAAAAACTTAAAACGTTTATAAAAAAAACTATTATTTTTGGTTCATTTAAATTGCCCTGAGTTATGAATACTCTAATCAAATTACTGAAGAATGTATGTGCTTAAGAAATGCTATGAACAATTATTTAAAAAATGAACAAAGATTTAAAAGTCTGCTGAACAGAAGGGTTGCAAGTTAAATGAAATAATGAAACTAAAATAGTTTTTTGAATAAAAAAGTCTTTTTGAATATAATCTCCTTTAAGCTCAATACATTAATGAGATCTTGAAATTAACTTTTATAAATCATCAAATCAGCGATAAAAAACCCAGTTTGTGAACAGCAACCATCGCAACTTTGATTTTGTGAATCAGCGCGTGTCTTACAAAAGCAACACAGCTCTAGCTAGTTTCCCGCGTCGTTTTTCCTTGATAGTTTCGCTTTAGTTTACCCGATGTAGTAGCGTAATACTCTTCAGTGATAAAGGTACCTTTTTTATATTTCACTACCCCAAAAACCAATTGCCATCATTTTTCCAGCCTATTTTGAGACCTTAAACATCTTAGGGAGTGGAGTGCCCTTTTTGTGCAGTTGTATCGATTTTTGCTTGAAATCAAGCTCAATTTGACGAACCCAAGTTTCATCCCCAGTTACAATTTTCTTCTAAATTGGCATAGGTTCATCAGCATACAGCTTCAAAAACTCCTTAGACACTACGAATTTTTATTGCTTTTGCGACTACATTAGCATTCTTGGGACCCACTGACTTTATTCATGCCAAGATGGTCTTGTAGAAGTTTCAAAATTATTATATCTGATACATTAACTAATACAAAAGTTGTTTCTTCTTCAAGTAAGTATCGTTCCATACAAGTTTTTCGACAATATCCGACACGGTGGACCCAATTAGCTGACCAAAACGGGGTTGACATCAATCTAGTCTCGACTTTGTTTAAATAGACCATACCACTTGCAGACCATGGTTTTATCAGGGCAATGATATCCATAAACAACTCACATCTCACTAATGATGGTTTGAGGGATTTTATCTTGCTAGGCGATGAATTTAATCACGGCGCATATTTTGTTTTGCTCCAAGTTCGCAGTTCACTTCCAGATTTATTTTTAAGGGACAATTATTTATTAATAAATGTTTAGGACTTGACATTTGACTTATAAACCTTTAATGAGTTCCTAATTAGCGGGATACCAAGAAATAACGTAACCCTCCTCCTTTCCCCTCCATTCCACGGATTTTTTGGACCTCCCCTTGAATATTTACAAAAGTAATATGCTTTCAAAACAAAATCTATAAATTAATTAAAATTAAAGAAGTAGATTTAGTAACATAGAATTCATAGGATATATAGAATCCAGATTGCAACTGAAGGGAGGTAAAAAGCATTTCAAATTATAATTTTTTTTAACTTGGGATTATTTTATTTGAAATGAATTCCAAATGTACACACTATATAGTGCAGTTAATATTTTTAAAAATAAATATTAAGAAGACGAACTTGTCAAGGCTGTAACTGGATGAGGAATATTTAATAAATATATCAGTGTGATAAATTATTTTTATCACATTTGAAATCTGCAGGAATAATATTTAAGTAGAAGAAAAACACATTTTAATATGCTTACCCGTAAATATGTTAAGAGGCCAAAATCGGATAAAAGAGCGAATGTGTTCACGGTATCTCTTTGGGATTTTAATCATTTCCTGTACCTCAATTTCTAATGTAGAATTAATTATTTTTAATTTAGATGAACATATGGTATTAAGGATAAATTGATATATTAAAGGATAAATTGAACTTAATTTTTATTAAAACGAAATTAAAAAACTAAACTGTTATGTTACATAAGGGAATTTGTACAAATATTGTAGTCCGAAGGCAGAATTGTTTGAAAGTAGTTGGTTTGAAATAAAGTAATTTTTTTTAAATCTGTAAACGTGACTTCAGTTAACCATATTTTTTAGTTACAATTAAATGAAACTACGTGATGTAGTATTATTTCTACTTTATTTAATTTCTTTACCACGACCTAGGTTTCGTTGTATTACAACATCTTCAGGTGGGATATTAGCAAAGATTCAATCTTATAATACTACATCACGTAGTTTCATTTAATTGTGAATAATGAATTTCTACAAAATTAACGCCAAATAAATTCAATATTTTTTAGTTAAATTTTGAGACAATGAAGGATGTTGGAAATTGTAATATTTCCAATTTTTACCTTTATCTTAACATTAGCCACCACAATTATTAGATTTTCATTTTTTTAACGAAGTTCAAACACTTAGAGTAATAGAATTAAATCCTGTCCAATCAAATAACATTGTTTAGAGCACAAGTTTTGATCAAAACAAACAAAGTATTATATTAAAAAACACATCCACTATTATTACCTTCATTATCGACTTTTTAATTTTTTTGTATAGCCATTATTGTTTGATTAGCATCATCAGCTTGGCGAAACTATTGTTATGTCAGCGCACTTCATAACCTCTATCTATATATTACCTTTATCTTAACATTAGCCACCACAATTATTAGATTTTCATTTTTTTAACGAAGTTCAAACACTTAGAGTAGTAGAATTAAATCCTGTCCAATCAAATAACATTGTTTAGAGCACAAGTTTTGATCAAAACAAACAAAGTATTATATTAAAAAACACATCCACTATTATTACCTTCATTATCGACTTTTTAATTTTTTTGTATAGCCATTATTGTTTGATTAGCATCATCAGCTTGGCGAAACTATTGTTATGTCAGCGCACTTCATAACCTCTATCTATATATTACCTTTATCTTAACATTAGCCACCACAATTATTAGATTTTCATTTTTTTAACGAAGTTCAAACACTTAGAGTAGTAGAATTAAATCCTCTCCAATCAAATAACATTGTTTAGAGCACAAGTTTTGATCAAAACAAACAAAGTATTATATTAAAAAACACATCCACTATTATTACCTTCATTATCGACTTTTTAATTTTTTTGTATAGCCATTATTGTTTGATTAGCATCATCAGCTTGGCGAAACTATTGTTATGTCAGCGCACTTCATAACCTCTATCTATATATTACCTTTATCTTAACATTAGCCACCACAATTATTAGATTTTCATTTTTTTAACGAAGTTCAAACACTTAGAGTAGTAGAATTAAATCCTGTCCAATCAAATAACATTGTTTAGAGCACAAGTTTTGATCAAAACAAACAAAGTATTATATCAAAAAACACATCCACTATTATTACCTTCATTATCGACTTTTTAATTTTTTTGTATAGCCATTATTGTTTGATTAGCATCATCAGCTTGGCGAAACTATTGTTATGTCAGCGCACTTCATAACCTCTATCTATATAGGTTGGTGTGCATTTCACACCATTTGTCTAATTCATTAAGTGTGCAAGATAGACCCAATACTCATGCCGAATAACTCAAATATTTTTAAAGTCACAGGTGACTTTAAAAATGTATGAGTTATTCTTCATCAATCACCCTTGATTAAATATTGTTGTTAAAATATACAAAAGAATTCTAAAGAAAAAAACCAAACAATGCATTCATAGAATAAAAATAATGTTCGATTGCTTCACCTTTTTCCATCTCATATTTGTTCACCAGTATTACATGAAATGAAAGCTTTACATTTTATATACAACGTCTGTAATGGAAAATCACTTCCGACAACCATGGCAAACTGCAATTTAATATGTCAAAATATCTAACAGATATTTTGACATAAAATTGCCGTTTGATACCTGCTTTGATAGATAGACAGACATCAAGGTACGTGAGTTTGCTTTTCCACTTTTTAAACAAAACATTAAAAATGTTACTTTTTACATCAAGTCATTGTTTTCAATCCTTTTATCAATATTTTGACATTAATTAGCTTTTATTGGTATTTCGACATTAATTAGCTTTTATTGATATTTAGATATTTTGACATTGAGTTCAATAAATTATATACCCTCCTACCCCCAGTAACGGAAAATGTGATGTTGAAAACAATGGCCATTACTGTGGTGACCAGTGCAAGTCAATTTCCACAATTAATATTGTGTATTTTTGATGCATTGAAACATATACGAAGTTCTATCAGCAGTGTGGGATGCGCAGGCAAATTCGGATTCTGCAGCATTGCTATGAACCATGAATGTATACTAACGTTAATTTAACTCTATAAATAACTAAATATGAGTCGTAACTTACACTGTATTGTCCCCTGCTAGTCGTAAGTTACCTTTAATATGAAGTCGCATCTTTTCTTCATCGAGCAGATGTCACATTGGCAGTGAGAAGGCAGAATGAATGAAAATGTGCTGATTATGAAATGTACATAAACGTGCTTAAATTTCTATCATTGTGTAGTAACATTTCGGACCTTCAGTGATATTTCAGGGACCATTTTATGCATATTTTAATTTTATAGATCGCAAAAAGCAATAAAATATATCAACTTGAAAACTAAAAGTGACAGTGTCAGTGATATTAATGAATAGTTTGGCAATTCAGAAACTCATTTTGATCCCAGGGACGATGTTGACAAAAAAAACAATATTGTAATACAACTTGCGAAACATATTGATACCCATATAATATTCAATTGAAGAATAAAATGTGATGGAAAGAGAAAATGTTGGTGAACCTGAGGAAGTTTGTGTTGGTAGAGAAAGTGGCCAAGTCAAAAATTTATCGAAGAGTGCTCCGTTCATACATGTTGGGTTTTCTAAAATTTTAGAAATTATATATAAATTATGTTAAGATGTTTTTAACTCATGAAATTTTAATAGAAATTGTTTCATAAAAAAGTTAGCATAACAGTGAAAACATTAAAAAACTGTAACTTAAAAACCGGATCAGTTTGAATAAATAGACAAGATAACACGAGAAATTGAATGCTTTCTTTGGTGTGATTTCAAATACGTGTACAATCTTTATAGTAAATTATGAAATACCACTCCAATAACAACTCCTAAACTAAGCATTCAATAGTACTAATTTTCAAGATTACCTTTATTTAAATGAAAGTTGACCCCAAAATTTAATAAAGATAACTGTTGAATATATTTGGCGTTAATTTTGTAGAAATTCATTATTCACAATTAAATAAAACTCCGTGATGTAGTATTATTTCTACTTTCTTTAATTTCTTTACCACGACCTAGGTTTCGTTGTATTACAACATCTTCAGGTGGGATATTAGCAAAGAAAGTGTGGGTAATGAACAATAGCGATTTAAGTGAAGAAATAGATGAGTGTTGGATGTATTTTTGTCAGTGACACTATATTTGTAGAACGTATGGGTAATGAACTATAATGATTTAAGTGAAGGAGTAGGGGTGAGTTGGATAAATTTGTGAGTTAAACATTCAAATCATTTTAGGTTCACTATATTTCTAGAAAGTGTGGGTAATGGAAAATAACGATTTAAGTGAAGAAGTAGGGATATGTTGGATACATTTTAACTTAAACATTGAAACAATTATAGTTACACTATTTTTCTAGAATGTGTGGGTAATGGACAATAACGATTTAAATAAAGAAATCAGTGTTTGCTGGATACGTTTTTGAGTTTAACTTTTAAACTATTATAGTTACACTATATTTCTAGAACATGTGGGTAATGAACAATGACGATTTCAATGATGAAGTCGGTTTGTGTTGAATGCATTTTGAGATAAACTTTCAAACCATTCAAATTACATTTTATTTCTAGAAAATGTGGATGTAATGAATAATAATGATTTTAGTGAAGAATTCGGTGTGTGTTGGATACACTTTTGTGTTAAACTTTAAAACCATTATAATTATACTGTATTTTTAGAACATGTGAGTAATGAACAATAACGATTTAAATGAAGAGGTTGGTATGTATTGGATCCATTTTTGAGTTAAACTTTTGAACTATTATAGTTACACTATATGTCTAAAACATATGGGTAATGAACAATGACGATTTCAATGATGAAGTCGGTTTGTGTTGAATGCATTTTGAGATAAACTTTCAAACCATTAAATTTACATTTTATTTCTAGAACATATGGGTAATGAATAATAATGATTTGAGTGAAGAATTCGGTGTGTGTTGAATACAGTTATGTGCTAAACTTTAAAACCATTATAATTATAACGTATTTTTAGAACATTTGAGTAATGAACAATAACTATTTAAATGAAGAGGTCGGTGTGTATTGGATCCATTTTTGAGTTAAACTTTTAAACTATTACAGTTACACTATATGTCTAAAACATGTGGGTAATGAACAATGACGATTTCAATGAAGAAGTCGGTTTGTGTTGAATGCATTTTTGAGATACACTTGGGTACTGCACGTTATATAGAAAATATTACAAACCTCGCTCTGTCTAGCAGTAATAGAGACTTCACAATACCTTCGTCCAAAAAATACTGACAGTTAATTTCGCAATGCCTGCACGATATATTCAAAAACATACAAAAATATCAAAAAATAATAGTAATGCTTTCCATCACCCATCCTTCATCCATTCATCCTCACCCTTCACCCCCTAATTATTTCTCTTGCAAATATTTTAATATTGAATATATTTGGCGTTAATTTTGTAGAAATTCATTATTCACAATTAAATGAAACTACGTGATGTAGTATTATTTCTACTTTCTAATATCTTTTCTTTTATGATTAAACGTTACAATCTTGTTGGATTTGATTGTTTATTTTTCTTGAAGATTGTCTCAAGCGGTTTTTGAAATGATTCCAATGTTTTTACCATATACGTTCCAAATTAAATAAAACTACGTGATGTAGTATTATTCAAATTAAATGAAATTACGTGATGTAGTATAATAAGATCATAGAAAGTAGAAATAATACTACATCACGTAGTTTCATTTAATTGTGAAATATTTTAATGTAAAATACGCGCAATGTTTAGAATTTTATTAAATATAAAAATTATAACGAATCACTTACCTTCAAATTTCGTTTAATATATAATATTATACGACCTACTTACAATGATTTGTAAATGGAAAATTATTTCGACAAAAATTTTGGGTGAATTTTAACTTTTTCTGAGTGTTCTAATTTGGTAAGGGGAGAGCTTTGCGCCCCATTACCGAATTAGAACAATCAGAAAACATCCCTGGATGACGTAATGGTGACTTACACCCTCCCCCCCCATAACACTCAACATTGGCAATAGCGGTTAACTATTTCCTCGCTCTATTTATTCAGACGGCAGCTTAAGAAGTCATCCAGACTTAGGTTGAATATTAAGTCAGAATAAAATTGTCTGTAACTTATGGCACATAAATAAAACTATAAACTTTGCATGTCTGTACTTTTAAAATAATTTCTTTTAAAAATAAACGATGAGAGAGGCGGAAGCATAAATTACAAACTGCGTTAAAATCATTTTTTGGAAGTTTTTTCTGTTTGCTAATATCCCACCTGAAGATGTTGTAATACAACGAAACCTAGGTTGTGGTAAAGAAATTAAAGAAAGTAGAAATAATACTACATCACGTAGTTTCATTTAATTGTGAAAGATAACTGTGATGACAAGTTATGTATTAAAAATTTATGTCCATTGAAAGTTAAAAAACAAATTTAATATTTCTTGTATACGTTAAAAAGAACATTTTATGTCTATAATTATTTACACCATATCAATTATAATTAGATACAAGTATTAATTTACATTTAGGTTATTTCTAGAAAACAAAATTATTTAAGGAAAGGCGATGGTCATAATTTTTGGTCAACATTAGCCTCAACACAACATGTTTCATTTCTTTCAGATTTATCTAACCAATCGTTTTTGAGATCAAGCATGGAAACTGCCATATTTCTGAAATATTTTGAAATTTTTCTAAACAAAATCATAAAAAAAAACAATTATATATTTTTCGGCTCATATTTCGAGAACCTTTCGTTCGATATTACATAAGCCGTACTATATAAACCTTTTTAGTACATAACGTTTGTAGTTAGATTCATATTTCCTGTAACTATAGTTTAAGGCTATAGTCAGATAAGTAAGGACAATAGGAAAATTAATTTAGTTAACACAACTTAAAATTTAACCTTTTAATATTCAAACATTTCTGAAATTGATTGGAGAATCAAAAAAAATTTAAACTTTTTACGACTGAGCCAATCCAGAACAGCAATTTATGCTGTTATTATCATTATGCTTCACACATATGAAAAAAATTAGAAGCATGAATTTGTAATAAACTTAAAAACTATGTCTTTTTTATTAATTTCTTTAATTTGGATAGACTAGATAAAAAAAATCATGCTTGCCCGAAGAGGTCTACTCTATTAAAATGATTTTTTAAACCTAGGCTAACAATTAAACCTGTATATTTTTTAAATTAGACTTGTATATTTTTTAAATTACAACTATGATTTTAATTTGGTTTTGAATATGTGTCATGTTTACAATAATGACATTTAACGCTGGCTTAATTTGCCCAAGCCGTTATAAAGTTAATTATTTTTTGTTCATTTTTCATTGAATAATGACTGTGTTAAATAAATGTACGCTATTATCATTCTATAGGTAATTCACTTACATACACTTGAAAATATAATTTCGGTGCTCTTTTTCTGAAATAATAAATCAAAGATAATTTTTTTCTTGAAATAAACCCACGTAACTTTTGGTCATGAAAAAATATTTTTTCTCTTTATCGTACTTTTGGTTTTTGAGAGAATGACCAACTCTGAGTGAAAATTTAAACCGATATCTGTCGATCAGTTTTCTCACGCTTCTAAAGTGTGCAGTGAACTACACTTATGAAACACCAGATGGCGCTAAATGCGTTCAATTCATATAGTATCGCTGAATACTCTCGACAAATACAATACGCTGTACTTTTTTGACTCTCCATGTGTGCTAATATGGTTTTACATAACCATACGAAACTTAATAATAAAAGTATAATCAATCTTATGTATTATTGTTATATGTTATTTTTATATAATAAAATCTTATGTTTTCATATATACATTCACCATATTGTTTTTTTTTATTTAACTGTTTCTTTTTTCAAATTTAACTGCGGGGAATATATTCTTTCAAGAAACTTTCTTTCAGCGTAGCCTTAGCACCAGAAATATAAAAAAAAAAATTAACAATTTAGTTAGCAAATTTATTAATGTAGAAATGTCGATAAATGACATCTTCATTCATGCAAAAACTAGAAAAGACTTACACCAAACCGTAAACGAAGTCGTCGAAGTGTTAAAAATGGGAGGTTTTAAACTATTTACAAAAAACTGTACTTTTGAAACTAAGAAGTTACCATTTTTGGGTCACATCTTTTAAGTCAAAATATTAGATATAGGCCTAGAAAAAGTACAAAATATTCAAGTAATGAAAACTCCAAGAAATAAAAGAGTTACAAAAACTCTTAGAAATCATAACTTACTTAAATAAGTTTATTCCAAACACATCATAGACCTGACAAACCTATGACGAGAATTATTACATGAAGGGGAGGTCACCTGGAATGTTCCTTACATAAATAAGCATTAACAATAAATAACTATTCGGAAAAAGAAAACAAGTACTATTAAATCTACCAGCACTAATGGATATGTGACATATACCTGGAATTTTAACATTTGACGTAATCTCACAAAAAAATTGGGACGACACTTCTTTAAGAAGGTCGACCAGAAGCTTATGGAGGAAGAGTACTGACCAAATTTAAGCAAAATTATTTTTATGTTGAGTAAGAAGCACTCGCTACAATTTTTGGATGCAAAAAGGTGCGGATTAATGAACATATATGGTATTGAATAAATTTGGCGTTAATTTTGTAGAAATTCATTATTTACAATTAAATGAAACTACGTGATGTAGTATTATTTCTACTTTCTTTATGTTCTTTACCAGGACCTAGGTTTCGTTGTATTACAACATCTTCAGGTGGGCTGTTAGCAAAGAAGAGTAACCTAGGTTGTGGTAAAGAACTTAAAGAAAGTAGAAATAATACTACATCACGTAGTTTCATTTAATTTGGAACGTATATGGTAAAAACATTGGAATCATTTCAAAAACCGCTTGAGACAATCTTCAAGAAAAATAAACAATCAAATCCAACAAGATTGTAACGTTTAATGCTTAATATTGCATTATACTCACCAAACGTAATGGTTGAAAATGGCACAGAAATACGTTTGGCAGATTTTTTGAGTCGTGATTGTAATACTATTTATCTAAAATATAACCAAGGAAAGAATCTCGAAGTAACAGTCATTCTACCAATATCACTGAATGCTAAGGAGGAATTAATTCAAGGAATAGAAGAGGATCCACATTCACATTACCTCAAGCTTCAAAGGAATTGACACATCTTAAAAGGCTAATTTTCAAAGGCGATAAAATAGTAGTACTAAAAACAAAAATACCCAGAATGTTACTCAGTATCCACCAAGGACATTTAGATGTACAAAGCTGCTTAAGGAGAGCTCAACAATCACTTTATTTAAAAGGATAATATGACGCTATTGTAAAACCAGTCAGGGTTGTTTTGTCTGTGAACAAACACAAAAAAACGATACCAATTATATCGTACTAGTTAAGAGTATCCCCACACTTCTCAGGCAAATATGACATCATATGCGACATCAGATGCATTTGAACTGAAAGAAAAAAACCACTTGGTGATCTGAGATAGTTATTCAGGATACTTAAATTTTCAAAGACTAAAAAGTCAAGCATCCTATGAAGTGATTGAACCGTTAAAAAATGGTTCTTCGTATATAGCATACCATAATCGTTGGAAAGAGGCAATGGCACGCTATAAATATCCAAAGAATTCAAGGACTTTAAAAAAAACTGCGTTTTAACCATGTCAGGTCCAATTCACATCACATTAACCTAAAACCTTAAGTAATAACTACCTGAGAAGGTAGTTCAAATTGCAAAGAATCTAATAAAGAAAGGCAGTATCGACAAGTCTGGTGTCCAGCTTGTTCTCTTAAATTGGAGAAATACACCAATAAACGATAACTTAGTCTTTCCAATTAACACCTTCAAGCAGAATCATCAGATAACCGATATTTACAATTGACAGCAGTTTAAAACCGAAAATAGTTCCAGGAGTAGTATCCGAACTTGAACATCTACGAAAGAAGCAAGCTAACTACAGTAACAAATACATTTAACAACCAGTTAATTTTGAATTTAATGACAATGTGAGACATAAACTCCAATGGGAAGGAGCAAGGGTGGTAAGGAAGCCTGAATGTTTGCCAAGATCTATAATCATTGTAAGAAATAAAGACCAAATTTTAAGGAGAAACTTCAGTTATTTGGGCAAGATGCAAGCAGACCTCGCTAGCAGCAATAGAGTCGTCGTTCCTGAAACCAAATATGCTACACACCAGTAGAAGTACAGGTTCAAAAACAACTTCAATCGCCTGTTGCCCATAAGTCACTCCATCCATGCCTACATCACTAAAACCTAATGACAAAAGGAATACTTCAAAATCCTGCCCTAGTTGGCAAGTAGACTATTCACAGTAGTCAAACCTCAGTGATAAACAAGATTTGAAAAGGTTATAAAAACGAAATAATAAGACTTTATTTATAAGAGTTAAAAAAAATAAAAAGACTTGATTTGTAGGAGTCTTTATATCATTTGAGTGTACAAACGTGATTGTCAATTATTAGATACCAATGTTTCAATTTTATTTATAAAGAAAGGGAAATGTGACGTATAGACCTAGTCTACCACCTGGCGGTACAACATCATACTAATATACGTAATAATTGTAATGTCAAGTTTAAAGCAATAAAGCTTACTTTTTGGATACAGAATTTGGGGGGGGGGCACAACCAAGTTCGCAACGAGTGTCAGTTGAAGTAAATTAACAGGAAAAAACTCATGCCGATCGCTTGCTCGCAGACACGCGTGCAACTCAAAACTGTAGGCACGTGCACGGAAGCGCAAAAAACACCAGTCGTAATATAAATAAGATCGAAGTGGTAACATTCCCCGCGTAATTCCAACGTATTAAATAAAATCGTAATTATTTAAAATCACCAATTATTGGTGTTTATTTAATTGAGTGTTTATAAAATGGCGTAGACACTAAGAGGTAGACACAATAAAACATGTTTCGGATAAGAGAGAGATAAATAAATTCCAGGATGTCCAAAAAAAAAGGATGAAAAAAAAAAAGAAAAAAAAAAAAATATATATATATATATATATTTTATATGCATATATGGGTATTATCACTTACACGAAAACATATATACGTATAGAAAAAACGTTCATCCTTTTGATGGAAAAGAAAGGATGAACGTTTTTTCTATACGTATATATGTTTTCGTGTAAGTGATAATACCCATATATGTATATAATATATATATATATATATATATATATATATATATATATATATATATATATATACCGCATTTTGATACGTTTGTATACCATAACCTGTCTATCATAGACATAAACACTGGATTTCACGATCCGCGCCATTATGTGGTCTCAAAAGCGAGAGAGAGACAGATAACAATTATCAACGAATATCAATATCGCTTAAATCAATAAGCACACGTACCAACTTGGTTATCCCACAAGCTGGGACAGTCAAATCGAATTTCGCGCCACACATTCCAGCGATTGGCTCGACTTGTCAGTATTGTCTTTACTTCTAGCTGTGATAGAGGCTTTCTTATGCCTCCTTTGCTTTCGGATATTGCAAAAGACAGAAATTGCTATGAGCATCTACCCAATTACACAAAAATAAAGCCGCTAAGTACAAGTAGAACAAACGCAACAAAGGTACCGTACGGACATGGCCATATAACGATAAGGGTACATAATATTCCTATTAAATTATTTAAGAATATCAATATTATTTTTCAACCTGTATACATATTGCCTAGTATATCTTTTTTTAGCAGCAAAATATTTTTGTAAACATTTTCAATAATACTCTTTCAACTAAGTATCTTACATAAAATTCTGAAATTCTGAATAAAATATTTAGAATATGTTCTTTCAACTGATAATCCACACGATACAAAGAAAAAATGCTGTATTTTATTTGTCCCCTCAAGTTTTCATGATTCTACGTCGAACAATTTTTTTTTTAAAATATGGGCCTCTTAAACGAGGCAATACCTCTAAAACGATATTATGTATAACTCGAATAATTTTGGAGTTCTTAGAAATCGCCCTTCGAACAAATTGCTGCAATGCATCAATTTGTTCCTCATCCTCTGACATTTTCGCCAAGCATCTGCACGCGCAAGCAAACAATAAAAAATGACTGATTTACGCGATCGCTCTGGCGCGAATGTCAACGTTTGGTTGGGCAATTTAATACACACGGTACGACTTGTTTGGCAACCGGAGATGGTTGACGGTTTATCCGAAGCAATTAAAAAGTTGTCGTAATAATAATAATTGTTCAAAAGTATTTCCACACGTCACAATTTTGTCAGGGTCGTGATTGGTCTGACGACCAAATTGCTATGTGCATCTAGCATTTAAATCTGGCGCACATTTAAGAAAACGGTCCCGTTAACGCACCGCGTTGGAAAAGTATTTATATATCACTTTCATACAGGCCGTCCTCAAAGCAGCAACGCAGCAACCAAACGCGGTAGCGCGTCGCTTGTCGAAAGTATTTTAGTGTGCGTATGGTTGCGACGTTTTCATGTCCAGCACGCCTTAGTGTGCGATAGACAAGTGAATTTGACATTTTAACAGGGTTCCGTAGTTGTACGTATCTCTTGAAATGAGTATTGCTAGTTAACCGAGACAAATTTATTTGGAAATTCTAATCAAATGCCTGTGAAAATGATGTGGCTTAAAATGAAAAATTGTAAAAGAAACCTCATTTCAAATTCCTATTCAACAATATTCTACTCGATGATACATACGAAAGAAAATTCATTTCCGCTTTACGTATAAAAAAAATATTTTTTTATACTGGAAATCTATTGACAAAATATTACGTTTCCTTCTATTTCAAGCGTTAACCGACCATCAAATTTAGTTCGTCGGACTTAAGCCGCAAACTAAATTCATTTGTATAGCTTCAGTTATTGATACATTTGGCACAGACAGCCAGATGTATCAGTAGCTGAAGCTATACAATACGTAGTTTATACGAATATCATGCTTTCGGTTTTATCGAAGCGTGCAAAAATTACGACAGCTGTAGTTACGAGTTCGAATTCAGTCAGAGTCTGAAATTTTCGTTATGAGAAAATTCTAACGACGACGTCAGAATTTTCTCATAACGAAAATTTCAAAAGAAAGTATTGAATAGTCAGATGACGTCGATAGAATTTTCTGATAACTAAAAGTACTTGCGGTAAATTACGAAGCCATTGATTAATTCTTAAATTTAATTAAACTTCTACAACTGATACAGTGATGAGAAAGCTCTTAAAGCTTGTGCGCTGGATTCGGTTTTTCATTTAAATAAGCTGTCAAGCACGACTAGAATCATACTACAAGAGTTTCGTACACATTTTTGCACTTAAGCTCGTGTAAATGATACATACATAATAATTCAATTAAAATACAAATATTTATTTATCACTAGATATTGCGTACTATGTCTTTCACTGAGGAAAAACTTTATGCATATTCAAATAGTTTAGAGATGTAAAGTAATCACTGTAACGTTTCTGTAATCTTCTGGTCTACTTTACCAAACTGATTTTTTACGATTTTTTGTTCAATAACTTCGGAAATAAGGGAGGTGGCGGGAAGGGGGATATTGGTCTATTTTCGCCTTTTTTGAGGTGTCTCTTTAAATATACAATTTAAAATTAAAAATATATACTATATACTAAATGATAACCCACATAATACACACAAAATTGAAAAAAAATTCTTTTCTTTTTGGCATGGACACACATATTTATAAAACCTTCAAAATTAATAAATAAAGGTTAAAAGTTAATACTTCCCCTACATGTGTAATGGGCGTGATTTTTTTAAACCTCATTTAATAGACTATCGTTGAATATGTCCAAAAATATTAGAAGTTTGACAAAGACACTTTTTCGATACAGGGATCCGTTTAAGAAGTATTAAGTTGTAAAGTTTGTTTTTCGTATCATATCAAAAAATTGTCACAATTTCATAAAAAAACAACAAATGTCTCACAAAAAACAACAAAAATCATTAATTTGTAGTTATATAATATAATTTCTTTAAATATGCGCCTCTCAAAATATAGTAGACAATATATTTTCGATCTAAAAAATTAAAATTTAGTAAATAGTTTAATAGGAATATTATGTAACATTAAATGCTTAATATGTACGGGATCCGCTTAATGCGATTCCACTCGTACTTGACAGGTTTTTTTTGAAATGTAAAACTACGTGCATAAAAATATTTTTAGTTGGTATAATTGTTTATTTTTGAGTGTAAAATGTTTTTTTAAGTTTATTATACAATTGATTATTTTTGACAGCTGCTTTAAAATACGCCTTAATTTTATATCTTTGTAAGTTTTTATTGTTACCTAATATAATTGCATTAATGCTCGTTTATACTTTTGTATATGTTAAACGTGTAGTGAAAATTAATTGTGATATAAATGAAAAAAATTGAGAAAAAACAAATTTGAAAACATTTCTCGCGAGTAATGTTTTTTTCCAAATCGATCTCTAAAATATAAAATCGCAAGCGACGTTTTTTTCAAATATGTCGTTTTTAAGATATTTTATTTTATGTCATATCAAAATAATTGTCAAAATATTATTGGTGCTAAATTACATTCATACCCCGTTATTTAATTAGTTATGAGTAAAGAGCCAAGCTTGATTTATGTTCATTAGTATTCTTTTTAATTTATATTTTACTCGCTAACGTACTCGACGATAATAGCCCCTTCATATTTAATAAATAATACAAAAATTCAAGCACATAGTATACACATAGAAATAATTTACTTAAAATATTTCACATAAATTCTTAAAGTACTTACCGAATTTTTTATATAGCGACCGCGTCACCTTGTCAAAGAATTCCTTTCCGAGGGTAAAGTATTACTTCAAATCAATGTGATGCAGAATGCTTTCCTCTGTGCTGTGTGAGTTTAAAGCACTGGCAGAAGCAGGAGCTTCATTCGGCCTGATCTGAAATATTATATATGTAGGCATAACAACAATTACGGTAATAAAATGAAACCTTCCTTATCGGTACGTTGTCGAAGGACCTGCCCCATTATTACAATATTAGTGTAATTAATATTTAAGGATACAAAAATGTATAGATAGCCATCTATCAAAAATCGAATCATTGCTCATAAGCATACTGAAATTAATATTTTTTCAAGTAAATGTTAAATAGAAACAAGCCAAATTCAATGTATTATATACAGGTCAGAAACGTAATAAACAATTATTTTAAAGGAATAGAACAGACCAAAATATTTTTTTATTCGAAGATTATCGCCTATATAATAAAAATTAAAATCAGTAAATTTATTGAATTTATAAAAAATTGAACAAGTAACACACAAGTGCACACAGCCGCGAATGCAATCAGTGCAGAAGGCGTTGCGTGATTGAAGAAGGTAGGAGAAAAATATTTCTTGAGGCGATTTAAAGTCGGCGTTGCCAGCTGCGATTTATTATCTTAAATTAAACGACCTTTATTCGAAATGTATTTATATGTTTCAAATTAAAAATTATTTTTTAAACTTGTAATATTTTACCCCAATTTTTTTTTGTAATTTATTTTTACTACAAAAGTAAAACAATTACAAAAGATTAAAACCGTGCAGTACTACGGGAACAATAACTAAATAAACAATAACTAGCGTGACCCGTGCGAAGTCTTCGCATTATTTATTCCATTATGAAGCTCAGATGACAGATCAAACAAATATTTTACTAAAATTGACATATAGAGGCGCAAGTATCAAAAGCGTTGAGCTAAAGCGCCACTTTATTTATACGTGAGTGGATTTGAAATTAAACAAAAATTTTACCGACCGTCAATCATATTGACGTTGAGCCGTTAGATGGCAGCATTGCTGTTTTGTGTATATAATTTTAATAATTAATCAATTTGCAAAAACAATAGCAATAATAAATTGTTTAGTTGTGGATGCCGGTAGAGCAAGCAATTATCTATAAAATGATATATAATTTATGTGGATTAGTTGTGAGGTTTTTTCTAAAAAGGGAGAGTAACATCTTAACCTTAGCGTATTAATATATATGATGATGATGATAGTATGGTTAACACAATGATAATGACAAAAAAAATTGGTTTTATTACTATTAGGCAAGTATTTCCAAATATTGGTTTCTTAAACATTGTGACCATCGCTGTCGATCTTAATGTAAAGTAACAACTCGTACAAAATAATTATTAATATATCATGCAATGTTCGACTTATTCTCGTATTTACACAGAAAATATATTAACCTACTTGAGGGAAGATTATAAAATTCAATATTGCATTTTGTTTGAAAGACGTGTTGATTTACGTGTATCATTGTAATATGATAACGAATAAATAACAATGTAATTTTTTTATTATTCATCCCATTATTATCACTACTTATGCTGTTTATTTTTTATCAGAAATTTCACTGATAAAATGACAAACATTTTAATAAGAATTAAAGGATGATTTTGAAATTTAAGAAGCGTATCTAAGAAGTAGAATTTTTTTTTCTATTTAAAAATACTTTCGACCTTTTGAAATTAAAAACTTTTTAGACATTGGAAGTTTGAAATGCATAGTATTAGGCTATAATCCATTCTATTGCAAAAGGAGATCTTTATAAACAAACGAATTTGACAGTTAAAACATGACTGGCACAAAGACATATTCGTCCTCTTCACGACTATTTAATAACTATTTTATTAAACCATATACATAATCAAAATATTAACTTAAGGAAATTTCACCAGAAATAATGTTATAAATGCAAGTATTACACTGTCATTTCACTAATACGAGTTTTGTTATTTACTGGGTTAAAATGGAAAATTTCCAATTTTAATTACGAAAGAATCAGATGTTTGAAAAATTGCATTAATGTACTCAAAGTTTCGATACTGAAAACTTCTGAATTATGTATGCTATTCTTTAATTTTATAAGGTTTTAGAGTGAGATAGCTACAATATGTCAGATTCCACTACTATATTTCTAGATTTGATTTCATTATATATGAATATACTTATGTTATATTTGGCGTACAGATAATGAAACGAATATTGTCACGTGTTATTTTCTTTTCAAATAAGTGTTGGTACTACAATATTTTGCAGTGTAGACTATACATTTTAAAGTCACTTTAGGATAATGTTTTTTTATAATAGCTGAGCTTTTATACTTATTTCGATGTATATTTTCGATTATTTTTTAATGTTAGATATATTTATTTCAAAAAGCATTAGAAAAAGTTTTAACGTTAATATTCACAGTATTTATATACACTTCCAATTATATATAATGACCCATAGCGCATAAGTAACAAAGGTGAAAATGGGTTGACAAGTGAAAAGACAGAGATGCTATGTTGCCACTCTATTCTCGTATACAAGAGCGCATTTGTAGTCAAACTCAATTATTAATTTAGACAATTTCGAAATCTCTTTGTGTTCAGTTGTGTTGCGATATGGAACTCCGTTGTCACAACAAACACAAAGAGATTTCGATATAATAGGTCGATTTGGACCCATATGTTGGCCTCCAAATTCAGCAGATCACCCCTCTGGACATCGTCTTGTGGGATTTATTAAAGGCTTAGTGTTTTAGAAAGATTGTAACAGTGAAATAAAGATACGTGCAAATATTATCGCTGCTTTTGACAAAATTTAAAGTACCAATAACCAAGGCATTTCTTCATTTAATAAAGTCCACGTACAAATAAAATAACGTGTGCAAAAATGTATCGAAAACTAGTGATGACATTTTGAAAATGCTTATGTCAATTAATTTGTTCTTTAATTTTCAATAACTTATGATTTTGTAACTTATTTTTACTACAATCGATTGAAAAATCAATGCAGTCATAATTTGATCTATTATCCGTGCACGCCCTTGGCGATCATAGGTGAGTACTGATTTTATTTTAGGTGACTACAAAATATATGCATACATATAAGTGGCGAGCACTCATACATAGATTACCAATGTACATAGGTTCATACTATTATATTACAATATGCTACTATTAAACATAATGTGGTGTAGTATTTAAAATCATCAAACGCCTTTAATTACGAAATCATAATTATACCCATATATACCCATACGTACTGCATACAACCATACGCAATCGTCAAAATTCATCCATACATAATACCCAATTTAGGCATTCGCCTCGCCATTCCTTTGATCTTGTTCAAAAAACCGCTATCGATGAGAGCGTCGCGAGTGATGAGGCGAATCACGTGGCGAATGGCGAACGATTCGCAACGCAAAGTAGCACGAGCATTAAAAGCTTAGGCTATGTTCAAAATAGACTTTTTATTATCTATTAAAAATCTAACGTGTCAATATTTTTCTGAAATATATTCTGTTTTGCAACCTTCTGGTGGAGCACAATTCAAGGTTTTTTTTTCAAATAGGGGTTGCGGACAGCCTGTATATTATAAACACTAAACTAAATGCATTTTTAATGGTCTTATATAAAAACGCATTATAAGAGACATAGTACAATATTAAGCGGGAAATGATATAATAATTGAAGCATTGTTACGAAAAAAAACATATATCTAGGTTTGTAGATTCGTACAAGTAATTAAAAAGTAGTGTATGTATGTCAATGGCTATATAAAATATAATGTTCACCTTATCTGATAATCATCGACAAATGATTAAGTATTAATTTCAAATTGGCGTACCCTATATTCATTTTGATACTACTTTTATAATCTGAAAAACATTTAAAAAGACACAAGAAAGCATTTTTGATGGTCTTCAAATACACTCTCATTGCAATTTGGATAAAATCTTTCATGCATTGATATACAGACTTACATTTGATCAGTCAGTGGGCTGATGGGCGGTGTCTTTTGATTAACCCAATTAAATCGCAGGCTATTATTATAGGCAGAAACTTTTGTCAAAAATATCAATATCTAATTTATCACAGCTATTGATTAACGGTTATGTTATTCCTTTTATTTCAATGATAAGAGACCAGCATCTCACATGGCATTATTGAGTAAATGATGTTTGTCGTAAGATTTTCTTCAAAATACATGCTCTCAAACGGCTTCAAAATTGTCTTCCACTGCGAACTAAAATACAAATTTGTCAAACTTTACTTCTGCCTATTCCTGATTATGGGGATGTGTGCTATTCATGATGAATATAAATGAACATTTAATCAATAAATTAGAAAGACTTCAAAACCATCATATGTCCGATTATTGTTCACGACTTAAATGGTTAAAGATTCGTGATCGAAGCAACCTTCATCTTCTATGTTTTGTATATAATATCCTTAATAATCCTGTAACACCTTCATACCTTAATTCTAGATTCCAACACCTGTTATCCCACGACCTCGAACTACGATCGAAAAAGAAGTATATCCTCCTAATCCCTCAACATAGAACGGAATTTTATGGAGAATCCTTCCGTATATTCTACTCGAGTTTAGAATGAACTGACCACAAATTTACAAGTGCGCCCTCGTTGTCTGCGTTCAAAAGTCGTCTGAAAAAACATTATCATAACTTGGCAGATCCTAATCTCTTCCATTATAATCCATCCTTCTTCCTCCCTACTCATAAAGTGTCGTTTTGCTTTGGTTTTTAATTAATATTATTTTGTTACCACACAATATTATATATTTTATATTTTAATCACAATTAATTAACGTTTAAAAATCAATAACAGTCTGCCACAGTACTTAATGTTCTCATCTAATTCATTGTGGTTGACTGTGAGAGATTGCTCTTGTTGCAATAAGTCTGCCACTGTATACTTAGTTTTCTAAGCTTGCAGAAATAATAAATAAATAAATGCACCTTGATGATAATATTATTTTAATATCAGACTATGATAAAATCATCAGTCTGTCAGATAGATACGCTTAATAACAATGGTTGAAACAAACATTATTAATGTAAAAAAACGATAAATATGTTCTGTAACTTCAGATAGGATGATGTCGAGGCACAGGTTCATGGTGAATGTAATTGTCATAACGTATGCAGTGTATTTTTTCTGTGAAATATTGTTGTATTTCGTATATTTTCATACATTAGTATATTTTACGTTTTTAAAAAATTATTTTAATGATTGCTCAAAAATTAAGAATTTGTGATTATTTTGTAATACTTTAATATTCTGTGTAACTAATATTTAACTAAAGTACTATTTCCATCGAAATTTGTTGGTATTATTTTAATATTATGTTTTTTATGTAACAGTTACATTTACAAATTGTTCGAAAGACTTCGTCTTGAATTTCTCTTGAATATAAAATATAATCTATATAATATAAGTTACGTGGGTATATAGTGTAAATGTGCACACCAATCAAAAAATTACGAATATGTTTTAATTTCAAATACTAAATAAATTCATGTTAAATTACTAACGTGAAAGTAAGAAAACGGTTTAAAACACCTTACCTACTAAATCGGTTTGTTTCCAAACATTCTTTTTTTAAATGGAATGAAATATAATAGAATTATCCGCAGATATGACATTTCACTATTTCCTGTAATAATATCATTTAAGTTTTATTCTTGCTTTCATTCCACAGAATTGTGCAATCTTTTCCAAAGGGTACTCCTTTAACGATAATGGATTTTGTACACAAAAGGACAACAAATATTGTTTATGATCAAATAAAATAATTTAAAATTTAAATTTGCCGTGCGTGTGGCAACGTCGTATTCGAGTAGTTACTAGAATATTGCTTTCACCTTGAAATTGTATCGTTTTAAAAATTTAATGTCGGTTGAAGGCGGTAGATTCATAAATTATAATAACTATTCGTGTAATATTTGCTTTTCACAAATACCGATTTAAGATGTATATTCTAAAATATATCTTAAAACTTACGAATGAAGTTACGAGATGCAAGGAAGACAGTATCGAATTAGATTAAAAAATGTTAAGAAGAGAAGAAAAAATATTATAAAAACATGAAATTAAATTTCGAATTCAAAAATCAGACACCATTTTGCATCATTTATTCCTTTTTCAAAACAAACTCGCGGGCGATGATGAGTTTTTTTTTAATATTGAACTATTTATAATCGTATTATCGCTTATTTATTTATTAGTAGCAGCGCTTGCGTGTTCATTCGCATAAAATTCGGAATGAGAATAGTTATTAGGAATAATTAATATTATAATTTATTTGTTTGTTCTGGTTTAATTTTGCAAGAAATATTAGTATAAAGTTTACCAAAAGGTTAATAAATGGTGCCAATATCGTAATACTCACCGAGTCAGTCTTTTTTTAATCTGTAATATCCAGATAAAGAGTATCGTGAAAATTACCCGAGGATATAAACTATCACCGTACCAAATTTCATTAAAATTCGTCAAGTAGGTTTCATGTGATTGAAGAACAAATTAGCAAACAGACAAACGGACATAGAAACAAATATTCTAAAAACAGGTTTAATAGTTTCTTTTAACTTTTTATACATTAAAACAATAACTCTTTTAAAAATATTTTCCATGTACAGAATTCACTCTATTACAGATTTATTACATATACTACGTATCGATTTTGCCAATACATACGTGATTTATATTTTTCCGAACGGCAGTGGTTATGAGTGATTTATCGCATGTTAAAAACAAATTAAACGGAATTTATTTTATGTCATTTTTCATATTTAATTGAATAACAGAAACGAATATTTCTGAGCGAGTAAAATCATTACGGATATAATGTCACATTATAACAAATAACCTGTTACGTACAATTGAAATTAGTTCTTATTTTTTTGTTCCTTGGAATTAGAAATTCGAAGATTTCGTACAAATTTGTTTCTACTAAACTTTTTACAAGTGCTATTATTTTCCACCATGTAAATATTGCCTGGTAAACCTTTCGCAGGTGTAACAATATTGTGAATTTATCAACAGCTATGAAACTTAGAACCATAGTTGCAATTTTCGAGTAAACTTTAAATAAACTTTTAGTAAACATTTATGATAATTATAACTTTATCAGTTTTGTAAATGGGTCAGGGTGACATAATTTTTTCGGTACTTTCTGAAATATATCTAGAACTATTGTAAAAAATTCGGAAACCGATTTAGACGAGACTTTTAGTCAGGGTTGCTCTTCTTTTTTGAAACAAAGACCCCTAACATATTTTACAATTTATCAACAGTAATTTTTAGTCTAAAATAAATAGAGAAATTAAAAATATCGATGTAACTAGAAGTAAATTATTGATTTAACTTCCTAGAATTTAAAATAATGAAACTATATTCATTTTCTGTAATTGTATTTATATTTAACAATATTTAAATTTATCGTGTGACCGTCTATAAACAAGTCATTGTAAACAATTTTGAAGTTAAATATAAGTAATTATATACCACGAGGAAGTAAATAAGTTCCATATCACTCGGTTCGAGATGCCGGTTTAGCGAAAAGACGATGACTACGCGAGCACGGATAGTTTTCCGTTTTTTTTTTCAGTAAATATCGAAGGAACATTTTTTGAACATGTTCAATCATCAGGCTTTATTTAATCTCAAGTGGGTTCCAATTAATAGAGAGGGCTTCTAACTTATTTCGTACTAAAGTCATATACAATAAGTTAATTGAGGAAACACATCGGTTACTTGAGGAAATTCCCTAGCATTATGCTACAAAATCGAAGCTTTTTGAATGACTTTTTCGCTACATCTACCAAGTAACCATGAAGAATCAGGTGCCAATCGAAATGAACTCCTAGTTTAACTACTTTAATACGGCAGAAGAGCGTCCGCCAATGTGTACATATATTCTAGTGGAATAAGCGCTCTACTCTAGCTCGCTGCATCACAGAGCATTTGGGGGAACCGAACAGCAGATCGCTCCACTCGAGAACAGCATCGACATCGCGTTACAGCAACTTGCATTCTGCTTTACTTCCACTAGCTGAAAAAATCTTGATGTCATCCACAAATGGAAGGTAATGTCCAGTTTTAACCTCGTTACCAATATATTTACCATTGTATTTGTATTTTAGAACAGATATATTCGAACTTAAGATAAATTGTACACACGTTACTGCTCGCGACATAGTTCGCATAAAGTTTTAGTTAATACGGCGAAGCATTCCCTGTAACAATATTTGGATCTCAAAAGCGTCCTTGAGTGGAATGAAAGTAATTTATATTCTGATTTGAATTGCAAGGAGAATTACTGCGACGATCTCAATAATTTCTAAGATTGCTGCGTGGAGAGGTCCGATAATTATCTATATTTAACGTAAACAACGGGTATCCTCAGTGCTCATTCGTTGCTCAGTGTTATTTAAAATATATATTGTACATGTAGTCCCGGTGCGTGTTTTCAAGCTACAATTTTTCATATTTTATAAAAATAAAAATAAGATAAGTTTAATATGAAAACAAATTATATATGCGATTTAAACCATATTTAACTACCTTTTGGCTCATCTTCAAAACCTAAAGAATGTCTTTTTGGATTAAAGTGATAGTTTAAAGTAGTTCCGTCACTGTTTTCGTTTAGTAATGTTATATTTCCGTAAAAGGTTTCCCTTTTCCTAAATAATCCCATCAGAGTAAATAAAATTGTATTCTAAGGTGCCCATCTATTAGCAGCGCAATTATATCAAAGAAATTGGCGCTGAATATATTTTTAAGCTTTGACGTTTTCCACAATTCAAAAGAAAGGTTCTCTCATGTACAATGAACCGTGGAATCTATGAAGAAATACAAAAATAATAGCATAAAATATCGCATTGGTGATGAAAGCAAATAATGAACAAAATGTACGTTCATATTAAAAAGTATGGATACATTGGATATGCAATTCGAACTCACATTTAACCAATTTATTTTGGTTACCGGCTAATAAGTATGCAAGTTAGTTGTCGGAGAGTACACAATGTACTAGTGCAGTTTAGGGAGATAATTATATAATTACTGCTGTGCGTATTCCATTATTTCTTACTTTAATTTTATACTCAAATATACTTCTATTAATTACAATTAATAAACTCATTTCCAACGTTTCAGAGTCAAATTTGGCTTACTTGCTTGAGGCTCGCTTTACAAAATGCAGTTATATAACGACGTCCTAATTAAACGATACGACACACTGAAATTGAGTTCTACCCACCACTGATCTACAATTAACACCGTCATCGTTGAAGATTATGCATGGATATCTGCCGGGTCCAAAACTAAACAATTATAGACGCAATTAAAATCAACTAATCATGTGCAATAAAAGTAACATTAAATCATGTGCAACAAAAGTAACATTAAATCATCAGCAACAAAATAAATATCACGTCCGCCGTTAACCGACGTTAATAAAATTAGAACATTTAATTTTTTTCGACTACCCGTAGGTCCAACCATAGAGTAACCAATAAGAGGGATCACCGGAAGTGAAAATTTGAAACGCTAATGTCGAACTCCTCAGCAGAGGGCGTTTAGACGTATTCAACTTGCGGGTTAGGCGCCATACTTTTTCTTGCTGTCTAGCGTATAACACACGCATGGCATTACTTCGTGTTGAAAAAGTGCAATATTGAAAATTCTTGTGTGGCCTCTCACATATATTTTCTACGGAAAAATTTTATATTTAATACTGTTTTTTATAAGTATTTTCCTATTCATTTACGTACCAATAAGTTATTTTTATTGTATTATAGTTTATAGTAATGGCGTATATTGTTACCGGCTGTCATAACACTCAAAAAACTACCAAATAATTCTCATTTTTTAAGCTTCCAAAATGTGAAACTCTGTAAGTATCGTTCGTTGTTTAATTTTGTATTACCAAATAAGATAAGAAAGTATTTTTTAAATTCCGTGAACGTAGTCACACGTACACACGTGTATAATTATTTTTATAACCACAAATGTGTGGTTATAAACCACAAATATGTCGTAATTTTTGTTTGTTTATTATTATCAAATAATATAAGAAAGTATTTCTAAATTCCGTCAACGTGAACATTTACACCTGAATAACTATGTTTATAACCACAAACTATGTCGTAATTTTTGTTTGTTTATTATTATCAAATAATATAAGAAAGTATTTCTAAATTCCGTCAACGTGAACATTTACACCTGAATAACTATGTTTATAACCACAAACTATGTCGTAATTTTTGTTTGTTTATTATTATCAAATAATATAAGAAAGTATTTCTAAATTCCGTCAACGTGAACATTTACACCTGAATAACTATGTTTATAACCATAAATTAATACGAAATTATTGTTTTGTTCGCAGGGCAGCCGGATTTCAAAACCACTGCTACAGAATTTGCGAGAATAATTTTATAATTCATGATTTTAAAACTATTTCACCTAGGAAATTGTTACAGGTGAATGTAAAGCAGAGTCTAAATTTGCCAACGTAGACCGAAGATGTTACAATGAGAGTGTTGGAACCGAACATGTTGGAACGACTGAGAGACCAGCCGTATACCAGTTTAGAGGCAGAATTAAGCTATTCCTATAAAGGAATATCTAAGGTAAATTACATATGTGTTATTGGCGAAGAGTGGATACAAATTTAACTATTCAAGTTCTGTCAAATTGTTTTTAAGTTTGTTATAGAACAACCTACTGATTTTACCATAAACTAAACATTAATAATTATAATTCATACAGTAGGCAATCTGTACAAAAATGAATAACAGAGATTAGTAATAGCTCAAATTTTCAATATAGTAATTAGGTTAGTTATGAATGTAAAATGCTTAAGTTTTGAAGTTATTATTTGTAAATCTAATATTCAAGGATAAATTTTAAAACCTCCATCTAGGTCAATTTCAATACAAAACATTTTGATTGAACCAAGAATTTTGAACTTATTAAAAGAATAACCCTTTCACGACAAACATTCTAATGTAAAAATTTTGACGAACCCTGGAGGAAATACTTTTAATAAAATATATACTGTAATATTGTAAGAATACCAACTTGAATTCGAAGCTTTAACGAAATTTGGAAATAAATTTCTTCCATTGAGACATGCTAAGAAATAAACACTATAGAATACGCATTAACATCCATATATGTATGTATTGTCCGTGTGTATTTTTCTACTTTCAGCTCAGCAGTAGAGGACATCCATAAACTATTATGGACACAGCGCTGCAAGTTTCTCAGATTATAATCTACCTGAAGAGCGTGAAAGTCAGAGAAACCTTGAAGCATGCTTTTTGAAATCACTTGAGAATTCCAATATATTTGGAATTCTCAAGTAATTTCAAAAAGTAGGTAATTATTTCAATTACCTATTAGAATACTATAATTGTAAAATCTCTGATATATGTTTTGTAAAATTTTAGTTACTCTAAAGTTTTAATAAAAATTTATGAAAATAGAATGTTTTTTAATATATTGATTAATAAATTCCAATTCAATGTTTTATCACAATGCCATCTATGGGTGATAATTCTATCTAGACAGCGCCATCTTTTGGTGTTGGTAATAATTGAAGCGCCACCTGGTGAGTCGGCTTCCAATTATCCATATAAAAGTAGACCACTTTTTTGATATGTATTAGTATGGGAGTGTCCGTTCTGTACTCTATTCTGTGGGCCCAACAAGCTATTCATAATCACGTTGACTATACATAAATTGACGATTTTTAATTTTGAACGCCGAAATCTGTTATGGAATAGTAAACGCAGCTGTATGTCTTTAATTTCCCGTTTCTTTGAAAAATGCCAAACGGTCAGCGGTTGCACGCGAATGGATTCATAAACGTAAGATATTTCACTTATAACTATTTTCAAATATTAATATCGTAAACGTATCCGTTATGTGTATATATAATCGTAGTCTAAATATGCGGAAGAGAAAACCACATAATATTATTAGATATTACAAGTTACGAACCGGACTTAACGCTCTTAAAGACGTTTCATATGACTCGGGGCAATACCGACGAATATATTGCAAAATAATTATTTTGATACAATTATGCCTCTTTATGTACATAAACCGTATAAATACTAGATAGTATGCTCATAAAACCGCCGAGGGTACATTAAACCTCTGATGAAAACTTATAGTTATCTTTTTTATACCCAAAGCGAGGCGTAATGATGAATTTGTACAAGGGACAATGTGAATAAAATGTTGAAAATTTTAAGTTAACCCACATATTAGTCAAAAGGTTTTCTTAGTTTTTACGTCTACCGACATTAAAAATCTACCGACATCATCCTGTCTACCGACATTAATATATAAAACAGTTTGAAATGGGAGGTATTTGGTATACAACGTTGCCAGTCGTCCGATAATTTGATTAAATTATTTTATTTACTCACACTTTAATGTATACAATTTTTTGGACATAATGTGATCCTTGTTAATACAGCAACACTTAGCAGACAATCATGACGATGCAAGTGAAAAGAAATGAATTATTTACTTACTAATATGAAAACAAATAAAAAATTTGAAAAAAATAACAAATGTGAGTACAGAATTCACAACAATTTTCAACGCGTTGAACTAAACATTTTTTTATTTATCCTTCCAAAAATAAATTTTATGCAATGATGCATTTTAGAACATATTTTATTAGTACTAATCAACTTATTTTAAAAATAAATATCATTTCACGTTCTTTTGTAAGGTTCTTTAGTCAAATGTCAAAAACGGAACATTTATAGCCTCATAATGTCCATTTTCTACGATTTTAGATCTATATTAGTGAAATTATACAAATATATGTTTTATGTGGAGATTTCAATTAATTTGTAGCAAAATACTAAAAAAAAATGTATTCGTTGCATCTCCCCGTCTATTTTATATAGAGAGCGGAGCGTGAAATTTTTCATTTTAAGCTCCATTTGTGAAATATTAAGTTTGAAATTGACGCGTAATGGAATAAAAAATTCTATAGGATATTTCAGTGAATTTGCATACAAATTTGAAAAGATCAAAACATTTATGGAAACGGTTTACATTTTTGCTTTTCAACAAATGATAACTGTCTTCATTATTTCAAAAATATTAAATGCTTGTAGAGAGAGATTTTTTCCTATTGTTGCAAACTTTCATATATTAAAAATATTCGTTCTTTTTTGTATAAAATAAGAGAATAAACATATTGGAAACAATTCTGTACAAACCGAATAAACTCTTTACTTAGAAACTATAGATTTGAGATATATTCTATATAAATACGCCCTAAACTTGTCACAAGCGATTCCACTAGTGACCATTTCTGTTTTAATCTAAATATATTATTTCTAAAAGGTGTTTTTTGGTCGAGCGGCTCGATCTCTTTAACTACTGCACCAAAAAAAATTAAAAAAATACCCACTTAAAGTTTATGTTTTCTACTTTGGGCGAAAAATATAAAAAAATTTGAAAAAAATCTTTTTGCTAATAAAAAAATTTATTTTTATAACAATTGGCATGAGCGCCATCTGTGGGCGACACATCAAATATCTTAGCCAAATTGTATACTTGGAACACGCTAGATGGCGATATAGTGCGAAGACTTCCCACGGGTCAGCTATAGTGTACTTATAATACTAATTAATTATTTTACATAAATTATGAAAATAAATTTCGTAACACGTCCATAGAATTACATGGAATATTTTAAACGTCATATTATTACCGTTTAATATATAAATAGTGCGTATATAAATCGATCAAATTAAAATAAATATAATTTAAAACAAAGCGTGGTTATTTCCAAATGTACGAATATATATGCTTTTATGGGTTTCAAATAAAAAATTATTTATTCGGTTTAAAATTACGAGTCGATTTCTTATCAGCTGGCAACACTGATTTTGTATGAGCGAATTGTAGAAATAATATTTTCTCCTACCGTCAGACGCGTCAGACGCATAGATAATATACTAAAGTCAGACGCATTCTGGTCTCCACACGCTACAGGTGTTGTTACGAGTAAGAGCACTTGTAAATACATTTTGTGATTTGATATAGTTTACAGACTGTAATTTAAAATAATTCAATAAACGTGAACTTACACACCATTTTGACATTTATTTATGCATTAAAGATAAAAATGGTGTGTCGTATTAAAATCTCGTTTTTTGAATTAAAATTTCCCCCGTTTTATCACTTTATTTAAAATTTCGGAGTGTTCCGAATATTTTCTGAAGTGGGTATTATTCTATATAAAAATGTTCGCTCGTAATGTTAAGAGCATCTTATTTTTCATCGGGATTAAGAAGAAAAGTAACACATTTACGAGTTTTATTCGGTAGTTATTTAATAGATAAGTTTTACCTAATGTACCTTTGTATTTAGTACTTAAATATATTGAACAATTTGATATTTTTAGGAACTGCTACTAATTTTGAATCCGGGGCCGGAAATTTACAAAATAAAAATAAAGATAAAAATACGAACGAAAGGACGAAGACCAAGTAAGAAGCATTTTTTCGAAGGTAATTGTTGTTTTATATATTTTTAACAGATTTTCTTTTTAAAACTTTCAATTTTCAATATAAGTAAACCAAAATAATTTTCGATAGAAGTAACATATATTAACAATTTTAAAAAAATTAAATTATATCAAGGTTAAATTAAAGCTTTACTAAAATATTTCATTTACATCGGGGAGAGTTTGTTAAATTAAATAATTTGAAAAAAAAAATTTGATTACAATAAGAATATTTTAAAATGAATAATAATAGTTTTATGACGAAAAAATAGTAAAATGAAAGTTAATTAATATTGCATAAGAAATTTTAAATAATTTAATGATTTATTTTATTTAAAGTAAATTTAATTTATTTTATCTTATGTATCATCGTTTATTAAACAAATATTTTATATATAAATATTTTCAAATTTACAAGAGATAATTAATCAAATTAGAGTTTAAATGCAGTTTAGAGCCAATGATATTTTGACAATTTTTTTAAATAATATGAAAAAAACGTGAATTAAAAACGACGTACTTCAAAAAATAGTTTGCAGATCGCGATTATTTATTATAAAAAAATCAGTTTAATTTTTTTTGCAAGGGAATATGTTTTAACCTTTTTCTTTAACTTCATTCTCTTTTTGTTTCATCACAAGTACTCATTAAATAATTTCTTATAATTTATTAGGTATTTATAAAAAGAATATTATTTATATTTAGTTGTGAATAATCAATTTCTACAAAATTAACGCAAAATATATACTAAGTTCAATTAATTTCACCGAGAAATTATCAACATGACAATAAAATATCTTCACACAAAAAACTCGATATACAATAATATTTCAGTGTATACAGTTATTTTCGGTGTAATTAGACATATTATTTTATAAATTATAATACATAAAAAACAAAATGTACAGTATTAATTTATTAAAATTACTTATGAAATGTATATTGATTTGGATTATTATGATGTGTAGTGCCACAACAAAAAAAAATGTTTTTCTATATTGTTCTAAAACACATACAATATAATAATGGGTAAATTAAAAATCGTCAAAAAAGGGCGAACGCAATTTTCCGCATACCTAGTTGCACGTCCATGCGCCTCCTGCCTTGCAAAAGATGGTTCTAACTGTTTTTTTTTTCGCTATCTCTTTCTAACACATAACATCGCTATTCTGAACCAGGGTTATTGCTAATGTGGGTTTTTCTGACATCAACGGATGCTACTGCCGATTTTTTGAGCCTGACATCAGCTGATGCCGATGCGGATGCTTATATCAAAGAATTATTTCCGAGCAAACAAATTAATTTTTTTACTAGTATATTTAAAAACTTTTTTTATTAAAGGTAGGTAATGATCCTCTACAGTTATTTGTATAAAAAACGGTCACATTTACATCAATTATTACTTAATCAGTAACAATTGTTTTATACTGGAATTTCAGTACTATAAACTATATTTAAAAACTAATTAGTTGTCTGCTTTCAGCATAAAGTCAGTTACCGGTAGGTTCATGAATTATACATGCATCGCTCGAAACCCTAGCCGGTGGAGGTGATAGAAATCTCCAAGCCAGTGCAGAAATAACATTCAAATCTTCAGCATTAAACTTCTGTAGTTTGCATATTTGATTACTAAAACGAATCAAATGTTAAAAAAAATTATCTGCTTCTCTGTCTTCCTGTCCGTACTGATGAATTTTACTCAAAGATTAATGAAGTTTATAATATATATTTTACAGATAGTAATCGTGGGACCAATGTTCTAGATAATGTTGGTCCCATGTTAATATACGTTATAGATAGTGACCCTGAGACTAAGTTAGTTTCTGCTTCATCTTGATATTTCAAAAGATTCCAAAGTTATTGTAATGAAAGTATTTCGTAGAAAATAAAGCAAAATCTCTGCCACGCAGATAGTGGGTAGTAACGGTTTGTAAAAACACACAGGAATGGTCAGGGGAATGAGGGACGGAGTGCAAGTCGATCGCCGCAAGATTTAAACAATTAATTATTTACGGCTTTGTGCGAGCTTCACGCGAGTAACTCTTTATAGAAATAGTAAACAGTGCTGTATCTTGATTTATTAATGTAAAGTAACAACAAATTTTATTTTGAATTGGCAGAAATATAAGAAGACATCGAAATTTTGCATCTTAATACTTTCATAAACGACAAGAACATTTTCGCTTATTAAATTAACGAACACAAGGCTTGATGTGCTTCCATTAATTGAATTCTTAATGACCAAAATTACCAACAAAAACGTGCATGAGC
This sequence comes from Druceiella hillmani, assembly GCA_039881145.1. Lineage (NCBI taxonomy): Eukaryota > Metazoa > Arthropoda > Insecta > Lepidoptera > Hepialidae > Druceiella > Druceiella hillmani. The sequence continues at coordinate 1,295,719 of JAYKKI010000145.1, read as the reverse complement.
ATACGGACGGGTCCGTTGGCCCCACTACCAACTTACATCTCGTTATTCGTATCAGCACTACACTTCAGCATTTATCAATGTGGATGCTGATTCTGAAAATAAAGTTTCACTTATGCTTATATCTGCAACAACCTTGTTGTGAATCATCGCTCTCGCTCTTACCTTTATTCATCTATCTATATTATAAATCTATGCGTGTGACATATTTAACTGTCTGTGTAAGTGAAGTTCCCTGTAGATTAATTATTAAGGTAAAATTAATATTAAAATTTAATTAAGTTAGATACATAAAAAATTGATATAAACTTATAATATGAATGAAAAAATCAATTCAAATGTGTAAACGTACAAAATTGGAAAGCAACAAATACTCATCTGTATGACTCAATAGACAAACGCCGTACTATCATAAAGATTTAAAGTTAATATATTGTATAGTTTTTTATTGATTTGACCCAACATCACTGAACTTGGTTCATAATATCTTGAATTTCAGAAACATTTTAAATTTTGTTTTTTTTTATTAGTAATTGAGTCATAGAATGTGGCTAAAATTCATAGTATCAGGAGTTAAGACTCCTTCGTATAATCATACAACAATCCACATATATCAAGTGGATTTATAATAAATTTGATTTCAAAGACTATTATTTTTTGCTACGGTTTTTTTATATAAAAATGATGGGTTTGATGAGTTACGACATTAGATAATACGAGACAGGTTTGTTTCTTTTATCATTTTTGAAAATGTTATATAAAAATAAATTTGTGAAAACATCAGTTGTTTATTTATTTTTGTGTTCTTTCGAACTTTGTTTTTGTCTTTTGATGTACTTTACAAGACATTAAAATATTAATAGATGAATCATATTAACCCACCTCGACCTCAGTGTAACAATTTTTTGATATTGTTAGGGTACTTTAACTTTTTTTATAGTGTGCCTAATTGATTTTAAGCTGCAGTACTATGTTTATTGACGTATTCCTTTTAGACTTTTTTAAAAAAAAAGAAACATATAGACGAGTACTTTAAGATATTAGGAATAATACTGGGACCAAGAAGAGACGTTAAGATATTTACGATAATACTGTTTAAGTTTATACAGTTTTTGAATTATATTTGTTCTCAAAAACCCAGAATTTGTTGAATGCTTCCATTATAGTGAAGCTGTTTAAAGAATTAGCTACTAAGGAATGAGTCGCCCGAAATTTCTTTTATTTCGATTTTATTAAATATTTTTTGATTTCATCTTTGAAAATACAGTACCTGAACTTTTTTTCTGCGGTAGCACAATTTGGTATTTAATGACAATATGGATTCACATTGTGAATGCAAATGGCACATAGTATTTTATTCAATGTAAGTTGAGAACTTTGTCTATTGAAGTTAACTACCTGCAGCGAGGACTTCAAAATTTGGGGGGGGGGCGAAAATAACTCGTACTCAAATAAATAAAATATCCACATTCCAAATAAGTAGTGGCCTTTCTATATATATAGATTTTACTGATACAGCTACTTACAAGAAAGGGATCTATTAAAAACTATATAGTCATTTATATGATTTATTTTTTTAATAGAAATTTTAAAGAATTTGGGTAAAGGTGGCATTAAGTAACATTTTAAATTGGCATCTAATGTAAACTCGGTTTTTAGTAAGAAAAATGAAATTAATTATTTTACAAAAATAAAAAAATATAACCTTTTAAATAGATTATAATTATAACAAATTGAATATATTTGGCGTTAATTTTGTAGAAATTCATAATACGCAATTAAATGAAACTACGTGATGTAGTATTACTATTTTATTTCAATTCTTTACCATGACCTAGGTTTCATTGTATGACAACACACTTCCCACAGCATTTAAATTTTATGCAAAACAATAGCGGAAGTGGGGTTGCGCGAGTTTTTCAACTGTATATATTAGTGAGTTTATGGTACCCCTACCATAAACTGCAGTGTAACAGTGTAGTTTATATTATTTTTTCAAAGTTATACAATATATATATATTTTAGTGAGGGTAATAAATTAAACTGATGTTAGTCTATGAGGTTATACAATGCAAATGTTCCGGTATATGTAACAGAATTAAATGAATATTATTCTCGGTAATATATTTATATAATAGCAGGGGTATCTGATGGTTTGAACAAGGTTATGCAATTAATTATATATATCTCCCATTTTTTGTTTTCTTTTGTGTTGTGTCTCCTTAGATGTGTAATCGAGCTAAAACAATTTGAAGTGCACTGTAGTTTCAATGTTGTGTAACTATATTATGTCTAGAAGGTATTAAGTATGGGTGATGACATTGTATTGAGTTGTTCATTTAATACGCTGATAGCTTTGGTGTCTTTTTTACGTCTATTTATTTCTAATGTTTCTAGGATGTTGAGTTTATTGACTTTTGTATTTATTTGTATTATAAAAAGAGCATTGTCGGTATGAGGGTGATGGTTATTTTCAATAAGACATTTTGCAAAATTATGTGACTGGTTTATTATTTCGCCAGCTAGCAATGTGTTCTTTTTGTCTGGTAGTAAAATCTCTTCCTGTTTGACCTATACACTATTACAGTCGTTACATTTACGTTTATAGATACCACTCTTTTTATGTATATCTATTTTTCTTTATTATTAATAAGGGTTTTACCCAAGTTATTTAAAATACTATAGGCACATGTTGTATTATTTATATTTTTATTATTAGTTAAGAGTTTTCCCAGTTTAATTGTTGTAATACCTAAATATGGGATGAGCTTATAGTAAATTTTATTATTATTTGGTGTGACTGGTTATATTTCTTGAATTAGTATTTTTTTGGTATAGTCTTCCGGCAATTGATGGATTATAATTATTATTTACTGCGATTGGTTTTACAGTTTTTATTTCTTTACGTAAATTAGGTATTCTAGTGGGATGATTAACACTCTGTGAATCATCGAATGGAAGGCTTCCAAATTATAGGACCAAGGGTGTTGTGAATGACTATTAATTATGGAGTTGACAAATGTGTCTTTTCTAAATATACTAAATTTATGTTTATTGTTTCTGCATTCTAATGTGATATGTAAAAAGTTTAGTTTATTATCGGATTCTACTTCTAAAGTGAATTTGATATTATTATGTAGGGAGTTGGCAAAGTTAACAAACTGGTCTAACTGTTGCTGTGTACCTTTCCAACAGATAAGGATGTCGTCAACGTATCTATAATAGTATACTATATTTGTCGCTAATTGACTGATTAAGAGGCTGGTTTCTAGATTGTTCATAAATAACTCGGCTAAAAGGGGACTGAAGAGGGAGCCCATTGCAAGGCTATTGACTTGTTGAAACAATTTATTGTCAAATAAGAGATAATTTTGGTCATGCCATAATTTAAACAGCTCTGTAATTTCCAATACTACAATGGAGTTTAACCGTTTTTTTTTTGAAGATATCTGAAATAATATTCAAGCAGTCTTTTGGTGGTATATTAGACAATAATTTCACAATTGGATGTTACGTGACACTAATTTACAATTGGGTGTTAGATTTTGGATTTTATTGCAGAGATCAAGGGAGTTTTTAATGGTATATTTAGGCATGAATCCGGTTTTATTTCAAAAGATTTTATTAGAGTGAATGGCTAATTTTTATGAGAGTATGTTCATGTAGAATACTACGGGTTGTATGGATATATTTTGTCTATGAATTTTAGGTTGTCCATAGAGTATTGGGAATCTAGGGTTCATTTCCGTAACTTTGCGTTTAGCGAATTCATTAGGAAATATGATATAACAAGTTTTGATTATTTGTTTACGTTGTCTGTAAATATTGTGGTGGGGTCCTTTATGTTTTTCATTATAATACTGATATTATTTCTAATTTTATAGTCTAATGTATCAAATTCTATAGGGTGAAGGAGATATGTTAAAGTCGAATATATTACCTTTGGGCTGAAGTTTATGTTATCTAATTTGACGATTGCTTCCCGAACGTATTCCTTCAGCCTTGTGGTAAAGAATTTCTATAATGCAGAATTAATACTACGTCACGTAATTGTATTTAATTGTGAATAATGATTTTCTACCAAATTAACGCCAAATATATTCAATATTTGAAAACAGGCCATTTATCTACATTTCGAAGGACGGTACAAAGTATTTGGTTCAACAGAACGTGCATAAAATTTAAACTTACACCAAGTCACGTGAACATCAAGACTAGTGGAACAACTCGAGTAGCCCACAAAGCAATAGCGAAAACCATCACTACCTAGCTCAAGGAATAAGTGTGGGAAGAAATCATCAAGCGAGACAACATAAACCTCAGCATAAAGGTAATATATTCTACTTTAACAAATCTCCTTCACCCTATAGAATTAGATACATTAGACTATAAAATTAGAAATGATATCAGTGCCATAATGAAAAACATAACACATAAACAATTAAATTAAATGAAAAAAACTAAAAGCCAAAACCCAGAAACCAAAAGTTATACCCAACAAACATTTTATCCTAGATTGATAAACCTCTCAAAATCAACATTTAATAATAAAGAAATAGACCTTTTAAATAAAGGATTTAAATATAATAATCCTACCGCACCATCACGAAAAAACACAGAATCACTAGTAGTAGATACCACGATTGCATTCAGTAACTAGAACGCATTTACTAAACACAAACCTGCTGATATAATATTTAAAGAATACTCTAAAGCCAAAACACACATTAATGAATAAATTTGGACTCAAGGTAATTTACAAAATAAAATTAACAAATATAAACTCTTCCCAGCTAAAGCAGTAAGGCAACACTATAGATATCCTAGACCAAAGTGAATATAAAAATAAAGTGTACAATTTCCTTAAACCAGAAGACTTCATAAATTCACAAAAGGACCCCACCGCTATATTTGCAGACAATGTAAACAAATAAACTAAACTCGCCATATCACATTCCCTAATGAATTCGCTAAACCCAAATTTACAAAAATGAACCCTAGACTCTCGATATTTGATAGATAACCTAAAATTCATAAACAAAATATACCCATATAGTCCGTAGTACTATGCATGAACGCACTCTCAATAAAATTAGCCTATTACCTTAATAAGATCTTTTGAAATAAAACCGGATTCACACCTAAATATACCATTAAAAACTCCATTGATCTCTGTAATAAAATCCAAAATAAACACTGACCCAACTGTAAATAATTATCACTCAACATGGTTAAATTATTTTCTAATATACCACCAAAAGATTGCCTCAATATTATTGCAGATTTCTTAGAAAAGGAACGGTTAAACTCCATTGAAGTATTGGAAATTATAGACCTGTTTAAATTATACATGACTCAAAATTATTTCTTATTTGATATTAAATTTTTCAACAAGTCAGTGGCCTTGCAATGAGCCTCAGTCCTCTGTTAGCAGAGTTATTCATGAACAATTTAGAAACCAACCTCATAACGGTAAATTAGCGACCAATGTAGTATACTATTATAGATACGTAGACAACATCCTTATCTGCTGGAAAGGTACACAGCAACAATTGTCAACTCCCTACGCAACAATATAAAATTCTCTTTAGAAGAAGAATCCGATAATAAACTAAACTTTTTACATATCACATTATAATGCAGAAACAATAAACATAAATTTAGTATATTTAGAAAAGACATGTTTGCTGACTCTATAATTAATAGTCATTCACATCACCCTTGGTCCCTTAATTTAGCAACCTTCCATTTGATGATTCACAGAGCGTTAACTATCCCACTAGGAAAACCTAATTTACATAAAGAAATGAAAACTATAAAACTAATCGCAGTAAATAATAATTCTAATCCATCAATTGTCACAAAACTGTAGCAAAATAAATTACGAAAAATACTAATTCAAGAAATATAACCGGTCATACCAAATAATAATAAAATTTACTATAAACAATAATACAACAATTAAACTAAGAAAACTCTTAACTAATAATAAAAATATAAATAATACCACATGTAACATAGTACTTTAAACAACTTGTGTAAAACCCTTGTTAATAATAAAAAAAAAATAAATAAGTATAAAAAGGGTGGTATCTAAAAACTTAAATGCAACGACTGTAATAGCGTATATATTGGTCAAACAGGAAGATACTACTAGATACAAAGAACACTTTACTAGCTAGCGAAATAACAAACCAAACACATCTCACTTTGTAAAACCTCTTATTAAAAATAACCATCACCTTCATACCAAATTTTTTCACCCCGGTTACACATCTAAGGAGACACAACACAAAAGAAAACAAAAAATGAGAGATATGTATAATTAGTTGTATAACCTTGTTCCAACCATCAGATATCCTTGCTATTATATATATTACGGAAAATAATATCCATTTAATTCTATTACATATACTGGAACATTTGCGTTATAAAATCTCATAGAATAACATAAATTTAATTTATTGCTCTCAGTTAATACTTGTATAACTTTCCAAAATATAATGAAAACTACGCCGCTCCCCTACCATAAATTCAATATCGTAAGTACTGGGAAAACCTGCACAAACCTCGCTTCCACTATTGTTTTGTGTAGTATTTAAATGCTGTTGGAATTTTCTAAGACTCAATCTTTGCTAACTGCCCACCTGAAGATGTTGACATACAACGAAACCCAGGTTGTGGTAAAGAATTTAAATAAAGTAGAAATAATACTACATCATGTAGTTTCATTTAAATGTGCATAACAAATTGTTTAATTATAACAATTGACACTTTAGTTATTTTTTATTTATGCATTGGACTCACTATCCTCTGCTCTACCTTAAAAAAATTGTACATTTATAAGATCATTCAAGTGTTTGTCTGTCTGTTACAGCTGTTTTTCTCAGAAACTCATGCACAAAGTATAAAACTAGACTTGTAGTAACTCTAGTACATTTCAATTTGTAATACATATGAGTGGTTCTTGGATAATGAGCAAGTTTTGGAACGAAGTTCCTTATCGCGCGTTGCGAAAGGGGGCTAGACGGAAAAAATTAAGACCAAAAGTTGTAACGACACTTTTTGCTATAGTTGCTAGGGGGCTCGCTGCAAGCCGTGCGGCGTGCGCGTGTTTCTCTGTCTGTCTCTCTCTCTCTCATAGAAAGCGAGCCAGTTATTTTCGTTTCGTCTTTCTATTTCACATTGAACAGTGTGGTGTCGCGAAGATTATTTTTGTTGAGTGTATACAGGTTTTTTATACATAATAAATAATAAAAAATAATAACAATAATTATTATTATAAGTTAAAAGAAATAAAATTTTATTACAATTCTTTCACTAATTAATCGAAAGGAACTTCGTTCCATCCGGGTGTCCCTTGACACCTCTCAAGTTTTTTTTTGGCTAGTTTTTGTCCCAAGCACTTACCACTATTTTTTTCATGGTTTAAAAGTGTTATTTAATAAACGACAGCTATAAACATATTGTCTACAATCCGATTAGATGTTTAAAACATTTTGAAACGTAATATTTTATTTATAATGGCTATCTTTCACTCCGTTATAACATTTAAGTATTAATTTTGTTACTTCTGCGACTATCCCTCAAACTTGTCAAGTTTATTAAATATTACACATTCGTGCAGTGTACTTATAAATAGTAACCACAGATCATGTGCCATTGCCAAACAATGACAAAGATTTGTTTGCATTTTAACAGTTTGCCACCACTGCATGCTGCGTAACCTAACTCCTCTTTGACCACAAATGTATCTTATTCTAAATGATCTTTAATACAGTCTTAAAATAAAGCAAAAAAGTATTTAATTATAATCCATATTGATTGCATATAATTATTTCAAACTGCTGTGCCTCCCAAATACTGGCTAATGAATTGTTTATATTGATATTTAATTTCCTAAATCTAAAAAGAAATCCGCTGGACAATTAGAAAGTATTTATTACATAACATTAGCAACAGTATGTAACAAATTGTGTAAAATACTGCTTAGTTATAAAAGTAAGAAAAGTGAAATTACGCAGCTGTAGTTAAACAACGGTTGATTCTGACGCACCTCTCCACTTGTATCGTCCTATCAGGGTGCGGAGTGCCTAAATTCATTAGAAGTCAAAAAGGCAAAAGTGATAAAAATTTCATCAATGCCTCTTATTTATGCTGCAGTACTAGAATGTGTGACTTTTTTTTTCTCCTGCTCTAGAAAAAAAATGTTTTTTTTTTTTAAATATATGATAAACCTGTAAGAATTATTATTTAACTTTCCATTTTCTAAACGACTCATCCCGATAACACTTATGCCCTGGCAGCTATGCTGTCTTAAAACAATCTCCTTTTCTTCATGTTCTACACTTCCAGCGATTTGTTATTTTATATAACTTGATTCATCTTGAATTCGGTTCATTGTTTGAAATATTGATTTAATAAATAATTGCATTGCGCTTTGGGTGTTGTACAAAATAAAAATCTTTTTTGTACTAATATAAGTATCTGTTTAATTTTCAGTGATAATAATAATGAAATAATAGTAGAAGTGATAATAATAGTAAAGATGTGCACACTAGTAGTAATGCTTGTAGATATCAATAATAGCATTGTAGATTTAATTATTATTATATTTAATTTTCAGTGATAATAATAGTGAAATAATAGTAGAAGTGATAATAATAGTAAAGATGTGCACACTAGTAGTAATGCTTGTAGATATCAACAATAGCATTGTAGATTTAATTAATTATTATGATACCATTAACCTCACACTAACAATTCTAACAGATATCAGAATATATACAGGAAATAATAGTATTTTGGATTGTTTTTCTCACAATTCCATTGTTACTGAAGATCATATTCCACTTTCTGACATAACAAATGTAGAGAATATTGAGTACATTTTATAGTAAACATTCAATATTTGAACATATATGTTGAAAACAAATATGTTCAAATAGAAACAAAATATGAAAGGACTGTGGATTTTGATCCGTTTGCATTTATTGAACTTGAAGTAAAATTATGTTCTATTCACATATGAGAATGCAAGTTTAATTCCACTTAAAAATGTGTGTAAAGGAAACTATGAGCCCCACGTTGAGCTGCAAACCATAGCTTAAGATGAAAGGAATAAAGATAATGGGACCGCGAAGAGTAGAACTATACAAACAATAACTTCTGATTTTCCAGCTGTTAAGTTATGCCTGTCTTTATCAAACTAGTGTGTATTGCTCAAAACAGAAAGTCTTATTTCAAATACCCAACATAGATTGGCAATGGAGAAATTATACAATTGCAAGTACGTCTAACTACAAAAGAATACCTCGTGGAAAGCCGCACACTGATGAAAGTTGACACACTCTAATTACGTACAGAGTCATACGAGCATAGCCAGATCATAAGTTAATGGACCTGGGTGTAGTGCTGTTGATGAGTTTGTGGGTGATCTGCGAGTATTGAAGTATAGTATCCGAAAAAATTTAGTCTTTCAAAGAAAAAAGAGCGAAACCGTGTATCAACTGAGATTGCAAATACTGGAGCGTAAATATGAAAACTAGAAACAGTTGAAAAGTGCTAATAACCTTATAAAATGTGTTACTCTAGAATGGGGTAATTTACATAATAAGAAAAAATAGGTACCTGTTCAGAAATTGCGGATGTCATGACTTAACTAGAGTAATTTCATACTTTTCTCCGTCAACTTAAATTCATAAGATTTTTGAAGCACATTTCTTTAAAATGTTTTTGGTTTATTATTTTGTTTTGAGCTGCGCGAAGTAGATAACCCATGTGGAAAACCTATTACGGTAAAAGTACGCATACCAGTAATGAAGATCACTGGCCAATTTGAATATAAACATTCGGTGGATAAAAATGGTGGTCTAGTCGTTTATCAAGATTAATGTTCTAAATTACTTAACCAAAACTGTGACTTGTTAAAAGTGGCACTCAAAAAAGAAAAGGTTTTTCAAAAGACATTAAATAATATATTAATCTTTATTTAATTTTTTACCTAATTTGAAAATATTACATAATTTTAAAACTGTGATAAAGTGCTAAAATTATTATTTCGAACTGATTATCATTGTGATATTTGAAGAATATTCTGTCGATACCTGTATATGAAATATTACAATGTATGTTTGGAAATTAATGTTTCTTAAAGTTAGTAGTACCGATACATGATTTATAGAGCGGCGTGATAATATATGTAAATATTTGAAATGTTTGTTGGTTGCAGTTGTAAATTTCCAACACATCCGTTAAGTAAAAAAAATCTTCACACTCATTAACCATATATATTCTTTGTCGTCTAGTGTCTCGTAGTCGTTGTAGGCTACAAATACTTTCATAAAAATTGTCGCAATAAAATTGACAAGGAAAAGTATGACATTGAAGTAATACAATATGGGTATCAGCTTTATGGAAAATTTAAATACAATTTATTGTTGCGTATCAAAAATGTTACTTGCATTGCAGTGCCAGTCTGTCGGTTTAGATTCAATGGCATGCTACAAATTAATAGAAAACCATCTAGGTGGTAAGATATCTTGAATTTCCCTACATTTGTTTTTTTTTGTGAAGTAGAAAATTAAATTAAGAGGTATTAAGTTTATCTAGAATATTTTTGATTAAATAGTTTTTGATTAAATTTTAAATTATATTTGTTAGATATAATTTATTTGTTATTTAAATATTTTCAATTTGCCCGTTATAAAATAAAAGCGTAAATTAATATAGATCATTAACGTTGATTACAAAAATGAAGGTGAATAAATATTTTATTGAAATAAAATATGTATTATCACTTTTCTTCCAGTGACATGCCTTAGACTGCAATGACCCAAACGCCTTAATTTTCTCTAAGCTGGCTAATGTGATTCCATACTTTTCGAGATGTATGTCTTGGTAATGGGTTGTCTATTTTGTGTTAGGATGTTTATTATAAAAGGTAATACCAGCTAAACTGGCTATTTACTATGCTATCAACATAATTACTTGCCATTTGATACAGTTTATATTACTACTGTTTGCTTGCTGTTTTCATTGAATATAATATTTGTACTGGTTAGCTTGTACTACTAATATAAAATCAGATGCAAGACTGATCAGCATTAAAATATTTGCGAATATGATTCATTAACTGAGATAAAAATGTCTACTGTTTTAATACTGTCATTTTGTTTTATTTGCTTGACAATTTCACACAAGTGCTCAAAAGCTTAATAATATATTCAAACAAAGCAAGACAATGTATGTGTTTTTTCTAATGAAATATGAACTTATATAAGTGAAAAGTAAATATTAAAATTAATTGAAGATTATCAAATCTTGGAAATTCACAAAACAATTCACAAAACTCTGTGGATTGTTACCGTAATGAAATTTTTCATTTGTTACAATCTTTGGTTACTTAGTATTGCGGTACAATAAGTTTCTCACAAAACTGTTTTGTTCATGAACTTAACGTGCTTGCATTCTCACTATTTCCAAAAAATGTAAAAATAATTAGACAAAAAAATTATTTTTGAATTTTATTTTTAATTGTTGCACTGTTGTGGTGCACAGTATATAAACGAATGTATTCATTTGTACTTGAGATCAATGTATTAATTAACAAATAACTACAGTATAAGCAACATTTAATAAATAAGTATAATATTTTGTTGAAATGAAAATTGCCTGCAATGGTATAATTTAGTATAAGAAAGAACCCGAACCTCTAGTAGCGGTATCTGCAATACCTTCTCTGACAGTTTCTGTATGAGAATATGTACTCGCTTTTGAAAACTGGTCTTCGTTATTGTTATACTAATCACTACAACTTCATCAGCTTGACATAGTTTTAGGCATCTTGACGAGACAAATCTTTATTCATATCAGTTTTCATTTTTATCCTTTACCATTACTGATAATGAAAATTTTATTCAGAGCTCTGAAGCTGAGTCGGGAAGCAAACAATTTTTCAGAGTGTAAGGTTGACAAAATATTTTTGCCAATAATATTGTATTTACCGATTTAATTTCATCACACCATTATTTACGTATACATAAATTTATTTTTCAATATTGTTACAGTTCAATCACATTTTGTGTTGCAGCTTGATTTTATTAACATATAGTCAAGTGCAATTTTGTATTCTTTTTGTTTTTCAGATTTCCCAAAAGTGTGAACGGACAAAGCTGTAATTTAATTGGAAATTATTGAAAGCAATGTTTTGAAACATCTCTAGCTCTTACTTCATCTGTCCATGGTAAGAATGTCATTGTTAAATATTTAATATAGGTAGCACATCTCACTTGTATACATGCCCATTTTTATTCTACAATTGCATTAAATATGAGTAGTTTACTTGGAAATATTATTTGTCAGTGGTTTATTGATTAATATTTATATTTCATTATTTGAAAAAATTATATATACATGTTACAGATAAATTAATTAATCTAGCTATTATGCAAATGATCCAGTGACTATTCATAATACCCACAGAATTTAGGCAAAGTTATTATAGAGGTGAAATTAACCAGTTAATCTAGATATTTTTTATAATATCTAGTAGAATCTAGATAAAGTAATAAAATGTAGCGAAGATAACACTACCCTTATGAGGCTCTTGTGACATTTGAGTTTAACGAGAGATTTAACTTTTTATATTTCCACCTATTAGAAGCAAAATTGATAGAATAGTTGTATTACTTGGGCACCAAAATGTGATTCTTTTTTGCACATTCTCAAGTAATAACGCATTCAAGAAGACCATAGACTGTAATGAAAATTACTTTGCAGACAGTGAATTGATTCCTTGTTTAGAGTTGGTTTAGATTTTCATGCTTAGTAGGTACCCAGCCTATATATACCATCTTTTTTCTGTGACATTATTAATGCTATAACATTTCTATTATAGGTTCTAGCGTAGTCTACGTCTGGTATTTTTACAACTAAATCGTCGTTAATTTTGTAGAAACTTAGGTCGTGGTGAAGAACTTGAAGAAAGTAGAAATAATACTAGATCATGTAGTTTCATTTAATTGTGAACTAGATTGTTGCCAATATTAGCATAGGGATTTTTCACCAAAGAGTAGGCAAACATTTTATCAGCTTGTTTTTTAAAGATTATTTAGTATATTTCTGATCTGTTCAATGGCTTGTCTTTTTTTATTGAGCATAATCACTTTTTCTTCCTCACTCTTCGTTTTGAATTCAGTCCGTTGCTTGAAATTGGCTTTACAATTAGTCTTTTTTTGGTAAGTTTTTTCTGGCCAGATTCACATAGGTGCAAGTAAATTGAAATAACTTCAGTAGTTACATTTTGACATTTTAGTTTTAGGTCCTTTTTCATTCTGATTCAGCTGCCATGATCAATGCTAATATGAGAGTAGTAAGTTACATGAAAGTTTAATCTAACAGAACATAATAAATCGTGTTCGTTTCTCACTGGAGTGATAAGTTTTTCCAAAATTCCAATTTTGGTGACGTCGTATCATACTAACTGCTTGTTATCTTCAAGTGTTCTCTTCTTTGATTCTTTTACTTTTATAATTTTTGATATAATGGCAAACGACTAGTTATTTTTAAATTGTTCTGTATTATGTCGAGGGGTTAATTCGTTAAAATGTTTTTTCATATTCTTATCATCGTCAGTTGCTGTAATAACAGCAACACACATACAGCAATATATGTATATTAAATTAATGTCCTGCGCATATTAACCTCTTCTGGAAACAACAATCAACCCTATTGCATCATTCACATGCTACATGTGGTGCATATGGTGCTGGCGCTATGTCAAGAGGAAGGGAGAGAGAAAGGAATAACAAAAATGATGGAATGTTTGTTGTCTGGTCAGAGTAATTAATCTATTGAATTAACAGTACTAACAGTATTAATTAACAGTACTAACAGTACTAACAGTATAATAAATTAACAGTATTAACTAGACAGTTTAGTCACTACAAATGTCTAGCTATTATATACAATCGCTATTTTATTACTTTATCCGTACAAATATATTAATTAGCTAAAGAAGTGATACTTAAGCAACCAGGATTAATAATATATAGCAAAAGTTGTCTATTTATAGAGTAATAACCTTTTTTATAAGTAGAGTGCATAATTTAGGAACAAATCCCAGTCTATGCATACAACATATGGTACATAAAGTCCATATCTACTTATATATCTAATGCATAGTGTGAGACTAATTATTTGAACTACATTCTTTCAACCTACAGTGGATAACTCGCATGGAATATATAGACAAAACTTGCAATCACATTTAAGTTACAACTATAAAAGTGGGGATGCAAGTATTTATATATACATTCCCCAAAATTATGAATTTCAAAATATTTTATAAGTGAACTAAAACATCCTTAACTAGATGGAATATAGAGTTCATAATACTGAACCTTTATAATATTGAAGTCAATTTCAGTAGCGAAGGTTATGGTAATCTCAAAGTATATTTACAATTCATATTATTTTCAAAGATAATTTAACTATAAATATTTTCGCACATATTTTTATTCATATTTCGAAGGCAAACCTTTACTACATCTTAACTTTATAAAGTATAATGTGTTTTGATACCAGATACCTATAACACCAAAATCAATTCTGATAGGGGAGAGCAGGGTTGGAAATAAAACTTTTTGCTTGATAATCAGGCTTTGCTTTTACTGCAATAGCTACTGTTTACCACCAATCCTTTGGTGCACAAAATACATTAGTATTTTGTGCACCCAAGGATTGGTGGTAAATATTTGTGGTACATTAAATGGCGGCTTCTGTATCTCTTGTAATAAATCATCACTGCGTATGTTTTCGAGTAACTTTGGGGTGTTGAACTAGAACTTCAGAATGTTTTTTATAACCAAGATAAAAACATCTGTCTCTCAAAATAACATTTGTCATTCTATTTGATTTTGCCCAATTACAGACTGCATTCGAATTTCACAATGTTTTGAGATCAAATCTATTTAAGACAAATATTAGGGTGCTGAATTCAAATTTCAAAATTTTTTTCAGATCTAAAATGATTGAATCTTTTGGATGAAATATTATGAAATTCTGTCTGTGCCCAGAATTTGATTGAATAAAATATAGTGAAGATTAATTTTGTGATAGACACCGCTGTCTTAAACTTCAAAAACATTGTGAAATTCGGATTCAGCATCCTAAGGTTAGCCGAAACCTAATCTGTCCACAACTACTCACAACCCACTGTGTTTCTTCCATAATGTTATTAAATGATGTACCATAATCACTTTTTTTTTACCATAATCATAATGAAATGTCATGCTGAATTATGTTGAATATATCAATATCACACAATGATTTTACTAATTTCAATGGTGAAACTTAAATTAGAAAAAGAACCACTCTTGCTTGTCGAGCACGTATAACTGGGAGGTATAAAAGATTTGAGAAAAATATTTGATATCCCGATGTCTATACATGTATGCTATTCGGTACACGTAATTTACTTAATGCAGTTTCTATTTCAAGACCATCAGTCTCAAGCCTGGAAGAAATAAGAGACAAAATTTGCTTGTATTTTATAAGTTTTGTTACAAGTTTAGTTGAGCATAAATTCAATTTTCAGCATTCATTTTAAATGATGTATTTCATAGGAACAAAAGATGACATATTTAAAAAAATAGGGTATGGTGGGGTTTATTTAAATATAATTTATTTTTAAAAAATTTACTTACTTTTTTTTTGGTAAAGTATTTTCCATTACTTCCATTTTAAATTTATAATTAGATATGCATTGGGCTTCTGGATATGAATACATTATGTACTCATATCCAGAAGGAAGTAAATTAGATCAAAACATGCAACAAAAGCTCCGAGGCAGATATTTCACACCAATACATTCACGGAGCTGTGCCCACTGAAAAATTGAGTGAGACTAAAACTCGGAATACGTTGCACTAATACTTACAAGGTCATTGTAAATTTATTGCACTCTTACTGAATAATAAAATATAATGTCAATTTTTGAATAGTTTAGTTAGTTGGGTCAAGTGATAACCAGGTTTGTCGAAAAGGACAATAGGTGGCTGGTATTGATTATCATTCATCAGTTAATTTTATGGCACACTTCTATGATAACCTTGGTGTGCTCTCCGGTCTTTGAGACATATTAAACCATAGCGTTGTCATAATAGTACACTCACTTATAAACTTTATTAAGTGTTATTCATACATAGCTTTTGATTTACTTATTACAGCTTTTGATGTATCTAAATTTTTTATTAGAAAAATGTCATTTAGGGGTACAATGAAATTGTTAAAGTAAAAATAGCCATTACTTCATCCTTGCGCCATTGTATTGTAATTATTAGATCTTGAGGTTTTGAGTGTGTATTTAATCCATTTGCTTTTAAGGCACAATTGACTTGATTTTTAATTTTCAACATTTTTAAGTAATTATATTTGGATGCAGTAATTTTACCATAATACAATAGAGACGATTTTACAATTTTAAATAAAGCAACATTTACAATTTGAGTACCATTGGTAAGATATAATAAGTTTAGTTACTTCGAGTTACAGTTATGAATTTGCATGGGTTAAGACTTATTTTTAAAAAGCTAAAATATTTTCCATGAACGTGAAAAAGCTTAGCTGTTTTCAAAATAATTGTCCTCAAAGTATTCAATTCAGAAAAAAATTTCCACATTTTAAAATAAAATTTCATTAATACAGTTATTATATCAAATCTTGTTGTAAGGATTGTAAGGATTAATACAGACTGTCAGTGTCATTTATCTGTTTTTATTTTACATTAAAGCCGTGAGTATAATTAATGAATAAATTGACACAACTCAAATAACTCTGTTCAGTTTACGGATGTTCCGGCATGGAAACTCATTTATAACTGATCACAATATATTTTGTTTTGCACTAAATTCTTAAACTGGGTTCCTATTCATTTTCGCCTATGAATACTAAAAAAATTGTTAAAGGTGCCAAGTACTGAGTAATAAATGAGTACTTGGCGCATCTCTAATTTATATTAGCATACTTGATGAAGATAACTCATAAACTGTCGCTTCTTTGTTTTAGAGTGTCAGAGTGTTGAAATGTCTAATGAGGAATTAAAAGTAAAAAGCAATGTAAAGAGTCACATTTTCATTAATTAACAATATAAACATTTTTTATCTGACTTGAAAAAATTTAAATTTAAATTTTTTTTAAATTAGCCTGGTGCCATTTACACCACAAAATAAATTGCCACCGTCTAACTCGTGCCGTTGAGACTCTTCTAGCGATAAGTCTTTATGGTATGTTATCAGTTTTTAAGCCAAACAGTGGAATCTGTTGTCTACATAGATATTTTCTCAAGTAGTATATTTAAATATAACAGAAAAATAAAAAATTTATGAAAATTTATCTCACTCAAAACGTGAAATGTTACAAAGAAGAATTTTTTGTCACATTCTTATATGCAACACTAAATAATTAATTACTCTTCATCAGATATTTCTTCAGTATTACTGTTGCAGCAATTCAGACAATAAATAATTGCGTGCTTCATACATATGTGGTTCTGGCACTCAAGCACACGGAAGTACAACTTAACGGAAGTATGGTAGAATCAGGAAATACAACTATCGTACCTTTTATGATGTTTGTATATTTTAGAGTGTTGTTTCAATTGTGAATTCTCTTGCAAGTGATTAGAAGTTCTCTCTCATAATTTTCTAGGCAATTGAATATAGTGTCACTTCTCTTTCTCAATTGTTCAGATATAAAGTTTAGATCAATTTGCAAAAGAAATCTGATTGTTACAAATAAATTCTTCATTAGAAACATATGCTTCAAGATCATACAAACAATCCTATCAAAAATTCGTAAAGGAGCTCTAACTTGTCTATTTTTTCATACCGGTCGTAAGAAGCGCTATCGCCATATATTAAGCAGCCATGTAAATAACAAAATCCTTTTGATAACAATGTCATCCAAAATATTTTTTTTCCAGTATCGTCTGTACACCAAAAATTCAAATTCTGTCTATTTACTTAGACCAATAACATTTAACAACCCAATAAAAGTGTTACCCCAATCAAAGAACAGACATACATATATTGTTAATTTTAAACATCTTCGGATGCCCTTTTCTAATTATCAGCATTAGTAACACTCATTATAACAGTCGTCAGCATGTTATCTATTTTAAAAAGTACCAGCATTAGATTTAGCACATGCCTTTCTTTGTCTGATACTTTACTGTCTGGATTATTTATCACTTATATGGATACTTTATTGTTGCTATATTGTTGGATACTTAACTAATTTATTATACTTTATTGTTGGATACTTTATCTTTGTGTGAATGTTGGTACAATAAGAAATTTTAATACTTTAAAGTCATCTTATCTATAATAATACTTATCGCGAACCTGAGATTCTAATAAATTGTTTTCGTTTTTGATCATGGAGAATAGTCTCTTAATCTTGAGATTGAGTATATTTTCTGTTAATTTCTCTATCTTAGCTTTGGTCGCCTGTATGAATGTGATCCTCGTCACACATAATAGTCAAAGATAGCCTTGATATGTCCATCTTCACGTTCAAAATAAATTTTAATTACAGCATTGTAAAAAATAAGTAATAATAACTTTAGTGCAAACCGATTTTGCTAAAATAGCAACATTTCAAAAAACACAGAGTTTGTGAAGATTTAGACACATTGCACCTCACAGATCCGGTGCCGTGTTAAATGACAAAAATGGGAGATTTGGTCATTTTTGGATAGCTACTTTCATAGCATCATATTGCAATTATTGTAAGATTTTCTTCAGTAAATCCCTCTCTCTCGGGATCTCTCCCTCGTCATTAGCTTAATTTATCAAACAGTACTTGATGCAATTGACAGAATACTGCATCACTTGTAGGTAATATTTACTAGCGATGCAATTAACATAACTTTGTGTAAAAAAATTGTGTATATGGATTTAATTGTGAACCGGCATACCTCTTCACAGTGACACAGCATTAATATAGCATCAAATAGTTTAGGAAATAGTATTTCCCTCATTTTCACACCTAGATACTAAAGCAACCATGGCTATTACCAATAGCACTTTCCTAGCTTGTGAAATGACAAACGCAGAGGATTGTCCTAGTGCACTCACTCTGTGTCTGAAAAATCACCATTTAATACTCTTCAAAATTCTTGTTTGTGTGACATTGACCATAAAATTGCTAAGTACAGTGAAGATCAAAATCATTTAAAAATTGTACATGAGATGTCAAATATTATATTCATAATTAGGTAAATTTTTTACTCCGACTGTTGCTGAGAAAAATCAAGCTAAGGAAATATTAGCTTAATTCCCTGCATTCAAGACAAATTTGGCTTTTTAGAATAAATAATGAATATCCTATAAAACCAGATAGTTACATATATAAAACACTAGGGGGAGACTTATCGATATTTGTAATCAGAGATTTATATTATATTGTATCATTAAACTGTGGTTTGAAAGTTTATTTGAAAGAATATTGTTATAATTCATTTCACTAGATGATTAAACACATGCTAGCCAATGTAATTCTACATTAAATGCCTATAAAAGATTGCAGCAAAAGAGTTGACATATAAAGATGTTATATTTGTGACTGATATAAATTTAATTTTTAGTTTTAGTTGATTCTTTAATTTGTTGTAGTCCTGAAAAGGGATAACCCTTTTCAGGTTTCGTTTTTTTTTGTTGTCTCTTTAGTTTGTAGTAGATAATTTTGATGTGACGTTGGTTTCAGATAGTATGCTGTAGTATAATTAATAGAAAAAACCCAAGTCATTCATGATTTATCTGAGGATTTTTACCATTCATAGTATTGTTTAAAAAACTGGAGAAATTGAAAATGTTCCCAGTAATTGATTTAAAACATTTTTGCTTTTAATTAGTTTTTAATGTAAACTGCTCTACTCGTATAAAAAACTATTCTTAGTCATTATTTCAAAGGAAAAAAAAATGTTATTTGTATTTTTTCAGAATCCAACCAAATAACTTATTAAGAACTAACCTTATGTAAAAATATAATCTTACTTTGTACAGATACTTAAATTAATTGTTCAATCACATAATTGACAATTTAAAGAAAATTTAAATTTGTTCTAATTTATTAAAAGCATTTACTTCGATTAAATATTTAATTATCAGTTTAACACGGCACATTTTGATAGTAGTGGCATATTATATGCTACTTGTGGGAGCTCTAGTTTACATAGCCAGCGCTGTGAAATGCTGTCACAAAATGTGTCATATACAGTAGACAGTGTGACACAACCCACCTGAGTCAAAACACTGTAAACTACTCAAGGTGCAGCAACACTAGAAATTTTAGTGAATTGTCATTGTCTAGTTTGTCACAGCCTCGATCACCCACACCTTTAAAGTTTTTGTGACACTAAGTTTAGTAAACAGGTATCTAAAGAAATTTGACAAAAATATAATTTTAAATTTGAGCAACTGTAATTTTGGCTACATTTAATGGCTAAATTTTTGTATGCCACGCAATTCTATTGCATCGTGATGTTAACGAATTCAAGTATTACATCTTTATAATAACATTGATTTTACTATTAACACAAAGTTACTGTTGACGGTCGTCTTCGATATTTTGTTTTTTATTAATCCATTATAGACAGAAACCTTATAATGCTTTGCGATAAAATAATTAAAACTGTCACAATTAAATGAAACTATTATATGATATTATTGTCACAATTAAATGAAACTACGTGATGTAGTATTATTTCTACTTTATTTAAGTTCTTTACCACGAGCAAAGATATTGTGAATACTAATCACCTAAAATCTTTGCTAATAGCCTACCTGAAGATGTTGTAACACAACAAAACCTAGGTCATGGTAAAGAACTTAAAGAAAGTAGAAATAATACTACATCACGTAGTTGCATATATTTGTGAATAATGCATTTCTACAAAATTAACGCCAAATAAATTCAATATTTGATATTATTGTGGTGTGTGTGTAAATTAATAGATTAGAGTTTACCTACTAAAATTCTATGAATATTTTTGCATTTAGAATAAAAAACAACTGTTCATCGTTTACCGATCACCGATTATTTAACTTATTTTCAGCTTGCAGCTAGATTATATCTCGTTGCTGTGTTGCGGAGAGTTCAGCATACTTAACGAAATCTTATATCGTATCTAAATTCATTCCCCTGAATTTAAGTTAACAAGAGCATTAACCAGATTAACATGTGAAAATCAAATCAAAGATTGTCAGAGTTAAAGTAAAGCTGCATTATACATTTGTTGTAACACATTCAATGTAAAATAACCGCTTTTATTTGAACAACATTAAGTCAAATGGATAACTGATAGAATCGAAAGGATGTTGATTGATTCAAGTAGCAGTAAACGACTACCTCAATTAGATTGTAATGGGCTGTAATGTAACTTGATGGTGAACGGTTGTACTAAAGAAACTGAAGCAAAAATTGTTAACTGAATTGAAATCCAAGTGGCCTAAGTTTGTAGATTTTGGATAATTTACGAAAGTATACAGATCACTTCCATTAAAAAGCGTGGATCTGATTTTTTTTTGTTTATACTCACTGATGTTATCTTGGTGCATTATTTCCGTGGACTCTGTAACGTTGTTTGGTCTTGGCGCTTTAGTTTTTAGTTTTTACTATATGTGCAAGGTAGATTTTTCACTACTAAACACATATAACGTGCCATTAACTGTTGAAATATTCGTTTTAGCATTTTCCATTAGTTTATAAAAATAAGTTCTGAAAATTACATAATACTTAGTTGAGATTTTTTAATTTCTGATGTATAAATAGCAGTTTTATTATTGAAATATGTTGAGACAAATCCAATCCAATATGGTCATTTTCAAAATAACAAATATTTCACAGGTCCATCCTTGTTAATTATAATGTTTGGTAGTGATGGTAAAAGTACATCAAATAAATGTAGCAAACATTGTTTGTAAAGCAGTTCATGTAATGAAGTAATTTAAGAATATAATGTCAGTAATAAGTGTTTAAGAACTAATTATGAGATGGACTCCCCTTTAACTGGTCCGTAGAGGTCGAGTTATCATTTTGTCGGAAGACAAAATGGCAAATTTTCTCAAAAATTAATAAACGAGCACAGGGTCATCTCTGTTTGTGCAGGGCAGATCATTGTCGAGTGGATTGTCACATGGCTAGCCTACCGAGTTATCGACTAGTGGGCAGTTAGCTAATAAAGATAACTTGGAATTCACTGGTGTTGCCGGGCGGAGGGGTTATAGTTGCCGTGCTCATCTCCCTCGTAAATCCCTCCAACCAGCCAGCGGTAAGAAGGCAGTGAAAAAGGAGCAACGGAGGTGGGTAAGCCAACCACCCATACATCTCATATTTAATATATTCCAAATGACAGAATGAATAACCAAGGTTGTCCTCGGTTACAGAGGCCTCCGCCCAAGGAACTCATTGGAAACAATAGAAGCAGGGACATTGCGTGGTTTCCACAGCTGATGCTGAATAATTTCCTTGTCCAGAGGGCGGGTGAATCTTTGGTATAAAGACCGGACTCAAGCGTGCATCGAAGACGAGCTCACTCGCTAACGTCCAAAGCACAGGCAGCTCCACCGAGGGTGAAGAGGAACTTTGCCTAATGATAAAGGAGGAGGCTAGGCTTGTAACTTGGGGGAAATCCTAACGCCTAACTAAACCGTTAACGTCTGATCCGCAGTCAGCTCCGCCGAGGGTGAGGAGGAGCTTTGTTTAATTGCGAAGGAGGAGGCTAGGCTTTTAGACCTGGGGAAATGCTTTGTGAACGAAGAGCTACTCAAGGTCCTCAGTGGCCGGAGCCTGGAAGTCATCAAAGGTGCTCGACGTAAACTTGAATATAAAGCGACGATTGAAAGGTTTCGTGTCGAGGAAACACCCTGTCCTTCTTCTGACCTCGAAGCTGCTCCTATTGAACGTCGGGTCACCGACCACAATCCAGCGGGGCTAGTGGAGGCGTCTCTCGACGCCGAAAGTCTTGCCCCCGACGAAGCAATACGTCAGTTTTGCGTGTTCATCGTATAGAGAGCGGTCCAACTCCTTCTGCGAAGAAGACATGAAACAAGACTCGCTTTAGCTAGACTCCAGCGGCTCGACACCGTGCCGCTCCCAAGGGAGGAGTGCGCTAGGTGCTCCGACCGCCTCGTAATAAGGTCCGAAACGGCAGTGTATAAGGACGGCACACCCAGCCCCCCGTCGGAAGTAGATGCATAAAAGTAGGTCTCAACGTACATGTACCTGGGAATTGGAAAGGTGCGAAGGACGAACAGCTTCTTTTGTAACTTTAAAGGCGCTCGTCGTATGAGCATCAGCGATTCGTCTATTTCGGCCTCAACCGTTCCCACTTCCGAAGCCTCGTAGTCAGTCCCTAAGTATCTGAATGGTTCGCTACATTCAAGTTGCCTTAACCACTTTGCCTTGAGCTGGAAGATCGGACTCTCGACGTAGTGGTGTTTACGGCGCTTGCGGTCTGGAACCATTGAAAGGAACGCCGATTTGGAGGGATTCATTATAAGTCGCATGGTCTCCGCAGCCGTTTCCATCTTATGGAGGGCCTTATTCTTACCCGTGGTGACTAGATGTAACCAGTACCAGGTCGTCGGCAAACGCCAGAGCCGAGGCGTGCTCGCTTTCTAAACGAAAGCCGACTTGTTTGGTATAAAGCCCAGGATATTCTCCACATACTTTCCACACTATCGCCCTATGAGCCGATAATCTGATCGGCCGATAATCCGATATGCTGGGATCCACATGGACGGGATATCGGATGACTTTCTTAGGCTATCTGATTCGTAGGTACCCTGAAGCTGAAATGGTCTTCGCCATTAAGGGGAGGTAGAGTGGGAGTTATTCGTTCCAGAGGGGTGTACTCCAAGGTGATCCGCCCTCGCCCGTGCTATTCAACTTGGTAATGGAAGAGATACTCACGGCAGTACCGAAGGAAGTAGGTTTTCGTTTAGAAGGCGAGCGCGTCTCGGCTCTAGCATTCGACGACGACTTCGTACTGATTACATCTAGTGTTGCGGGTATGAAGAGGGCCCTTCGTGAGGTAGAAGTGGCAGAGAACTTGGGACCCATAATGAATCCT
Organism: Druceiella hillmani; assembly: GCA_039881145.1. Taxonomy (NCBI): domain Eukaryota; kingdom Metazoa; phylum Arthropoda; class Insecta; order Lepidoptera; family Hepialidae; genus Druceiella; species Druceiella hillmani. Next base: position 1,271,586 of record JAYKKI010000145.1, on the reverse strand, counting down.
TCCAAGTCGGAGATTGCTTCCAGACTGCAAGTGTCGTAAACACCACTACGTGGAGAGTCGGACCTTCCATCTCAATACAAAATGGTTAAAGCAGCTTGCGTGTGCCGAAACACTTAGGTACTTAGGGATTGATTATGAGACTTCCGGCTTGAGAACGGTTAAGTTTGAAACTGGCAAATTAAGTTTGAACTGTAGCAGAAGCTGTTTGTAATTCGGACCTTCCTGATTCCGAGGTAAATTTACGCCTTCTTGCTTAGAAATATCTCGGCAGGGATACTTATCGAACTTGACATCTCGCTGCGAAGGGACGTTCGGCAGAGATTGATACTTCCAAATGACACGCCAGAGGCTTGCTATCATGCATCCGTTCCAACGGAGGTCTTGGTGTGCCGTCCTTATACACTGCCGTTCCAGATCTCATCACGAGGCGGTTGGAGCGTCTTGCCCACTCCACATTTGGAGCAGCACAAGTGGCATCCAGGAACCCGATAATCAGGTCACCGAATACCACACGAGACGGTTAGGCAGGAGCTATTGTAGCGAGCTGCTATCGGTGGATGGCTGCGAGCTTTCCGAGTAGCCGAAGTGCGGTGCGTCTAGCCGTTGGCTCTCTTTAGTGGCCAGCGGTATTAGGGGGAAGAACTTCGTCCAGTACGTGCATGTGCACATTAAAGCCCTCGCGGGTAAGAAAGTCGCGAGGTCGAAGGGAGCACATGCCGATCGCCTGCAGGGCTGGATATGGGAGCAGTGGAACCACCTCTCACATAGTCCTGTCCTGTTGGCAAACATATGGATGCCGCATCCATAGACACAACGCTGTGGTCAAAATTTGAGAAATCGCACTTGGACGGAAGGGATGGGAGGTCCTGAGGGAGCTTCATTTTAACATGGTCGTTGGCTTCGGAAACCGGACTTGCTTTGCACGCGGCAGGGACGTGATAGATCACTCACATAAAGAAAAGGTCAGCAAACATCCCGACATAGTTGAGCAGATCAAAAAAGATCTCGCGCTACCAAAGGTGCTTGGAACTGTACCCGTTCTTCGAGAGAAGTTTGGTCCGAAAAATGAGCAAGCGGATTGCGAGCAATGGAATTTACGATGGGTGAGCTTGCCTCCATCACGACGAGAGTCTTGCAGGATTCGCATACCAACTGGACGAGGTTCAATAGCATGACGGGCTACTGTAGAGAGCCTCGCCCATGAACCCGCTCTGAAGGAAGCGTAGGAGGTCTTAGGCCGGGCCTTATTAGACTGTGGTTGGGCGAGTGCACGAGAGCACCGAGTCGGTGCTGCTCGTTGGGCGAGCGCAGGGTCTAGGTTTTTACCGCCCATAGGCTGGCTGACGACTCACAAGAGGCGGGTTTTTCTCAGACTGGGTTACATTAGTACTACACCCACCCCAGCTTTAAATCAGTAACCCCGATCAAATCCTCATGATACACGGCACGGGTATTTTTTTCTAACGCTGTCAGTTCTGACGTAGTATCTCGCGGCTTGGTGGACGCCAGTATTTCTTCTACTGTGACTGGTCGCGCAATTTAAGGAGCCCTGGGGTGTCTCCCTCTCCCATACCGCTCAACTCGGCGAGGGACAGTCGGCCTGTTGAAATCCCAGTTATCCCAATATCTTCCAGTAGTGTCCAAGCTCCTCAAGTGAGTGATCAATGGACGGATCAGATTCATCAATAACCTCAAGAGCCGAGCGCCTCCTGTTCTTGTTGTAGAGGCGCCGGAGTCGAGCAAAAGCGAGTCTTGTTTCACGTCTTCTTCGTAGGCGCTTCTCTCTCAAGGGCACGCATTCACCTATGGGCATTGCAAGGGTTGTTTGAGAATGCGAAATTCCGTCGTGGACACCATAAAGGAGGTTGCTGGGCTACTTATCGTTGTGTATCGCCAGCTGCGCTAGTGCATCGGAATAATTTGAAATTAAATAAAACTGTTTTTGCTTTTAATTAGTTTTTAATGTAAACTCCGTAGTTTTTAATGTAAATATCCATAAAAAATATTCTTAATTCTAATTACATGAGAGAAGAAAACAATATTATGTATTTTTTAATTATGTATTTTTCAGATTCCAACCAACTTATTAAAAACTATCCTTATGTGAATAAAAAGAAATGGCATACAATTGTTTCCATTAAAACATTATTTCTCTATCTATATCTCAGTAAAATTGTAAAAATCTAACCTTACTTTGTATAAATACTCACTCAAATAATTGTTTAAATGATTGATCACTCAATGAAAATTTAATTTTTTGTCTAAACTGTTAAAAGATTAAATATTTAATTATCATTCTAATACCACGTGTTTTTTTGTAATGACTTACTATATGCTATTTTTGGGATCTTCTGCTTGCATGACCGACGCTATGAATTGCAGCCAAAAAGCATCATATACAGTAAATAGTGTGATGGATGTACCATAACCCACTTCAGTCGACACATTGTAAACTATATAAGGAAGGCTGGGCATAGTACGACTGGTAACCTATGGTAGTGTGGCACCCCACATGCCTTGCGGCAGAAATACAGGAAGAAGAGGCGTAAACTACCAGAGCACTAAGAACCACTGAATGGATTGGGTAATAGTTGAGGTAAGAACCACGGAACGGATTGGATAATAGTTGAGGCTTACCGTGTGTTTTAATAAACGCCCGGTGTAACTATACACAAGAGGATAAATAGATTAGCCTCTCTCACTTTCATAATTGCATCCCTCGTGTAGGAAATTCGAATCTCTGGCATTGCTCTCCACTAATTGTGATCTGAATTCGATACCGTCGAACAGCGGAATATTAGGCATGCAGCGAGAATAATTCCAGTTAGTGGTTCTAATCCAGAGCTGCGATATTCAGAGCTAGACGACATCGTTAAGAGTCTTGTCTTACAAATGTACCAGGCATTGTTACAATAGATTTATAGAATTGTATAGGTCGTTTGGAGTACCGCAGCGCATAAGACTCTTACTGTCTTCAACCTCTGTCGAGGTGAGGGCCATCTTCCGAAATTTTTAGATTCATACACTCCTTCTGGTCTTCGGGAAGTTGCTCGAGCGGATATTGTTGGCGTGATTATTGGTGCAGCTTTCTCGTTCACCGGTATCAGATAATAAATTATGTTTTCGTTCCGGAGTGTTCACATCAGACGCGATCTTTAAAGTCTTGTCTTAGGTCGACGCGTGTCCAGACAAATGCTTTCTTGGAATGTTCTTGGACATCTCCGGTTTGTTTTATAATGACTAGTGGCCAGCCATTTTACCTGCGTTGGAATCCCGAGGAGTATCGGTGGAATTTTGTTGGATTTTGATAGATTATTTTCACGGCCGACTTGTCTATTTGCAGGATGGAGATACAGCCGTTTAAAAAACGTTGACCAGGTACTGCCCGCACAGATTGGTACTTGGACCAATTTTATGAAATTTCATTTTTGATGGTATTCTCGTGATACTCCTTCAGGGATGCCCTGATAATACTTTGATGTTGGTCGGAGGAGCGAGCCGCAGAGGAATAAAGAATCGGGCTGCGAACTCACTCGCCAGGTTAAATTATTCGAGCACTAAGAACAAGCTCAGTTGTGCCCCACAAAATCCGCGGCTATCCCCTTTAAGAGCTAACCGTCTATTATGATGGCTGGGGCTAGGATCTACGTGCGATATCAAATAATATACCTAGCTATGATCCTCGATGCACGGCGAAGTTTCTTACCTCAGACGCAGTACGTCGGTGAGAGGACTCAGGTAGTTTTCCATGCCAAGGCCCGGATTGCTGGTGTCGGTTGGGGGCTGTGTTACTCTATCCTCAAGTTACTGTCTACGGCAAAATACTTTGGTATATCGGCCTACTTTGGTATATCGGCCGTGGTGCAACTGGGTCCAGCAAGTTAGACGGGTTTTGTTGAGATCACAACGTTCACCACTGTTGGCGATGACCAAAACCACGGAACTTATTCAAGGGATGCGTTGCCGATTTTGGTAGGTCTTTTGCCTGCCGACCTCGTGATCGTGGATTGTGAATCTCTGAAAGAGGCCTATCTCAGAAATCATCTATGCTCATTGGCAGTCTAGGTGGTCTTCCCTCGACTCTGAGGGAAAAAGAACTAGGTTATTTTTCTCCAATATTTTGAGCATTCACTTAAGAACTGGCTCGTTGCTGATTACTACACTTCACAGTTTTCACTTCGCACATTTCGTGCCAGTTTGTTTAGATCGGCATTTTGAGACAGCCCAGCATGTTATTGCGGCTTCGAAAGTAAGACATGAATCATGTATTATTCCACAGCAGTGAGCACAATGATGACGCATGTAGAGTTTTGTTAGAGAGCATACATCTTCATGTTAAAGTAGAATCACGCTGAGCTTTAGAACATAGAATCTTTAGTTATCGCTACTTTATTGAGAATGGATCGATCTTTGAGTCATTCAGAGCGTTCGAAAAGTGCGTATTTGAAAGAAAATGGGGACACCAAATAGTTCATTGAGTAGCTTCAATACTCACTCTGTTAGGCGGAAGCGCTATGACCACGATGGTCCTCTCTTTTATATTAGGTAATATTTACGGGTCCCAGGAAAGACCCAGAGACAACCCGGTGGAATGTTGGAAATAATGTAAACTAGCTAAGGAGCATCAGCACTATAAATTTTGATGAATTAGCATTATTTAGTGTATTATAATCTCAATTACCCTAACTTTAAACTTTTTTTATGCCACTAAATTTATGAAGCCGGTATCTAATGAAATCTGACAAAAAATAATTAAAAATTTGGGCTACATTTAAGCGTATATACTATGCGGTTCTACGGGATAATAATCAGAGACAACTCGTGAAAAACGCCAGTTAAATCTATTCGTCGATGTTTGACGAGAGAAAATATCTATCAATTTTTTTATAAAATCGGAGATGGAGGTAATTAAACCTTTGTTATAAGTCTGGTTTGGAAAAATGCAAATTTCTAATTTTTTTTCCTTTAAACAAATATGCTCTTTCTATGAAGACACGACTGCCACTTGGCTATCAAAAGTAACTTTTATAATAATCTTTTTACGCGATTCTTTTTACTTATTTCATCATTTTGATTTTTGATTGTTTGCAAATTGAGTATTTAATGTAGGTACCTAAGAATGGCAAATAGTAGAACAATTTATAACGTATATTTTCTTGAAAAAGCGCTCTTTATTGAGAAGTGTTTAAAAAAAAGCGCCTTTTTTTTGAGAAGTTTTTCAAAGGAAGGGAACCTAGGAAGCTTCCCATCTATGGAACTGGATAAAATCAGAATGAACATTAGAATATCTAGAGCTGACAATAAAAATTTTGTCGTTGAATTACCATAGAACATGCGAGAATATCTGCTAGAGTTGACCACGTATTCTTTAGGTGGACCTCGTGCAGAGTTACGAATTTCGTTCAGGTGACTAGATGCTGCACCTGTGTGGACAAGTCGCAATACACTGTTAAGACAAACAGTACTGTAACAGGTGCACTAAGACGAGGCACGACGGAAAGGATTGTCCTAGTGTTTCTGAGGCTGAGACTTGCCTACCTGTACTTGCTTTAAAAATAACGTAGGATACCGAGTCAGCATTGATGCTTGCCCTGTATTCAGGGAGGCACTGGAGAAGTCATTAAGGCAGACTGCCTACTCCCAGTAAGCTGAATTTTGTTCAGCTTAATATAGGGTGGAGCTCAACGCTCATGATCAAGCTCTCGATATCATTTAAAGTCCATAATCATTGCACCGCATGTGTAAAGGAATCCTTCTTAGTTTTGTGGAAGAGTTCCGACCTTAAGGCTGCAAGTGTGATACTGCCCTAGTCTTGAATCTAAAAGGGATGGGTGTTCTGTTCCTAGAACACCTAATGTCAGAACATTGCATTGTAGCCCAGATATCCCTCGGTCCTTTACAAGTTGCGGTAATAAGTATTTATTTTCAGTTTACCGTGGCTACCAAAATATGCCTCGAACATCTTAACTTTGTCCTTCGCTCAACTAGGTGGAGATCGGCAGTCATTTGTGTTGACACTAACGCGTAGTCTTGTATATGGTACTCGAGGCGAAACAATCTACGTGGAGAAATCCTTCAGGACTTCATCCATCAGAACGGTATCCTCTTGTACAATATTCCCGCAACGTTCTCAGGGCCCTCAGGGGAGAGTTTTGTAGATATCATTCTCGTTTCGAGTAGGCTTGAGGAGGATGTGCATAGTTGGCGGGTCGAAGCGGACGTTTCGTCGAGCGACCACAGAGCAATTCAATTATCTATCTACCAGGCGCGCCCCTCACCAGATTCTGGGGCACAAACCAGCACCTGACTCAAATCAGGGTACTAAAACTAGGATAAATTTGTTCAAATTTTCCGCCGAAAACTCGTCATTTATCTAAAATTGTCGCAACACATAGATTGTTTACATAATATGGCTGTTGAGTTTCAGTGTAGGGTGTCGAGAGAAGACTGAGTACGGTACAACTGGGCACACACAAGAAGAACCCCTGGTAGAGCAGCACTCTACACTGTAGAGTCTACAGTTCCAGCGGCGGGAGTAAAGAAGGAGAAGGCGTAACTACCAGCGTACTAAGAATAATGAAACGGATGGGGATAAATGGAAAGGCTTACCGCGTAGCCTTAGTAGATGTACGGTGTAACTATTTTAGAGAGGTTAACCGGGCTAGGCGCTTCTATTTCCGAATTTTTTTAACTCGTGTAGATAGTTCGGATATCTGATGACCCGTTCGACAAATTCGGGGTCATCGCTAGAGAAAAATTATAACCGCTGATATCACTTTTCTCTAGTGACGACCCTGAATTTGTCGAACAGTAGCGCATCAGGAATACAGCGAGCATAGTTCAGGTTAGCAGCTCTTATTCGAAGTTAGGTCATTCTGAGTTAGACGACATTGTAAAGAACCTTGATGAGATGAGCCTTTTCCTAGGCTTCAAGAATTAACAGGAACGGTAATAAGATTGTCAAGGTGGTGTGCAATGCGCGGCTCATGAGATCCTTGCGATCTTTAGCCGCTGTCTCCATTAGGACCAATTTTCGAAAGTATGGAAAGTGGGGAGGCTTAAAGTCATACCAAAGAGTAGTGGGAAATTGCCTAGTGATCCAAACTTTTACAGACTCATTATGCTCCTTCCAACCTTCAGGAAGTTGTTCGAGTGGATACTGGTGGTGCGTCTATTGTCGCAATTCTCTCATTCTCTAGGTCCGAGAATCAATTCGGTTTTTGATTCAAAATGTTCACGTCGGACGCTATTTCTAAAGCATTGTCTTGGATTTGTGCGTGCCTAAAGAAATATGTATTTGTATTTTCTTTGAAATATCTCCGGTGCATGGTGGTCAGCCATTTTTCCCGTTTTAGACTCCCAGGGAGTGTCAGCGGAAATCAGTTGGATTGTTATGGATTACTTTTGCTATCGAGTTGTCTATTTGCAAGATGAAGACACAGCAGTACAGAAAACATTGCCAAGCCCATCCGCAAGGCTTGCGGCAACCCTCTGTGGAATATCACGTTCAACGGTATACTTGTGACACGCCTTCAGAGATGCAGTACCGACGCGTATGCTGACGATACTTTGCTGTTGATCGAAGGAGGGAGCTGGATAGAATTAGAAAATCAGGCAGATATGGCACATTCCGTGCCAGCATGTTTAGATTTACCCTAAGAGATAGCCCGGCGAGTGCCTGTGATTTTGAGATGCAGGGTATGGGTGAGATTTTGTTCCACTTCAGTGAGCTCGATGATGCGCGTAGAGTTTTATTGGAGAGCATGCTTCGTAGTATTAGAGTAGAATCACGCCGAGCTTTAGAACATAGTTTCTTTAGTCATGACGACTTGGTTGAGAATACACCAATTTTTGAGTCCTTCAGAACGTTCGCAAATTCTCAAAAAAATGGAGATAGTTAATGGCTCATTGCGAAGGTATAATCTGGTCTTTTGAGACAACCACCAGTGGGAGTGTGAATAGGAGTGTGAATAGCATATTTTTTTACATTTAATTGTCGATAGGGGAATGGTTAGGGTCTTTCTAAGACCTCTTTTTTGCATGAGGCGTGTCGTTATGGGCCTCAAGAGGTACTTTGAGACAACGCAGGTGGCTTGAGAATAGTGTTTCCTATTACTAAAAATTATACTACAGAAAAAATAGTAGTAAATAGTAAAAATGTAAAAAATAGTATCTAGTAGAACCATAAAATATATTTGTTACAGCTGCACCCTTTAAATGAAATATGCTACCTTTAATCACAGTGAGTTATGAGAACATTTTTCTCTACCTAGTGCGCATAAGGCGGTAACCATAATGCCATCGAAATTGAAGAAATTCCTGAACCCACATACTGTGAATCGACTCCTAAACCGACACTATTGCTGTTTAATTTTGTTGGGGTTTTAACCAGTCATAAACATTGTTGTTTCCTGGGTGTAATGATCAGAAAAAGATTTTAAATTTCACATTTCACCTACATAGCACTAAAATTTGTTATATGTACGACATTTCAGCTAAAACAAGCACACTATTATTAGGGGAAAACATGCAGTTCCTATGTGTCTAAAGTGTGTAAGCATAGAGATAACAGTCTACTGGAAAGAATTCCGTCGGCCAATAACTGTGTTCTGATAAGAGGATAAATTCAAAGCATATACATTCCAATGAAAAATATATTTTTTATATATTTTAACCGACACTCAAGTAACAAGACTAAAGCATTTAGACAGTATTGTTGCAATTGTTTAGCTGGCCAAAGGACAGTAGACATGTGTGCCCATGTCATGACTATTGTGTGGTATTTGGCGCTTAGTTAAATGAAGAGAAATATAAAAATGTTGACCGGAATATTTTATTTCTTTAATTTTTTACTTATATTCTCGGTATAAGACTCCCTCATTGTAACAGCAGATAAGAGCTTTATCAGACTTTCAAAATATTTCATTATGTTCAGGTTCTAGAATTACTTGCATGTTATAAAATCTGACCATTTTTATGCAAGTTGTCTATGCCCACATAAAGTACTTTCCATAGATTTCAAACTACAATATATAGTGATATATACGTTTAGACTATAATTTGGAATACAGTGTGTGGGAACAATTATAATTGTTTTCTAATAAGTGGATGAATTCAAAGCAGACATACCGGAAGAAAAATATATTGTGTATATTGTTTAACACTTCGAATGCCATGGTACTTCCTAATTTTAATTTTTTCTAAGTTTTTCTAATTTTTGTCCATGTTAGCCAACATTAATTTTTTGTCTTGTTCCCTGAAGCCGAGTATTGATATTTACATAGATACACTACGACTTATCTCTCAGTTGGCATCCTAGATAAAAAAGCTAGTTATAAGGTTACTCATGGTTGGAGTTCTGGGCAAGAATATCAATCACAAGATAACTTGCAGTTGGAACGTGTTAACAGACACTCAATTAACAAAAATTGAAGCAATTAGGCAATATTATTGCAATTGTTTAGTTTGTCAAAAGATAGCGATCATTATATGGTATTTGGGCTGATCAAGTTGTCAGATTAATTTAAAATCAATTCATTTTCCCATATTAAAATTAAACAAAATAGTTTCTGGTCTCAAAATTCCGTACGTTCTGTGCGTTCTTATGCCACTGACTATATATATATGTATATATATATATATGTATGTACATACATACCTATATACATATATATGTAGTTTTGAAGAAAAAATGTGAAAGACATTTGCAATAGGGTACAATTTCACTTCAGGTTTAGATTTTAAAAAATTGATTACTATTTTTTGTACCGTATAACAAGACTTAATAAAACTGAGCAATTTTATCTTTTAATTTTCTTTAGTAGAATAGTTAGATATTTTTTCATTAGCAAGTTTTAGACTGTTAGATAATTTTTGCAGGAATATGAGACTTGAAATTATAAAATTAATATTTCAAGGTAATACACTATTTAGAAAATTTTAAATACCAAACACTAAGTGACAAAAATTTTTTCTATCGGTACAAGTGGTTAATAAAAAAAGGAAAATAAAAAGATTTGTAACAGTTATTAAACAAAGTACCATTGTTGTACTGTATAGAAAGAGTCACATTTAATGTAAGTTTCTCACGAACTCTCACATACTTTTGCTTTATCATCTCAAATTTAATTAAAGAATGTTATTATTTTTGAGTATGTGACAAAAGATAAACGCCTAAGGTGAAAATTAAACTTTTGAAATGAGAAAAATATTTATTTTTCCTGACTCCGCACATTCTACTCTATCTCTATTTCAGCACATTTTACTCTACTATAACATCTAAAATAAAACTCTACATAATAAATTTTATAAAGACCATAATTGGATTTCAATGGCAAAACTGCCTATGGATGAAATATCTTCACTTTTTTTCTACCTTTTCTTTTGGTAATACCATGTCATATTTAGTTCTTTAACTAATTGTCTAGTTTTCAGCATATTTTTATAATTAATGGAGATAAGTAGGAAATAAACTGTGTTTTTACAATTAATTGTGGTAATAGGAAATAAACTATAAATATTATTTTTCGTAATAAGTTACGCCACTGTTCGTTTTTTCTATGTTTGTGTCTAATTATGCCCTATAAAATATATTTTTGTAGTTTAAATATATCTGAATATCAGATGAAATACATTAGTTAAAACATAGTAAAATTATAATAATTAATTTATTAAAGAACATATATATTGAAAATTAAATATCCCTTCTACTTAACTAAGTTTCTAATGCTCATCTTTCCGTCTTATATATAACAAGGCTAATGAATTTTTTTTAAAAGCATGCTGAACTTTTCAGGCTATCATGGAATTCTAGACAGACGCTTTCAATAATAACATCACACACCGAACATAATGTGTAAAAACAATTAATTTTATTTATTTGTTTACGCCAATCAGCTACATATAAGTGAAATTAACAATTAGTAATATTTGCGTTAGTACATTACACTACAAATGAGATACAATATGATAGTGAATCAGTACAGTATTTTTTTATTTTTGACAGTGCATTGATAAAGAACCTCCAAAGGAATTAATATTAACAATATTCATTAACTATATTGATTATTTTGTTTCTCGGCCCATGGTACACATAGCCTTTTGCAGATTTCATTATCTTTACTAACCTGCAAGGTCCTAACCCTGGTTTAGAGCAGAAAAGAGCTGAATTGTTCTAATATATCTGGGGAATCGATCTATCCATTGATGGATTTGTGGAAAAAGTAAGATCCGCACTTGTCTCCCACCTAGGAGACTGTTTATTCGATATTGGTTATAAACTTCCTCAACATTCATATTTGGTCCTTGGATGTTCATGTGATACATAACATATTTACAAAATTTTTCTATATTTTTTCCATCCTATTGGTAAGAAAATTGGCATGAGGTGACCATATAAGTGAACAGAATTCAAGTATCTGGCGAACTAAAGCTGAGTAGAGACAAATAAGTGTATGGCCATTGTTAAATTTTTTTCCTGATCTAAGTACAAACCCAAGTATCCTGTATACTTGTCCACGTGACCAGATAAATTTAATTTATTGTCGATGAAGACACTCAAGTCTTTTACGAGTTGATGTTCATCAAGTTGGTATGTTGCAGTTGTTTACTTTTATTCAATTTAAGCTTGTTTTCCGTACACCATCTGCTGAGCTCATTAATATCTTGTTGAAGAATGTTGATATCATTATCGCCAATTATGTTTATAAAAATTTTTATATCTTCCACACGTAACAGTAAATTGATTTCAGATTATCAACAATGTTATTAATGAAAATGTTAAAAAGGCTAAGCTTCACATGTTAGCATTGTGTAACACCAGAGGTCACTTTATATTTTATTAAAACATGGCCATTCACGTGTACTTGCAAATATCTACCTGACGAGCAAAACCAGCCAAGTATTCTATCTTTTACACCGATTCAACTTAATTTCCTGATTAGTGTGTCGCAATCAACCAGGTCATAAACTTTACTATAGTCCATGTAGATTGTGTGTACTTCTGTATCCATATTCATTGCATTGAGCGTATGGTTATTATACAGGTAGAGATTTGTAAAAATAAATTTTCCGCCAAAAAAAACGTTTTGTTATTTATCATTTTTAACAGTTTAGATATAGATGGCTGAATGCAGACTTATCTATAGTTAGTTATGTATTATATGGAACCTGATTTGTGTATTGGACTAATATATGAAATTTTCCAGGTTGATGGAAGTACACCTAATTACAGAGATTTCCCAAATATGTGAATCATGTGACAGCTCAGCAAATATGAACTCAGCTAGTCTGGCAGTGCACTTTTCGAGAAACTGGGTGGGTATTTCTTCGGGTCCAGCACCTTTTTTTTTCATACATTTCACATAGTTCAAAGACTGATGCAAAAAATTTCAGGACTGTCTAGCATCTGACGTCATCATGTCCTCAACTCTTGGTGTATAATTATTGCAAATTTCACTAAACTTTTTGGACTCCATTCTTAATTTTCAGGAACGATTGTAGGTGACTTTAGTTCTAGATATTTTATATTTTATATGAGCCTTTTTTTTAGTTTCATTTGGTTTATAACTATTTGGTGGACCAGTAAGGATAATTTATTCATATTTTTAGAGTTGATTGGCATAAATTTTACAATTCATTTCTTGATTTTTTTCATAGAACCAATTAATCTTTTTGTCCAAAGATTCCAGTATGTAAAGATCGGTCCAGTTACTTCTTAAATAGAAATGAAATGTTCTATGTAGTCAGCCCTTTTAAACACGTAGCTTGTTGTTCTATTTTTTACAAGGCTTATTTTAATTTTGACATGTATGCTTAGTGATGGATGTTGTTTATCTTCATCGATAATCACTTTTGTTTTATCCACTGTAATGTCTGTACTGCAAAAGTATAGATCAAAAATGTGACTGTTTATATTACGAGTTTCATTGTACTGTTGACACTTAGTCAAAAATATCTCTTTATCATATAAAATGTTCGCAATAACTTCAGTTTCATGTTTTTTACATTTATTTATTTCAGAGGTATTATTAGAGTAAATTGAAAATTTGTCAATTAAGGTTAGTTTGTTTTTAACAACATTGACTCTTTTATCCAATTGATTGTAGTGCTGGGTAATAATTTTATTTTTTTCAGATAATTTATTTAAACCTGATCTAATACTTGCAATATTGGCCTCCATTTTTTATTTAAAAGGTCCCAAACATTTCTCAAAAATTTGGTCAATTTCAGTCTTGCTAGTTGACAGCGATGAATCATTAATGTCTTCGTCACTCTCATGACAAAGCTAATCTCAAAGTGACATCTTGAACGTTTCCAGTTGATGAGACCATTTTTTTTTAAATTCAGCAGTTATTTTTTTAAATTGATCACCACTTAATTTATTATATTTGCCATGGCTCCAATTTTCACACTTAACACGACTTATTCTTCCTAAATTTTCTCCAATTTAGTGCAAATTAGATATGAAATCATTAGAAATCATTATTAGCATCAGAAGTGGCAAATGCCTGAACTAATTTGAATTATAAATTTATCAATTATATTATAAAATCAAAATTTTCTTGATGAATGAACATTTTAAAACCTGGTCGGTGATTCTAAATATTTAGTCAATGGTTTTCAACATGTAAAATAAATAGAATCATAATTTATAGATTTTCAAATAGAAAATTGCTACCAGTCCCAGTTCACTACGAGCAATAATAACTGACGAAATCGACACATGAGTGCGTTGATCCAAATTGGCATGGTTCGGAATGCTCATGGCGTCCTGTAATTCTGGAGGAAAAAAGGAACGTTGCTACATTCCAAAGGTTGTAAGTGATGCACTTTTTCAAATTATAAATAAGGTCTATTTTCATTTTCAAAACAAGGTGCATTACGTATAAACAGAGGTCAAACAATGCAAATGAAAAACTAAATATATATGTATTATATAGGTTATGGATAATTTACGTTAATATTTTTTATATAACGTCACAGACACAGTGTCCTGTCTGGTTCATTCGACCATTTATTTCCAATATTAAATTTTAAATAAAAACTTCCAATATTAACTATTCATAGTTTACTTTATAGTGATCATCATGCGCTGACTAAGTTTTTTGAATTTTCATTAAATTGTATCATCTATTTGAGTTGCAAAAGTCAAACTCAGGATGAGCTACATAGATTTGGTGTTGAAAATATTTCATCGAATATCTAATAAGCCAGGGTTCAAATCTTAGGTCTATTCGCTATCCTGAAAAATAACTTTTGCGATGTGGTAGAATCTGCACACAGTCTATTATTTGCGAGTGGCTTGGAACTTTTTTCATTTACTAAAGATATAAGCAAATTGCAAGTTATTATTGTGTCAATACCGTTCTTGAATAGAAGTGGTGTGTGGTTCGACTGAATTAAATACACTATAGTGAGTTATGGTTATTTGCAAGTTCAACTCAAGCAAATGCTCTGTGGTGAGCGACAATCGATTGCGCTCTTTCGAGAAAGAATCTACCAATGATGGGAAGTTACCTTGATATGGGACGTTAAGGAAATCAACCTAGAAATTAAATTAAATTTTTTTGTCATTTAACTGATGAAGAAAAAAATCATCCTGGAAACCAGACTATTGTTGTGCTTTCTTAATTATTTAATTATATATGACTTTACTGTGAAATAAGTTAAAAGCCTATTAAATTACAATGGAGTAGACAATTAATACTGGATACTGTCAATAATTAGGCTGTATTTATTCCCTCAAAATAATTAAAAGCGAAATTAAATATTTAAATACAACAAAAGTGTGCAAGTTAATATAAAAAATAGAAAAAGTTAAAAATATATCCATGGACTTACTTCCATCATCAATCCATCCATCAAAATGCTTTGTAAAAGTACATCCAATTAACAGTGAATGAACAATCAAGAATTATGTAATGATTTGTGAACGATTAACATTCTACTTATTACTTGCACACAATACAAAAATGTTAAGATTGACTGTATTGTGTATATATATATATATGTATATATATATGTATATATATATATATATGTATATATATGTATATATATATATATATATATATGTAAATATATGTATATGTATATATATGTATATATATATATATATATGTATATATATATGTATATATATATATATATGTATATATATATATATATATATATATATATATATATATGTATATATATATGTGTATATATTTATATGTATATGTATATATATATATATCACGGAAAAACAAAAAGTTATTCTAAATCCAAAAATGAAAGATTGTGAGAACAACACTCAAATGTTATAAAAGTACAAACAAATGTATTAATTTTATTTCATTTATTAAATTTTATATTTCTTTTTCGTATATCTCCAAAGATAACATAAGATATTTTTCATATTTTTATTATGAAAATACCACTATTAATGGGATACCCATTTTTGAATTTTTACATCACTTGGTGTCTAATTTTAACAAAGAAATAGAGCTTCAAAGTTACAATGGGTCTAAAGGAAATGTATGCTCATTTTTGCATTCTATTTCAAACACCAGATCAGACTGGCAGGTGGTATCTGTGCAGTTGTGATGCTTAGAGTGAATCTTATTATCAACATGGCAAGATTTGAGTGTAACCAAAATAGAAATTTTTGCAATTATGTATTCCATTTCGAGAATACATACTTTCCAACATCTATGCTAATTTTATTAATAAATTACCGAAACTATCAAATTTGAAGTCGGTACAATTTGGGTGAAGTGATTGTGTATTCCTGAAAATATTTTAGTAGAATGTTGGAGTAATTCCTAAATTGATAGACTGATCACAGAGCTTATTGGATGCCTATTTTCATATAAATGAAAAGTATTATTTTTTCATACAACATATGAAAAAAAAAACAAAAATTTAGAAAACACCTTAAAAAGAATATTGGAATAAATAATGTAAAATGACCAAAAATTCATTAAAAAAATTAATGCGAAACAAATATTTTAACACGTCAGTTGGAACGGAGTTCTTTTCGCTACATATTATGTATTAAATGAAAAATATTTCAGCATAATAAAACACGGTTAATTTTAAGATATGAAAAAAAAATGGGTGCGTGTACTTATGTATGCGCATGAGAAGTTATACTTCTTTGGCATCATTAAATAATACATACGGATAGATAACCTCAATTATATTGGAGCACTTGAAAAAATCTATAAACACAATTTTTTCACTAATATTTACGAATAGTAAATATATTAATCAAAATATTGAATTTAAATCAGTACTGAATATAATTTATCAGCACATATATAAATCGCACTTATATTTTTTTATCCAATAAATTCAAATGAAAAAGCGGCTCACTGTGTCAATATTATGTACTTGAAGTATTTTTGTTACGTGAAATTAATCATCATATCTATCAAAAGATGGTATGATAACGCTGATGTAAGGAAATTATAAACTAATTGATATTTTAATTCTCTATGAAAAGTGAATACAAAATAAAGATAAAAACAATATTACCATAAAGCTAAATGCCTTATGGTAATATTGTTTTTATCTATTATCTGCATAAATTAAAATCTTCATCAAGTAAATCTGCATCAAATGGTAATATTGTTTTTAAATATCATCTGCCTCTCTGTATAAGTATTTATCTGTGAAACTTGGATATTAGATTTATTAGTAATATAAATAAAGAATCACAATTAATGACATCAAACATTTGTAAATTATTTGAAGGACAAATAAAATGCAGAATCTAAAAATAAAAAACTTGTCTTGGAGGCGCCGGGTATCGATCTCGGTACCTCTCACATGCTAAGCGAGCGCTCTACCATCTGAGCTACGCCCCCAACGTAAGTTTCGTACAAAATATTGGTATTAATATATAGTCTCAATAACTGCAACTTCATACTGTAACTTTTGTGTGACGAATCTTAAAATTTCACTCTCATAATTTTTTCATAACGCGCCTAAAGAAGTATAACTTCAAAAAGTAATAATGGCAATGAAACAGTCTGACCAACATTTTTTAATTAAACAAAATTCGCGTAATACTAGAACAGTAATGCGTGTTTTAATGTTGGTATCAGTTGATAGACATGCAAACTTTACTCGATGTAAATAGAAGATGTTACCAAAATTTCAGCTTAAAAGAAATCATCCACTTATTGTTACCGGTACATACCCGACTTTCATCATAACCACCCTAAACTTGTAATGAATTACTTTCACAATTCATTCTTTATTGATAAAAAAGGTCACGTGGTTCTGCTGGCTTTCCATTGTGAGCCAATTATCTGCCAGAGTGTTTCCAAATTATCGTGTTTCAACTTTATTATTTACTCATATGGCGTGATATAAAATTGAATCTTTTTATCCACAATTAATCAACTTAAATTAAAAATAAAATTAATTTTAACCTTAAATTTATATTTTTATTTATTAAATCAACCAAATAACATTTGAAATTAATTTCAAATTTAAATTTAATTATTTCCATTAATTTTTTTTTTAGTTTAAATATTTTTAAAGTTAATTTATTTTAATTTATTAATAAATTACGTAAATTAATTTTAAAATTAAATGTAATTATTTTGAAATAAAATTTCATTATTTTATATAATTAAATGGAAATAATTTATTGTCAAATGTACTAAAGCAATCTAAATAAAGTTTAATTAATAATGAAAATAAATGAATATGCAGAAAATTTATTACAATTTATCAATTTTAAGTTTTTAATAAATAATAAAGTAATAATTTATAATTTATAATACAAGTAAATACATACGACATAAAAACAGTATGGCAGATGATTGGCTTAGAATAGAACCGCCAGACCGTTTCAATTTAGTATATATTTATTTGCATTATAAATTATTACTTTTAAGGTCATCAAGAATCAAATAGTGTAGTAGCTAATAGTAGTATACGTTTTATATAATATATAACATTATACAACCATATTCTAGATATGATGGGAATATATAAAAATTAATGAAGTATTATTTTGAAGAGAAAACGATTTTATTGGCCCACGATCCATCAGCTTATACTGTAGTATGATTTTGAATGTAATTAGTTTATTTTGTAATTATTCACTATTTTCACTTTAGCTACCACACTATTTTCATCAGTTCTTATTTTTGCTGTGATTATAATATTGACAGTGGTCCCATAACTTGTCAAACAAATGAAGTATTGACATACATCAATCCACAAAATTACAAAACTACATTGAGCATAATCATGTTAAAAACAAATTTAAAGTTATTTCAAAGATTTATCAATGTCATTGATTGATGAACCTTAATAAATGAATAACATTTTCTGTTAATTTTCACGATCTTACTTCATCAAGAAACAAAAAGTGGGCTACACTCTGATAGTAAACATTTACACTTTTCTTAAATATTTCCAATAATAGTAAAAGATTGTGTGTCTGTGTGTGTTACTTAAGGCATTACGTAAAATACTGAGTGTACCAAAGGCTTCATTAGTCTAAAATAAGGCAGATCATGGTCAAGTGAAACATAGATCGATTGACACAAGGCGTAAACATCCATACGGAAAGCAAGAGCAACGGACTCATGAGGTGAAGAGAGCGGGTTTCGTGTCGAACCATGTTAATCAGTGCTCTACACTGTTTCAAGCGGGTCATGCATTTTTATGTTGGTGCCTTGTGTTTTAATCTCCAAAAGTAAGCATTTTTAATAAAATTTTATTGCTGTTTCCTTGAAAAATTGAGTGCTAGACTGAACGTTGTTTAGATTGTTGATATTGATAATTCTAGAATAATGATTGTTCTCCGTCTAAAATAAAATATTTTTTCTGATAGATAAAAAAATTCAAATTAAGAGTTGAGTGCAATTGAAACAATTTGAACGGGATTAATTTAAAACATGTTTCAATTGAACCTCGTTATTAATATTATCATATTTTTTATTGTTTATTTTTGTAGACACTAAAAATCCTCCTAAATAGGAACAATTGTGCTAATATTGACATTAACAAGTATAAAAGTGCATATGAAGAATTAAAGAAAAGTGCACCGTTGAGAAAAGTAAAAAATCATTTTGTACAGTCCTTGCTCCAATATAAAGAGGATTTACGGGAATGACGGAGAAGCATTATCCGTTATTATGAGCTACACACCACATGTGAACATATTATGCCATACTTGTTAAGGTGCGCTATTTATGGATTTAAACTTTCCAAAAAGAGGTGTGGAAATTAGCATTTAAATTAACTAAAATGTGCTTAAAAAGGTCATACTCCTGGAATGTAAACTAGTCAACTGGCGAAGATTGGTTGAGGGTTCCCGAATAGTCTATCCGACAGGCCAAGCCACAAATCTATCATGCGCGATTGAATTTAATCGAACAAAATTTTGGAGCATTTTATGATAATGTGTGAACGGTTATGGATCCCAAACACCTACAACATTGATGAAATAGGCACACAGATGATGTAGAAACTTCATAAAGTTTTGGGACGTTGAAGCTCAAGGTAATTTGGAGACACTGAGCTTCATTACACAATAATTTTATCAGAAAAGGAAGCTATACGTAAAGCAAATTATGAAAAGTAGTTTTCAGCACTAAGCGTATATCGAGTCGTGCCCCACACACCAAGCGCATGTATATAAATATATATATATATATATATATATATATATATATAATATGATGGCGAATTTTGCCTCTTAATTATATTGTAAATATTAATCAATGAAGCTTCTAGGAATTATAAAAATAATAAAAATCGTGACATAAAAGTAAAAGATTCTCCTGTCCATAATAGAGACATTTGTGTCAGCATTTTGCGTTGATATAAACAATTATGTTCATCATTGGTCCAGTTAGTAGTTATAGTTCAAGTTTGTGATTGGCCTCAGTTGTTTGCAATTTCTTTAAATTCATTTGATCGGCACAATTTTCTTGCCGTTTCCATAAAATGAAGTTTAACTTAAGCATACATATAAGAAGAAAAAGTTAATGGGTAGTCACAATAACCACACTAAATTTATTTCAAAAAATGTTTTAAGTGACCCTAGTCTACCCAACAATAAAAAACTTAATGATATAATCATGAAGTTGATGAAACTACAAGGAACATATTTTCCATATGCTCATCAGAGCCAGCTGGAAAATGTACTTTGTTTGAGGTTACAAGTGAAATAAAGTATTTTTTTTTAAATTACATAATAAAAAGTAAAATCATGAATAAAAAGTAACATTTATACATTCATATTTAACCAAAAGCAAGTGAGGGAAATAGATTTTGAAAAAGGTTTACATAAATAAATTATGTCAATTTTATTATTACTTGGCTATTGGGAAAATAAGTGTAATAATTTTCTTAAACATTGATGGCCCAAGCGTAAGGTTATTTTATTGCTGTGAATGAATATTAATAGTCAAGTATGAAAAGGAATTTTTCACATAATTTTGTCTTATAACTGTTTGGAAATTTTTTTATTGACCAAAAGCTATAAAATTTATGAAAATAAAAAGAAAAATTAATTTAGAAAATTAATTATAATTAAAATACATAAAAAAATATATTAATATTGAATAATGTAGTGTGATTAATGTATTTTATTCTAAACATATACAATTTTATTTAAAAAAATGTTGATAATAGTAAAAAAACAAAATTATATTATGATTTTCATACTTCATCTCTAATAAAAATACAAATAACATGTTTTATAGAAATTTCGGAAATTTGGAGAAAGGATAATAGATTTTCATTGCTTTCTCAAAAATATTTAGACCATTAATTTGAGAATATCTTTTCTGATAATCTCAAAAAGAATCCAAAGAATTTATACTGAAATTTGAAAATTCTCTAAAAAAATTTCTTTCTTTTAGTTGCAGGACAAATTTTAAACAATCGTCTTATTTCAATTAAATTTTTCATAGTTCTGTTGACACTATTAGAGCTCAGCAGAAAATTTAGTGAAAATTCTGCAAAAAAAGCAACAGTTCTACAATATCATGAAATTTTGTATTAGGTCTTTGGAATCATTATTCAAAAAATTTGAAAAAAAATTAGATGGGTTTAAAAGTATTTAGAATATTTCTCTCTTGCAATCGGAAGTATAGATAGAAGTAAAATATTTAGGGGTGCGTTCTGAAGGTTAGCGGTGTGTTCCGAAGGTCGAGAGTAAGTTTAAATTTTGTGTTCGGTCTTTAGAATTAATATAGAAAATATTTAGTAAAAATTCAGAAAGGTTTAAAAGTATTGAGAGTATTTTTCTCTTGCAGTCGGAAATATAGACATAAGTAAAATATTTAGGGGTAAGTTCTGAAGGTTAGGATTGTGTTCTGAAGGTTGGAGGTGGGTTTAAATTTTGTGATAGGTCTTTAGAATTATTAAAAAAAATATTTAAGGAAAATTTAGATGGGTTTAAAAGTATTAAGAGTATTTCTCTCTTGCAGTCGGAAGTATAAACAGAAGTAAAATATTTAGGGGTGGGTTCTGAAGGTTAGGGGTGTATTACGAAGATCGATTGTAGGTTTGAATTTTGTGTTAGGTCTTGCGAATTAATAAAAAATATATTTAAGAAAAATTTAGTGATCCGAAGGTCGAGAGTAGATTAAAAATTTTGTGTTAGGTCTTTAGAAATAATGGAAAAAATATTTAAGAAAAATTTAGATGGGTTTAAATGTATAACAGGTACTTCTCCTTTGCCGTCGGAAGTGTAGACGGTAATACAAAAAATATATTATAGGGTGAGTTGCGAAGATTGGGGGGTGAGTACAAATTTTGTGTTAGATCTTTAGAATTATTAACAAAACAAATTTTAAGAATTTGGATGGGTTTAAAAGTATTAAGAGTATTTCTCTCTTGCAGTCGAAAGTATGGAGAGAAGTAAAATATTTAGGGGTGGATTCTTAATTTGTCATTTCGTGCAAACATCTTTCTATACTTAAAAATATTCTAATCACAATCGTGGGGTCATTTGGGTAGCCTTGAGGCAATACAGCAAAATCAAAAAGAAACCTAGTTATAGTAGCCGGATGCAAAATTTGTAAGTGCGAGTAATAGCATGTAGTTCTAGGGCATGAAAGCGGGAGTCATATTGGTGCATTCTAAATTAATAATTTTTCTCTCAGAATAGGGAAGGTAACCTAGAATCGTAAATATAAAGACCAGTGCCTCCATATCAATATTCTCTTAAATCCCCCCAAAAAGTCAATGGCAAGAAAGCTTATTGGGACAGTTGAGGAGAATAAAAATGTACACAGTCCGATCTCCCAAACATTTCAATTTCTATGGTTCAGACAGACAATAATAATAACCAGAATAGTCTTCGGTTAGCTCAGAAAATCGGAGGAAACACAAGGAGCAAGAACTTGGATGCAATACCAGCAGCCTATGCTGCAGAACACCCTTGTCCAGATTGTGAGTCATCATTCACCACCAAGACCAGACTTGAATTGCACCAAAGATGAGCTCATTCACAAATGTGGTTTCGCCGCAAGCAAAAGTGAGGTGAAGTGAAAAGAAGCTACTTATCATTGCGAAAAAGAATGTTGGGCTTGAAGTTATAGGTAAAAGGTTTCCTTCGATGCTAGCCTTCAGAATGCCTAGTGTTTTCCAGCTTGGAGCAGTAAGGGATATATATCGTATGGGGCACTTGAGTCAAAAGGAGGCTGAGGTGCGTCTCGAAGGTGCAGGGTAGGATCCAGAAACCCTACGACCAAGACACTGAAAGTCACGTAGGCAGCAATTTTTGGAGAAAACGGCTCCGCCGTTTGGTTGATGGCCTTGACCTCTCCGTTGTAATGCTAATTGGCATGAAGCGTTCAAATGCGGCTCAATAAGCTATTAGCTCTCTTGAGGAGCCGGTAGTATTAGGGGGAGGGACTTGGTGCAGTACGTTCATGTGCATATAAATGTCCTTTTCTTGTGAGTGATAGGCAGGAGCATATACCCGTGGCCTGTAGGATTGGATATAGGAGCAGTGAAACCACTGCTCATATAATCCAGATGTACTGGCAAAGGCAAGGAGGATGGACCAAAAGGTGTGGTTGATTTTCTTGAAGATGCACATAGATGGAAGGGATAGGGAGTCTTGAGGGAACTTTATTTTAACACGAACCGTTGGCTTCGGAAACCAGACTTACTTTGCATGCGGCAGGGATGAAAACACGCTATATGACGCGTCAGCTAGTCATGTGGTGGTAAAAACTCAGACCTTGGGATGGCCAACGAGAGGCTCTGGGGCCATCCGAACCTTGTCCAGTTAGTATGAGGCAAGCTCACCTCCAATTAATCCCAATCCTCCCGATCTAATTGCAGATTTTTCGAAACAAAATCCTCTCCAAGACCGAGAGCAGCTGGTTCCAAGCACCCTGGGTGGCCCAAAACCTTTCTTGAACTGCTCCACTAGATCGGAGTGGTTGAGTGGAGTGGCATGTGCAAAGCAAGTCCAGTTTCCGAAGTCCACGGTTCGCGTTAAAATGAGGTTCCCTCAGGACTTACTATTCCTTCCGTCAAAGTGCACCTTCAAGAAAATTAACAACAGCGTCGTGCCTTTAGATCTGGCCTCCGTGCGTTCGCCAACACGACTGAATTATGTGAGTAGTAATTTTGCTGCTCGCACATCCAGCCCTGCAAGCGATTGACATGGGCTCCCTTCGACACTGCAATCTCCTCGACTCGTAAAGCAAGGGCGTTATTGTGCATACACACATACTAGATGAATTTCCTTCCCCTTATGCCACTGACCTCTGAACAGAGCCAGCGATTTGATTCCCTGCACTTCGGCGTTTCGGCGAAACCAACCCCATCCACTGGGGTGTATAGCCGCTTATTTCAAAAGCTCCTACCTAGTTTTGTGTGGTGTTTGGTGAGATGGTTGTCAGATTCCCGAAGCCTAGATCTTGGAGGTCCACTGCAGTTTCCTTACTAGTCCCAGTCGCCTCATGATGAGGTCCGGAATAGCTGTGAATAGAAACGGCACACCAAGCCCTCCGTCAGAAGTGAATGCATGGCAATAGACCTATGGCGTGTCCTTCAGAAGTCTCAACCATTGACGAATGTGTCTTTGCAATGTGATGTCGAGTTCGATAATCCTTCCTGGCGAGATATTTCCAAGGACGATGGCGTACATGTACCTCGGAGTCTGTAGGATGAACATCTTCTATTGTGGCCTCAAAAGTGCATGGCCTATCTGCATCAGCAACTAGCTTATTTTGACCTCGACCGTTCGAACTCCAGAAACCTCATAATTAATCCCTAAGTACTTAAATATTTCGGCACACCCAAGCTGCTTTAACCACTTTGCTTGGAGGTGGAAGGTCCGACTATCCACCTAGTGATGTTTACGCCTACGGTCTGGAAGCATCGACAAAACCATCGACTTGCAAGTATTGATTTTGAGTCCCACATTCTCTGCAGCCATTTCTATCTATTGAAGGGCCCTTTTCATACCCGCGGTACTAGATGTAAGCAGTACCAGGTCGTCGGTGAACGCCAAAGCCGAGACACGCTTGCCTCCTAAATGAAGGTCGGCTTCCTTTGGTACTGCCGCAAGTATCTCCTTCATAACCAGGTTAAACGACACAGGCAAGAGCGGATCGTCTTGGCGTACGCCCCGCCGGACTGGGTAACTCCAGCGTTCGTTTTACGTCAAAGTTTATCTCGGCTTCGGTGAACCCTCGAATTAAATAGCCCAAAGAATTCCATAACAACCCCTTTCTGAAAGTATTTTTGGTGATCGTCCTATAGGAGACTGTGCAAAATGCGTTTGTGAAGTTAAGAATTATCACATTAATTCCTTTAAGCCGTGTCTGAACTCACAAAGTAGGGCATCTAGGACGGCTATAATTTCAAAACTGCCATTCTCGGCAATAAAGCCCTCTTTCTTTCGTCCAACACGACATCGCTATTGACTCGAAGTGAAAGTATATGCAAATGTCTGAGCTCTATCGGACCGACGGCCATCGGCCGATAATCCAGTGCCTTTCGTATACCTCCTATTCGCTTTGGTAGGAAGGTTACGCGAGAGCTTTTCCACATAGATGGGATATGGCCAATTGAATGACAAAAGAACGACATTAAACAATAGCGCAGACTTAATTGCAAGGATACCCGCTCAGGCCTTCAGACTAACGGCGTCAAGTCCTGGAGTGGTATCCTGCCGTCATGTTGATGCCAATACTACGTCCACTGTGACCGTTCGTTACACTTGTATGTGCTGGAGTGTCTTCCCCTGCCTATGTGGTCAACTCGGCGATGGACAATCGACGCCATCCCGTCCCGACCATCGGCCCCAGTACTATAAAAGTTTCTCAAGTGAGCCTATGAAAAGTGAGAAGTGAAAAGTTTTCAAGTTTCTCACCTATAACCTCCCGAGCCGCGTGCCTAATTTTCTTCTTATAGCAGCGCTCGATTCTTCCAAACACGCATCTTGCCTTCTGTCTTCTTTGCAGACGCCCTTCTCATGACCACAGTTCTATGGGTAGAGCATTGGTCGATCAAGAATGTGCTGTCCGACGATGGACTATCCCCGGCGCTTCCCTCGATAGTCGCTGGAGCAGCCAGCTGTTCCGAAACATCGTGTCCACCAATGGAAAGAAGTTCCAAATCCCAAAAGTATTGGTCATCTTCCACACAATGCGCTCACAAAGCTGACGGATTGCGTTGAGGGCATGACTTTCATCGTGAGGGGGAGTCTCCACGTGGTCCGTCGGATCATGATTCGCGACTTAGAGTTCTGTGAGACCAGCTTTTGGCTCAGAAGAAGGGCAGGGTACTACTCTAAACCATTGCTTCGCACTCTGCTTTACGCTGAGCAACTTCGATGGCTTTCAGGCTTCGGTCACTGAGCACCGTGAATAGCTCCTGGTTCACAAAACGTTTCCTCAGGGCTACAGGCCTACCCGCCTCCTTCGCCATTATGTGAAGCTCCTCGTCGGTCCATTCCACTTTTACTCAGGGAGGAGCGGCCTGCACGTTGGACGTTTGCGGATGAACTCGTCTCCAATGCAACCAAGTCCGGTCTATGTGCTAAAGCTTCGCCCGCACTACAACAAGGGTTTTCTATAGCATCGGCTGTGGAAACCACATCCATGTTCCCGCTCCTACTGTTTCCGATGGGTTCCTCAGCCGGAAGCTTCCGTAACCGGGGATGACCTTGATTGTTTCTCGTATTTGTTGGAACCCATTCGATTACGGAATGTACGGGTGTCTCCGATTACTCCCCTCCATTGCCTCTTGTACCAAGGCTCTCTTAGCAGTGGCTGATGGGAGGGATTTAAGAGAGAGACGAAGAGGCCTCCCCCGCCCGGCGACATTGGTGAATTCTAATATATCGTTATTACCAATTAATTCATTTGGTTAGCAGCCTGACAATCCATTCGACTAGGATCAGCCCTTTACATAATTAAGAAAATATTTGAAATTCTGTTCCAATATTCCTTAATAAATTAAATTTTTTTTTATAATTTATTTGACATGCAATATATCTTTTTATTAATCTATTTGGTTTTCACTGTCAGTCAGCATGTGAAGTTTTCACAGTCCAGAGTAGCGAATAACAAGAATCATCTGAAAAAAATTGCTTCGATAATTTTTTTCGGTCAGCAATTTAACTTATTACATAGCAATCTTGAACTGTCATCTTTATAACCACATAGCCACTGGTGTAGTTCTAACCTTGCCTCACAATGTGAATATATTAACACTCGCTTGCCATACTTCGTGAAACCATCGACTTAAGTAAGAAATTTAATTCAGAATGATGTATTCTCATTTGTTCCACTCTGCGGTGACTAGAGAATTCCTTATTGGAAACTGAAAATAAAGAAAGTAATTTTTTTAACATCTTAATAAATTATTATTTCGCAACATTCATTGCTTTGTTCAAATGGAAACTAATGAAATAAATCTTTAATTAGATCTGAAAATTATTCATATTTCTAATTTTTTTTAAAAGTTGTATTTTAGAAATATTCTCTCAGTTGGGTAAAAATAGAATATTAGATTTGTTGAAACATTTATAGCATTTTTATGGCATAGTATTCTACAGTTGTATCCAACCCTCATCCAAAATTTTTAAACAGTTGTACTTGTTGCTGATGCCACTGTCATGAAGGCTGCACCACAAATTATGTTTGCATATTGAAAAACGTAATTTTATTTTTAAAATGTTTTGAAATGACATTTATATAAGACAATTAATTATCCACATAAAGTGATGATGCCATGTATTTAGTTTTTAATAAAGATGTTAATTTTATTATGTTTTTTAATCATAAGTATGAATATTATGGAATTTACATAAAGGATAGATATTCAGCATCCAGAACTTTTAGTGGGCCTTGTTGAGATGCACAATTCGTTCTTACATTATTTTGTTTCAAAAGCAATCAATTTGGTTGTTTTTCACAAATTTACGTTCTGGGATAATAAATTTTCGTAACAATGAAGGAATTTTTTTCAGTTTAATAATTTTCCAATTTACTTTTACATGTAAACAAACAAACAAACTCACTATAATAGTAGTATGTATTAGAAAAATTTATGCTTTTGTGATGAAATTTTACTGATCATATTTTTAGAATCAATGAATAAAAAATTGTATAGTTTCTTCAACAGAAAAATATAAAAATCTACAATAATTGTAAACAAAATCTCAATGTTTATTTTAGATTTAATTATATTAAGTTTTTTACATGACGAAAAATTTAAATGGAAAAATTAATAACATTATTGCAGTTTAGTATGTAAAAAGTCTTTACAAAAAAGAAAAAAATTGTAATACTGCTAAAAAATTCGAACTTTATCCTAATAAAACTGAATGGAAGCAGAATATTATTACTCTAAAATTTGCTTGCATAAATATTGATTATTTTAAATTTTAGCTTATAATAATTTTAGCATTATTTTAAATTTTAGCTTATAATTACTCTTCATATTTATTAATTACTAAGCAACAAATTAAAAGTGACTTGAAAAAAACTTGTACAATAATTTATTAGTGTTCTGGAAACAGAATTTAGAATGAAATGCAAAAAGGATCATTGAAAATTTATGTTTTAGTTGTTTTGTTCATTTTGAAAGGGTTATTTCTATCCTAAGCAATTTTATGTTCAAAATTAAAGAATTTGAACAATTATTAACAACTTAGAGACTATTGTGAACAATTATTAACAACTTAGAGACTATTAGAAACTATTCAAGCATAACTGGGTACATATGTATTTCTTACAATTATTGTATTGAGAGTTGGATAATATCGAGTCCATAAAAAAGAATGCCGATAACTGAACTTAAGTTTTGTTTAGAAAAATAAAGTTTATCTTTTTAGGTAAAGAATTTATTTAGATGCACACGCAGCATCGGTAAATCTTCCTAACGGCCATCTTCATAATTAGTAGCATTTCATTAGGAAATGGAAAAATGGGCCCAAGTGTGATAAAACTGTGCCCATAAAAATCAAAAGGAAATTGACCAGTTATATAAAGATATATGCACAATAATATTTTGTTTTCTTGTAACTTCACTTAGTACAACTTCTTATGTATTAATACACAAAGTTAAAATATTCTTTAACACCTTGGTGTCAGTCAACTATTACATGTTAACTAGTGTGACCCGTGCGAAGTCTTCGCATTATAAATTATTCAACTCAATTTAATAAATCAAAATTGATTCCAGGTATTCAATTCATTTCTAATTTTGCACACTGCTTATTACGTTTTTATTCCATTATGAAGCTCAGATGACAGATCAAACAAATATTTTACTAAAATTGACATATAGAGGCGCAAGTATCAAAAGCATTGAGCTAAAGCGCCACTTTATTTATACGTGAGTGGATTTGAAATTAAACAAAAATTTTACCGACCGTCAATCATATTGACGTTGAGCCGTTAGATGGCAGCATTGCTGTTTTGTGTATATAATGTTAATACTTAATTAATTTGCAAAAACAATAGCAATAATAAATTTTTTAATTGTGGATGCCGGTAGAGCAAGCAATTATCTATAAAATGATGTATAATTTATGTGGATTAGTTGTGAGGTTTTCTCTAAAAAGGGAGAGTAACATCTTAACCTTAGCGTATTAATATATATGATGATGATAGTCAACTATTAAATGTTAATTGTTATTAATCGCTAAATATTAACCAGTTAAATCATTAAACTTTTATGAACATGTGTTTTCCACATCCTTTTGTTTGCTTATAAATGACAATAATGTCTCTAATGCTAGTAGAAAAATGCTTGATATGGTGCAATTGGCAATTGCTGCGCAACCATGGAGGGATGCTGCCATTCCTTTTGTAAGTGAAAATGATCATCGGTCAGCATTCTCTTTGAGTAGTCATACTGCATTAAAACATTTTGACTCCTGAAATATGAATTCTTATACCAGCTATAATTTCTCTAAGACAGATTATGCATGGCATTATCATCTTCTTTTGAAATGAATTTGAGCAATTTAAACTTAACCAATAATATAAACATTGCTGACGACCATTTTTGCGATCGAGTTTAGTTTTGAAACAATGCACGTGTTCCCACACTTCCCATTAGTGTATCGTCCAAATGTGCCTCGATTAACTTTATATTGGTGACGTCTTGCTACCATGGCAGGACCTATGTTGATATCACAGAAATTAGTAATAGTGACTTAGCACTTGCTTTCCCAAAGTTGAAGAAATCAATACATAAGATTTTCGTCTGAAGCAAGTTAGAAGTCAGCTCTGTTATTTGGATTCCATATGAAATTGATTGAACACGTTCCAAAAACATGCTTTAGATATTTCTACATGAGATGATACAGATTTTCTCTTTGGTATGTTAGGTTGCCATAAATTGCAGCACATAAGGGAAGTTTCTTTAATGAAATTTATTTCCCCATTTAAAAAATAAGTCCTAATTTATTGAAAAAACTCTAACTCTTCATAGTTTATAACTAGTAATTTTTCTAGACCAGCATCTAGAACAAAGTTATATTGAAATTCTCCATTTGCATAAGGTAAGGGATCAATCACCTGATCGTGGACGCACCTGAGTGTAATGTGTTTGTGATGAGTAAGAGTAAACTTGTTGAAGTGTGTTACCGTTATGTGTTGCAATATTACTGAATTTAATGAATTGTCGTGTTACAATTATTGAAATGACATTATAATGTTTTCCAAAACTCTACATAAATAAATAAATAATAATATAAATAAAAAAATTACTAAAATGTATCATCATGTCACAGCAAACTTGCCACAAATAAAATGGGCACATAATGATTGACAAACGAAAAAAAAATATGTATGATGCAACTTTCATTAAGATATTAATCGAAATGAGTTTTAGAAATTTAAAACTGACTATATTTTGAACTCATGATGTGGAGCTTCTGCGACATCTAGTTCACACAAAAGCAGTTCTGATGGAAAATGTTTGGGATATATTGATGGAAAAATGTTAAAACAAATCTTTTTTCTTCCTGTTTGAATTTCTTCAACCATGAATTTAATTGAGGAATATATCGATATGATGAATAATTCAGTTTGACCAAATATGTCTCAACTTGCCATAGAAAGAGAACAAGACTGTACATCTTCTATTCTGATTAAAACTTAATTACTCACAATTCATTAATTAATACCTTTATATAAAATCATTTAGATTTTATTTTTTACATTGAATATTTTTGAAAAATTAGCCAGGTCATATCCGTGATGAAGTATAAGTTCAAATAAAACCTTTTTTAGAATCTACATATTTTCTGACTTTCAAGTGATGCTTTTGTCCTTATTGAATATTTTCAAGGTTATTTTATTTTTGTTTATCTATTTCCAAAAATTGCCTCACTGACTTAAACTCTAACATTGGTGGTACTTAAATTTCTCATTAAAATTCACATTGCGTCTATTTCCCGAGTTCAATTGCTTGTATTCAGTAAGAATCGAGAGCTTAAGTTAAAACTTGATGAATAGAAACTGAGTCTTGAGACTACCCAAGACATTCAGCTTAAAGTTCAAGCTAAGATGGAAGTAAATTGTAATCCAGAGAAGAAAGAAAAAAGAGTTGTAATTAGAAGGCACACGAATTTGGAATTTTAAGATGGTACCAACTTTTGTGTCGTGATAGTATACCTTTATGGTAAATCAATTTTAATGCGCACTGTACAACTAAATGTGACTGTATATCTCTAATCTGAATCCCATTTTTAAGTTTTTTTCTTTAAATAACTTAACTTTATGTGTATTTTACATATACAATTGTTTTTAATATAGCAGAAGAGAGTTTAATATATAAAGAGAATTGTATTACATAATAAACATTTTTACAACTTCTGCCATCAATTATTCAATATATTTTTTTAAAATATTAATGTAAAAGGGCATATAATTTTCCTAAACTAATAATGTAATTAATCTATCAATTATGATTAGAACTCATATTATAAGAGTTCTATACAAACTTGAATAAATGTAACAGTTTGAATGTTTAAGGGTACATACTATTCATAATATATGTTATGTGCATGTGAAAGATATACTCAATGAAAAATTGTAAATAACACCCTTAGTATATATTTCAGAAGCTTAAAAAATTAATTTGCTTGCTTATGTACCCGTAACCCAAGTTGTCCTAAATAATTTTGTTAAGGGATTTGAAGTTCGGTTATTGGCGTTCACGCAGTAAGTAATAAGTGCGCAAGCCTAAAAACTGATGAATTGTTGGCACTGTAATTATTCAAATTAAGACAAACTACAAATTATTTTATCCAGATGAAGGGTACTTTTATCCTGTAAGCAAAGTCACAAGCAAATTAGTAATTTTATAAGAAAGTTATGACCGAAATTGTGATTCTATTTTGTAGTAGAATGATAGCATCAAAGATGAAGATTGATTTTGATAATTGTTTTTATTTTTGTGTATAAACTTATATCCCATTATTTTTTTATTAACGACTGCTATTTCCGCTATGCAATAATATATTTCATTGAAGCTAATATGCTGTCGCCCAGCTTAATATGCTGTCCCAACATATTCAGCTCAAATGCAGCTCGTATTTATTTCTTAATTAAATGTACTGATATTTTTATATTAATAGAATGTATCATAATTACTGTTGTATGAAATAGCAATGCAACTGTCTATTGTAGTAACCAAGATTAATTTTATTTTCTACAAATTTCTTTAGTTATCAGTAATAATATTTATTTAAACAAAGAATATATCTTCAAAGTCAAAAAATTTCACTTTTATTAAACTAAGTTAATAAATTACCACACCATTTAACTGTGACACATCATTACTAAACAACTGTTAACATCTTGATTGAAAATTCAGCTTAAGTTATATAAGTCATAGCTACATTTATAAGAGATGTGAAAATAATGTGCTTGTAACATTAATTAAAAGGATATTGCTGAAAACGCAAATAAACTGCGACCAAAATTATTTAAAATACAATCAATACTAAGTGACTGTTGACATAATGAAACTTTACTTGGGAAATTACTGAAAAATGTAAAATTCCAGCAAACTTGGCATATTTTTATGCGGGCATAATCTAATACAAAAAAACCAAAAATTTAGCCAAAATTATAAAAATTATAATAATGTTTTATGACATATTTTTACTGTTACTGAGAAACAGATTCAGAAGCATATAGCTGATCAATTCGCCATTTGAAAAGATCAAAGCATTTGATAAATATGTAGAATAAGTTTGGTCATTCCATCAGTTATAAAGCATTAAAATACCTTGATTTAGAAGTATCAATTTCAATTGTGTGTGAAGTTGCAGAAAAAGTTGCTAAATCCTAAGAACAGAGTAAAATATCCTTTGTTATTTCTTCTTAGGCTATCAACAATAACAATTTCAATGAAGAAACATTAAGCAGGAAAGTCTACCCATGTAATAGCATTAGTCATATACCAAGAAGATATAATCGAGAACGAAATAAACATCTTTAAATTATAACTTACACCTGAGAAGAATGACTATGATTTTAACTCTCAAGAAATTCTTCATTTCATAGCAAATATGCAGCCTCCAACATATATTTACGTTGGCAGTAGCTTTTTGTTAACTTATATAAAATATCCACAATTTGAAACTTTGCTCTAGGCTTACGTATATTGCAATACGATCAATCGATGAACGTCTGTCGACCGAAGAACTTAATACCAGACTGAAGAACTCAACACCAGCACCGAAGAACTCAGTACTAGGATGGACGACATTCCAACAATTACTATCGTCTGAAAGCTAACATGTATCTATAATTTAGCCCGGTCAATCCTCAAGCACCAATTTCAAAAACATTTTTGTTGTTTACACTGCAATATGTCCATATATCACATTGTAAAAAATAAAAAATAATTAACTCAAAATAGGTAACTGAGTTACCTATTTTTGAAGTCGTTACCAGCACCGGCGATCAACATAAACAAATGTAAAATTTTATATTATAAATACACCTTTTATGAATCTATTTGATATTGTGAGTAAATTCGAAGTTAAAAGTTTTAAATTTAACTTATAAATTTGTTTAAGTTGGTCAACAGTGGTACAAGCAGTACAAGCAGTGCTGGCACCGACATCGAAAATATGTAACTTAGTTATTTAAAACGAATAATTAGGTACCTATTTTGAGTTAATTATTTTTTACTTTTTAGTACCTACTTTTTTGAAGTAGATTTTGTAAAAAATATTTTATTACGATTTTATTATATGTATAGATTATATTTTAATATATTCTTCACAATATGTTTTACCAACCGTGTTTTTTCACGATCTTTTGTTCAGTACTTTCGAAAAGAAATGAGGTTGTGGGGAGAGGAATATTGCTCTACTTTCGCATTTTTTAAAATTTTTCTTCAAATAAGCAATTTTAAAAAAATTATTTTTGTATTCCTCATAAGCCTTTTTAAATAAAAACCCACATTGTACATATAAAATTGAAGAAAAATTTGATTCTTTTCTTTTTAGGTTATTCTCCCTACACGTACAATGGGTGTAATTTTTTTATATCTTATCGTGTAGGGTATGATTGAAAAGGTCTAAATATATTGGTAGTATAACATAAAAATTTTTTGATACATGGATCCGTTTAAAGAATATTAAGTTTAAATATAAGCTGTCCCCACCACCTCAACCAGCTAAACCGATGTTTTTGAATATTATTTTGAATTATTCACAATAGATGTACATAAATATAAGAAAATTAAAAGGAAAATTATCCCAGCTACGTAGAATCTATTATATTATGAGTAACAGTGGACCAACTCATGGAATGTAATTGGATCTGTAAAATGTTCATAGAAACTCCATTCAAATAACTTAAATAATCTGCAAAAATAATTTTGTAAATTAAGATGTATATTTAGTATGTTTTTGAATTAAGCAATATATTTACAAGGTGAGAAAAAATATTAATATTTGTAAATATCTTAACAGAAAAACTATGTACGCTTAAATGTCTACATGCCCCCAAACTGTGTATAGAACCCTCGCAGCGTGGGGTATCAACAAGTCTACAGAAGGATATATCGAGCAGTCCTATCTTCATCTCTGTGCTACCTATATTATTTATGTCAATGTCTATGACGAAATAGCGGGAAAAAACTAATAGTTTAGGTATAAAATTTCAGTATTAAGCACCTATTTAAATCACGATACGATATTAAAAATATTTTGCTTAGATTTTTTTCAGTAAAGGTAATTACTTAAAAAAAATACTTTGAAAAGGAAGACAAAATATGCCCGTTGGGAGCAAATACGGTTAAACACCAATAAAATTTTTATAATTTTATGACATGCCATAAAGGAAAATAAATTAAATGTTTTTTAATTTGGTGTGATTGATTATTTTTGACAGAAATGTATTTTTAAGTTGGTACAATTGATTATTTTTGACAGTTGATTTGAAATACGCCTTAATTTTAAATGTTTGTAAATTTATATTTTTACCTGATATAATTGCATCAATGCTAGCTTATATTTTTATATGGATTAAATATATAGTGTCTAGTGAAATTTCATTGTGAAATTATTAAAAAAAAACGGAACAAACGAATTTGAAGGCATTTCTAGTGAGTGATTTTTTAAAATCAATTTTTGTTTGTGATAATTTTTTTTTTCAAACATCTCGCTTAAAAATGCATTTTCTTTTAAATCAAAATAATTGTCAAAATATTATTGGTGTTAAATTACATTCATACCCCGTTATATAATTAGCAATAAGTAAATAGTCGTCGCCGTGGTGTGTTGGGTTGATCACAAGGCATACGACACGGCGCACCGCGGAGACCCGGGTTCGATTCCCGGCCATTCGTCGAGCGGGGCTGGATGGGTGTTATGATTGGCTGTAAGAGATTGCTCACGTAGCAATAAGTCCGCCATATGTATCAATTATACATTAAAGTAGATAAATAAATAGGCAAACTTTGCTTATGTTGTTTAGTATTTTTTTAATATTATTCGCTATTATAACACACTCTACGATAAAAGCCCCGTCATGTGTAACAAATAATATATAAATTTATATTATTTATTATTATTATTTATTATTTAATTATGTGCTGGACATAATATACGCGGATAAAAACTTTACTCAAAATATTTCACATAATTTATCAAAATACATACCAGATTTCAAATATAGAGGCGCGTAATTTTATGAAAGGATTCCTCTTGAAATATTATTTCAAATCAAAATGATGCAGAATGCCTTCGTCTGTTCTGTCGAGTTTAAAGCGCTGGTACGAGCAGGAACTACATTCGACCTGATCTGAAATATTATATATGCAGGTATAATAACAATTATTTGACTTGCCTCATTATTATACAATTAGTATAATTAATATTTACGAATACGTAAAGCTATACGCAATATATCAAATAAATTTTCAGTCAATCACGTATATTATATACGTATATTATAATATTATAACGAATCATTGCTTACCGGCACGCTGAAATTAATACTTTTTCAAGTAAATGTTAAATAGAAACGAATCAAATTCACAGTGTATTGTATAAAGTTCGAAAACGTACTAACCAATTGTTTTAAAGGAATCGAATTAAGTCTTAAACGGCAATAAAATAAAAAAAAAATTTTAAGCGAAGTGTATCGCGTATACAACAGACATTAAAATCAATAATTTGATTGAATTTATTAAATATATCACAAGTGCAGGTGCACACAGCCGTGAACGTAACCCGCGCAGAAGCCGTTGCGTGATTGAAGAAGGTAGACAATTTTTTTTCTTTGGGCGGCTTAAAGTCGGCGTTGCCAGCTGTGAGGAATACATTTATTCAAATTAGACGGCCTTTATTTCAAAATATATTTGTATGTTAATAAAAATATTTCTTAAACTTGTGATAATTTCCCCCAAATTTAGTTGTGGTTTATTTTTACTGCAAACGTAACAAAATTACAGAAGATTAATAACCGTGCAGTACTACGGGAACAATAAATAAATAAACAATATATGATAAAATAATTGATTGTACTATTTTAGGGCAAGTATTTCTAAATATTAGTTTCATAAACAATCACCAGTGGGCACAAGGCCAATACGGTAGTTGACTCATTCTAAATTTTGATATTTTTCGTACAATATTGTGAAATATAAGTTAATTAAAAACCTGTCTTGAAAATAATTCAAAAATTGATTGTAAAATAAGCCAGTTGTAGACTTCGAAATTTGAAGATACGGATAGAGTTGGATATATCCCTGTCTCTTTTTCTCTTGTAGAATATAATGTGTAATATTAAAAATGACCTCACAATACAGTATTGCCGTCCTTGTCTAAAGGTTAAATTTAATCTTTTATAATTCGGTCAATTTTTAAGATTATTTAAAATTTTTTTCACTCTTCATCAGCTTGTACCTTGAAATTATATTTAATGAAATAAAAACAAATTAGTCAAATACCCAATTGACAAACAGAAAGCAAAAAAAAACAAAAGACAAACCACAAAGCAATGGCCACAAGATCATTGGTATCGATGTTAATGTAAAGTAACAATTCATAAAAAATCATTATTAATATATAATGTAATGTTCGACTTATCGCCGTATTTACACAGAAAATATATTAACCTACGTGAGGGAAGATTAAAAAATTCAATATTGCATTTTGTTCAAAAGACAATGACAAACATAAATCAACACGATTTATGTTTGTCATTGTAATACGAAAAAAAATAAATAATAATGTATTTTTTTACATTATAAAATATTTAACCATTTTTTTGAATGACTGATGAAATGACGAATATTTTAATAAATTGGAGTATGATTTTGAAATCTAAGAAATAAAAAATTTTCTTTACATTTTTTTTCTATTTAAACATACTTCTAACCTTGCGAAATTCAATTTTTTAGGCATTGGAAGTTTCAAATTCATAGTATTAGCTATACTTTATTCTACTTCAAAAGGGGATCTTTGTAAACAAATGAATTTGGCAGGTAAAATATGGTTGGCATAAATGTATATTATTCCAGTTCACGACTATTTCAAACTATGTTATTAAACCATATATATAATCAAAATATTAACTAAAGGAAATTTCACCAGAAATAATTTTATAAATAAAAGTATTTCACCATCATTTTTCGTATACGAATTGTGATATTTACGGGGTAAAAATGGATAACTCTCAATTTTAATTACGAAAGAATCAGACGTTTGGAAAATTTCATTAATATACTCAAAATTTTGGTGCTGAAAACTTCTAGACCATATATCCTATTCTTTAATTTAATAAGGTGTTAGAGTGAGATAGCTACAAAGTGTAAGTTTACACTACTATATTTCTAGATTTGATTTCATTATATACGAATATATTTATATTTGGCATATAAATAATGAAACACACGTCGTGACATGTTATTTTCTTCTGAAAGTGTTGGTAGTTGTTGAGAGTGTTGGTACTAGTTGTAGAGTGTTGGTACTACAATATTTTGTAGTGTAAACTATTTACTCGTACTTTATATGCTTTTTAAGATAGCATTTTCTATAAAAGCTTAGCTTGTACTCTTGTTTCTATGTACGTTTTCTATTACTATTTTTAATGGTAAACATATTTATTTAATAAGCATTAGAAAAAGTTTTAATGTTAATATTCGCATTACTTATATGCACATCGAATTATATATAACGATCCGCAGCTCAGTGGCTAAGACTCCAGGGACTGTCTAAGACGCTAAGGGTTCGGATTCCTGGCCGGGCGTTTCAACAAACATAAATTATATATCCAATTGCGAATGATTTTCCACCGAGACTATACGAATTTCTTTTATATGAGGAATTGTACACAATTTACCCCAAATACCGAGACGTAGCTAGGAGTCGAAATACAGACGTGATATTATTTATATAAAGATGTTCGTGCCTCCTATCCGAAAACATATACCAATGATCTCCTAGTCATACGTAAATCATTGGTGAAAACCGAAATTTATTATCTCAAGGGGTTTAGAAATTATAACTCAATAAACATTTCAATAAAAACTGCCTGCACGAATTCTTACATATTTCATTATGTACACCTTACCGCCAGGTAAATGTGATACATTAAGTAAATAACAAGTAAGGCGTTCAAAGGTAGCAAAGAAATTATATCTTACGCATAAATAATTAAGGTGAAAATGGATTGACAAGTGAGGAGCGAGAGATCCTATGTTGCCACCCTCTTCTCGTATGCAAGAGCACATTCGTGGCCAAAGTCAAGTATTAATTAAGAAAGAAATTCAGAAAGCATTTTTGGTGGTCAATACACTTTGATGATAACATTATTTAAATATCA
Organism: Druceiella hillmani; assembly: GCA_039881145.1. NCBI lineage: Eukaryota > Metazoa > Arthropoda > Insecta > Lepidoptera > Hepialidae > Druceiella > Druceiella hillmani. Next base: position 1,232,782 of record JAYKKI010000145.1, on the reverse strand, counting down.
GACTATGATAAAATCATCAGTCTATCAGATATGAAGAAGATTATGAAGTTTGCAGGACGATTAATGTATTTTGGTGGTGAAAGTAATTAAAAATTAATTTAGATTTTTTCGCCAATTGCTACCGAATGGCTATTATGGATTAAGTGGTTACGACTTAAAGCAGAAGGTAACCCGAAATTCGAAACGGGACCGCCAAAAGAAAATATATCGGATTGTATTACAGGTCCAAACATTACAACAATGTTTCACTGCACATTATGCTATTACCTTTTGTTCTCCATTCTGAAATGTATGTTTGGTAAAATTAAATTATTAGTTGTTGTTTTGAGGACATCCAACGCGAGTCCCTATGAACATCTATCTGTCTGTGTGCCTGTTTCACAAATTCAAAACCTAATAATCGTATTGAAATGGCCCTATATAATATGCATGTAGATTCAGAAGATCAATTATATTTTTTCGTTAACTGTATGTCCACGTGTATCAACTTAGCGGGTTTAGATGAACAAAGGCAACGCTTGCTACACTTATCAACGTAACGGCGATTAATCCGCGCGACGTGAAGCGTACTGATCTGTCTATACGAATATTGATTTTTGAATTTTTGGCGTTTCATAAAATTATTTTGAATTATATTAAGTTCATTACATTATTATGTGTTTTATAAAGTTAAGTTCGTTGTGTTATAGGTGTATTTTTTTTTTCAATTCTCTTTATAGTGTAATAAAAATGGAAAATGTTGTTCTAAATACAAAATAAGTATACAGCAGTTCGAGAACATAGATATTGCCGCCTTATCACTATGAAATAAACACAATTGAAATCATCTGGGCACAAATCAAAGGATATGTCGCGAAAGAAAACACTACATTTAAATTAAATAATGTCGAAAAACTTCTACTTGAAGTAATGTTATTAATAACCGTGAATGAAACAAATATTATTAATGTTAATAAACGATATAAGAAATAGAAATGAGTATAATAAATATGTTCCGTGACTTCAGATAGGGTGATGTTGAGGCACAGGTTCATGGTGATGTAATTGTTACAATGCATGCAATGTATTTTTCTGTAAAATATTGTATTTCGTATATTTTCATACATTAGTATATTTTACGTTATAAAAGAAATATTTATGAAAAATTAAGAATTCTTGATTATTTTGTAATTTTTCATGTAACTAATACTTGATTAAAGTATTATTTCTATCGAAATTTGCTAGCGTTATTTCAATATGATTTTTTATGTAAAAGTTATATTTATAAAATGTCCGGAAGACTTCATCTTACTTATTTGAATTTCTCTTTAATGTAAGATTGTTTTTTAAATGGAATTGAGTATAATAGAATTACTTGAAGATGTGATATTTCACTATTTTGTGTAATAACATCATTTAAGTTTTATTAGGTACCATCGTCACACTTTTCTTTTAGTGGAATTTTGTGATTCTACAGAATTTTGCAGTCTTTTGCAAAGTCTGCTCCTTTAACGATAAGGGATTTTGTACACAAAAGAAAAAGCAAATATTGTTTATGATCAAATAAAATAATTTAAAATTCCACGTATTTTGCTGTGCGTATGGCAACGTCGTATTCGAGTAGTTACTAGAATACTGCTTTCACCTTGAAATTGTATCGTTTTAAAAATTTTAATCTCGGTTGAAGGCGGTAGATTCGTAAATTACAATAACTATTCGTATAATTTTTGCTTTTTACAAATACCGATTCGAGATGTATATTCTAAAATATATCTTAAAACTTACGAATGAAGTTACGAGATGCAAATAAGATAGTACGGAATTAGATTAAAAAATTTTAAGAAGGAAAGCAAAAATATTATAAAATTATAAAATTAAATTTCGAATTCAAGGTCAAACACCCTCATGTAAATAAATTCGCGGGAGTTGTGATGTACCTACATGTAGTTTATTATAAACCTAATATTAAACTATTTATAATCGTATTATCGTTTATTTATTTATTACTAGCAGTGGAATGAGAAAATTTATTAGGAATAATGAATATAATAATTTGCCTGTTTCTTGTTCTTTGTTTTCTTTTTTGAGCGAATAAAATCATTACGGCCATAAAAGTATAACATATAACCTGTTACGTGCAATTGGAAACTCTTTCTTCCGTGGAATTAGCAATTCGAAGATTTCGTATACACTTGTTTCTACTAAACTTTTTACAAATGTATTATTTTCCACCATGTAAATATATTGCCTGGTAAACCTTTCGCAGGTGTAACAACATTGTGAATTTATCAACAGCTATGAAACTTAGAACCATAGTTGCAATTTTCGAGTAAAGTTTAAGTAGACTTTTAGTAAACATTTATGATAATTTTAACTTTACCAATTTTGGAAATGAGAAATTCAGTAACCGATTAACACGAGACTTTTAGTAAGGGTTGCTTTTTTTCTTTTGAAACAAAGATTCCTAAATATAATTTATCAACAGTAATTTTTAGTTTATCCGAAATAAATTGCGAAACATAAAATATCTCTGCAACTAAAAGTATATTAATAATTTAACTTTCTAGAATTTATATTCAGAATTAAATGTAATACAACTATATTTTCTATAATTGCATTTATATTAAACAATTTTAAAATTATTATCGTATGACCATCCATAGATAAGGCATTGTAAAAAATTTAGAGATTATTTTGAATTTGATTGAATATCGAAAAGTTTAAAAGCTCAGGAAAAGTGGTTTTAAATTATTCTGCAGGCACTGTGTAAACAATTTTATTTGATATCACAATAATTTTTCCACAGTCTTATCTACGGTCAAGTATAATAAAATGAAAGGTCTTTAATAGAATGGACTCCAGTATAAAATCTATTTGTCAATGTAAGCTATAATATATAACGTTTGTTTTTTTTTCAAAATCTGTTCGTGTTCGGAAATAACATCTCGATCGAGTTAAAGGAAGTCTTGTTTACAGTTCCACGGGAACCAAGCTGGGATTTGAGAATTCAAAATGCGTACTATGAGTGATTAAAAACAACACTACCTTAGCAAGTAGGAACCTAACAAACATTATTAAAGATGTATGCCATGTCTTTGGATCTACCCCGCATTTCGCGATAGAAACAAACACCATATTAATACAGCCTAATTATCTATTCACACACAAAATTATGTATAGATTCGGTCAGAAATTACTGGCTTATAGTGTAACATCCAAGTTTTAGGATTTGTAATATTAATCAGAATTGTGCAAAATTTACAGCATTGCCTAGTGTTTTGTGGGCCATTACTTCGAATGAAAGATTTTCTTATTATTTTCTTAAATATTCTAAAAAGTGTTCTATCACATAGGTATAAGTTATTTTTTAAATGTGTACGGCGCATTCGGGAAAAATGTGCGTTTGGAGCCCACGTTCTTTTTCAGTAACTAACTTAGATCTGGGTGTTGTGAAAAAATCTGTACTACGCCCCGTGGGCAAATAATTTTAAAAAGTTTTATATTCGATCGAAGTTATAAAATGTCATAAACTTTATTATTTTCTTTTCATGAGTAATGAGTTTGCAAATAAAAGGTCAAAGTAGCTAATTTTACAAATTTTTATTTGTAGTCGACATGGTGTTTAGTTACTACCTACTAGCGGCTGAAGCTATGTTGTTGTCATCCGCAAATAGAAGGCAATATCCAGTTTTAACCACTATAACCCGATATATTTACTGGGACAGTAAACAGTAAAGACCCGAAATTCAAAACTTGAGTGACTCCTGATTACGTAAAATGAGAATCAGATGTAAAATTACCTACTCTTACGTATTACTTTCTTTCCGCAAGTTACGAAGAGATGAAACGTAAAAGTTACAAAAATGAAACTATCTTCGCCAAGGCAATTTAATAGGATGTCACTTTCAATGCGTTCAAAAACTTTCTGGTAGTCGAAATGAGCAACATCAACTTAAAAACCGAAATCAATCTGATAGTCCACGAAATACGCGAGATTAGTAGCTGTGAAATGTTCAATATGAAATTCATATTGCTAACCCCAATACTGATTTCTATAGCTCAAATAGATGTTGCGATGTAATCGAATAACTTAGCCGGTGCAGAAAGAATTGCAACCGGCTAAAAATTAATTACTTCCGAAACTTTATCGCCCTTAGGCACGGATGTCACTCGAATGTGACGAATAGACAATAGTTGACAATGTTAATAAGCATTTTCATTCATATAATATTAATTTTAGAAGCAAAAAAAATTATTTTTGAGAAAAGAAATCATTTGAGAAGCAAAACCATATACTTTTGAGAAAAGTTTTACACTCAAATATTATACTCAATAACAAACACGGCTTACACTAAAGTCCCTACAGACTAGACAGAGAAAACAGCTTTGATAATTATTTTTTGGCTTTTTAGTGTAGTATTTATAAAGAAGTGTTTTTTTTGCTTTTGTAAACTATTAATTTATTTTTACTTTTTTAGTTTTTTATTAACAGAGAGAATATTGTTTTGAACTTGCATTATATTAAATTTAGAAATATTTTAACAAATATTAACACCTTATTAAAAAAACTTTTACAGAATTTAAATCTGCAGAACAGTATGGTTGATTAGACTCAGGTATCTCTTTTTGACTCTGTGTCTGTTAGCAACTGAGAACGCAATCTCTCCATCTCCGACAAAGCATCAGTATTGTGAGGCTTGGAACAATTCAATTCTTCGATCTGACTTGGGATCGATTCCATGGAATCAATTCGATGGTACAATTTTATTGTTTTGTCATTATAATTACACACAACTGTAGTGCTTCATGATGATATAACAATTAGAAGTGCATGACATTTAGTTTCGCAGTTTCCATGATATAGTTTGTTAGTTGCAGGTCGACCTAATTAAATTATTCTAATAAAAATGGGCAAAACTTTATTTTAATACATGTATACCACACTTACAGTATTTGCATTAAACCTCATTTCAGTCATACATATATGGTCCTTTGACAACTCATTTTTTGTCAACGTGTATTTTAGAAAATGTTTTGTACATGTGGGATAATAAAATTCTTTTAGAATTTCTTATACAAAAAAATTAAAAAATCTCACTTTTAAAGTAATTATACCAAAAGCATTAGGCAAAGTTGCAAATTTTCAAAAAAAAAAAATTAAACTACCGATAACTCAGAAACGGTATGTTTTTACTAAAAATAAAAATGTGAAATCGTGGTTTGAGAAGACCCTTAATTTCATTTTTGGTGGTACCTACTTTTTGGTGGTATGAGTGTTAATAAAAAACGGATCAAATTCTTTACGAATTCCACAGATTTCTTATTCGGATATATAAACAAAAGAAATATAATTTAAAACTTTATTTTCTAAATTAATAGTGAGGCTTAATATCCGCGCACGCTGTTTACTATTATCACCTCATGTAAATTCCATATTTACCTAAGAAATGACTTAGGAAGATAATTTACTAATTACTAACTTTGACTTCGTGTGGATTCGTGTGGAAAAGGGAAAAATAGCGGTGTAGTCGGAGACATAAACAAAAGAAATATAATTTTTAACTTTATTTCTAAGTTAACAGTGAGGCTTAAATCCACGCACGCTGGTTACTATTATCACCTCGTGTAAATTACATACTTACCTAAGAAAGTACTTAGGAAGATAATTTACTAATTACTAACTTTGACTTCGTGTGGATTCGTGTGGAAAAGGGAAAAATAGCGGTGTAGTCGGAGACATAAACAAAAGAAATATAATTTTTAACTTTATTTCTAAGTTAACAGTGACGCTTAATATCCGCGCACGCTGGTTACTATTATCACCTCGTGTAAATTACATACTTACCTAAGAAAGTACATAGGAAGATAATTTACTAATTACTAACTTTGACTTCGTGTGGATTCGTGTGGAAAAGGGAAAAATAGCGGTGTAGTCGGAGACATAAACAAAAGAAATATAATTTTTAACTTTATTTCTAAGTTAACAGTGACGCTTAATATCCGCGCACGCTGGTTACTATTATCACCTCGTGTAAATTACATACTTACCTAAGAAAGTACTTAGGAAGATAATTTACTAATTACTAACTTTGACTTCGTGTGGATTCGTGTGGAAAAGGGAAAAATAGCAGTGTAGTCGGAGACATAAACAAAAGAAATATAATTTTTAACTTTATTTCTAAGTTAACAGTGAGGCTTAATATCCGCGCACGCTGGTTACTATTATCACCTCGTGTAAATTACATACTTACCTAAGAAAGTACTTAGGAAGATAATTTACTAATTACTAACTTTGACTCACTCGCTGCATTATTCGCGCGGAAAAGGTGAAGTGAAAAACAATGATCTACTGAAAATATTTGGTCACAGAATTAGCAACAGCTAAGTAGTTTGATACAATTATATGATCATGTGTATTCGTTCGTTTGTCACAGTCATTTTTCTCCATTTTTCTCCAAATTAGTTTGACGTAAAAACTTTAAATATAGGCTAGTGATAAACCATATTGACCCGCATATATTTCAACCCGTATCATTTACATCAGAATTTTCGATGAAACAAATAAAGTAAAATAATTGAGTTTGACTAACTCGATTGTTTTAATTCTATGTATTGTATGGGATATCAATTGAACGAGAAGTTATAAGCATTTCTTGTTACGTAAATGTTTGAAACTTCAACCATTTAATATGTTATGGAGTATACACAATGATGAACCCATTCAAACGTAACCATCAACCGTTCAGAATTTGCACACCGTTCTGTTGTACTAAAAATAATTTTTATATTGCTGCCGTATGAAACTATAACAGCGCGCTAATGATGCGGATGCCCATGTCGATTGCATCATAACGACTGACAGCCTTCTAGTTCACCTACCACTCTGCAATTATGGATTTAAGAAAGCTACAGTTAACAACAGTAGAAATTGATAAATCAAAAAGGAAATTCAGTGAACATTCTATAGTTAATTATCTTTTATATTGTGTACAAATCCCGAGCTAAGTATAACTTAAATCAGAAAAATGAACGTGGGAATGTTAGGAAAGATAGATTCAAACTTAAGATAATATTTGTATATTTATAGTTGTACACTAGCTATGGCCGGTGAAGCATTCCCGGTAATATTGTATGTATCTCAAAAGCGTCCTTGACTGGGATAAATGTAGTTTATATTCCCATTTGAACTATAAGAAGCATTCGTGCGACGATCTCAACGATTTCTAATCTGAGTTGTTAATTCTGTTGCATAGTGAGCTCCTATAATCATCTACATTTAACACGAACAGCAGGTATTCTTGGTTCTCAGCCCTCATCCTCTGCTCATATTCATCACTGCATCATCTCTATAAAACATGTAAGTTATCCCGGTACGTATTTTTAAGTTATAATTTTTCTTATTTCATAAAATATTTGTTATCTTAAAACATTTTGTCTGATAAGTTTGATGTAAAAACAAAACTATTAAATGCGATTTAAGCTATACTTGGTTTAATACATTCAAAGCCTAAAGAACAGTTTGTCACACCTAAATGAAACTACGTGACATGGTATTATTTCTACTTTATTGAAATTCTTTACCACCTACCTAACCTAGTTCAGGTTAAGTTTTATGACAAGATCTTCAGGTGGCCAATTTGTCTTTACAAATTATATATATATATATATATATATATATATATATATATATATATATATATATATATATATATTATAATTGTATTTCGGGTTTCCCATAGGAACGTTAAATTATTTCATGGAATTAGATTTTCTTCCCCTTCCTCGTCCCTTTCTCCTTCCCCTTTGCCTTTGCTTTTGCCTTCGACCTTCGGTCACGCCTTCACCCTCCCCTTCCCGTTCGCCTTTGCGTTCGCATTCGCTTTCACCATTGCGTTTGCCTTTGCGTTCGCCTTCGCGTCCACCTTCGCGTTCGCCTTCGCGTTCACCTTCGCGTTCGCCTTTCACTTCCCCTTCGCCTTCCACTACACCTTCCCTTTCCCCTTCCTCTCCCTCATCTTCACCTCTCTTTACCCCTCATCATCCCTCTCCACATACCACTTCCTCAACCTTCCCCTCCCGCTTCCCCTCTCCATTCCCCTCACACTTCCCCTCCCCCTTCCCCCTCACCCTTCCCCAAACCTTCCACTTTCTACTACCCCCTTTTCCTTCCCCTTCCCCTCCCCCTTCACGCCCTCACCATACCCTTCCTCATCCCCTCTTTTCCCTCCCTTTCTCGTCCTCTTCCCCTTCCCCTAACCCTTAAGATTCCCTTGCCATTCCCCTTCCCCTTCCCCTTCCCCTTCCCCTCCCCTTAACTTCACCTCCCCCTCCACTTCCCCATCCCTCTCCACGTACCACTTCCCCCTTCTCCTCAGATTTCCATTAATTTGTAGCAAAATACTAAAAATAAAATATTTTCGTTGCGTCTCCTCGTCTATGTAAAGCGGAAGCGAGACATTTTTCATTTTAAGCTCCATTTGTGAAGTATTAAATTTGAAATACGGTATTTGACTCATTCTAAATTTTGATATTTTTCGTACAATATTGTGAAATATATATATTTATTAAAAACCAGTCTTGAAAAAAACCCAAAAATTGATTGAAATGTAAGTTAGTATAGGCTTCTAAATTTGAAGATACGGATAGAGTTGAATATATCCCTGTCTCTTTTCCTCTTGTGGAATATAATGTGCAATATTAAAAATTACCTCACAACACAGTATTCCTTTCCTTGTCTAAAAGTTAAATTTAAACTTTTATAACTCGGTCAATTTTTAAGATTATTTACAAAATTTACACTCTTCATTAGCTTGTACCTTGAAATTATGATTAACGAAATAAAAAAAAATTTGTCAAATACCCAATTGACGTGCAATGTGTCATCCATAAATTTTATAAAAATTCTGAAAAAAATTCAAGAAAATCCAAACAGCTACGGATATGTATACACTTTTGCTTTTGAACAAATGATAACTGTTTTGATTTTTTCAAACATTAAAAGTTTGAAGAGGAGAATTTTTTGTCCTATTGTTTGCAAACTTTAATTTACGAAAAATATTCGTTATTTTTCATATAAAACAAGAGAATGAACATATTGGAAGTCATTCCTATACAAACCAAATAAACTTTTTATTTAGAAACGATAGATTCGAAATATTATTCCATATAAATACATCCTAAACTTGGCATAAGCGATTCCACTAGTGACCATTTTTGTTTTAATGTACCTGTAATACTAATTAATTATTTTACAAAAATTTTAAAAATAATATTTCGGAATACGTCCACAGAATTATATGGAATATTTTAAAGGTCATATTATTAACGTTTAATATGTAAAGAGTACGTGTACACTTACTCTTTATCAAACCCGTTCAAAATAAAATAATTATAATTTAAAACAGAGAGTAGTTACTTCCAAATGTATATATGCTTTTATGGGTTTTAAATAAAAAATTCGACTTGAAATTATGAGTCGATTTTTTATCACCTGGCAACACTGATTTTACATGGGCAGAACAGAAATAAAGACTTGGAAATAATATTTTCTTCTACCGTCAGTCGCGCTTCGGTCTCCGCACCTTTCGGTAAGAGCAGTTGTCACATACATTTTTTAATTTGCAATACATAATTCAATACACGTGAACTTGCACACTATTTAGACGTTTATTTATGCATTAAAAACAAAAGGGTGTGTTGTATTCAAATGTATTAGCGTTTTTCGAATTAAAATTTCCCACTTTTTGTCACTTTATTTAAAACTTCAGAGTGTTACGAATATTTTCTGAAGTGGGTATTATTCTCTATAAAAAATGTTCGCTCGTAATATTAAGGGTAGATTATTCTTAATTGTTAGTACTTAAATAGAGTGGACAATTTCATATCTTCAGGAGCTGCTACCAATTTTGAATCTAGGACCGGACTTTTACAAAATAAAAATAGAGATATAAATACGAACAAAAGGACGATGGCCAAGTAAGCAGCATTTTTTCGAAGGTAATTGTTATGTTTTGTATACTTTTAACAGATTTTCTTTTTAAACTTTCAATTTTCAATATAACTAAACCAAAATAATTTTCAATCGGCGGAACAAATAATAAAAATTTAAAAAAAGTTACTCGGATCAAGGTCAAATTAAAGCTTTACTTAAATACTTCATTTAGATCGGAGAAAGTTTGTTATTGAATTAGTTTGAAAAAAATAGTTGTTTAAAATTAAAATAATTTTTTTAATTAGTATTTACGAAATAAAAGTTAATTACTATTGTATAAAAAAATCGAAATAATTTTATCTTGTATATCTTAGTTTATTAAATAAATATTTTAGATATAAAAATTCTAAATTTATAAAATTAAATTAATCTAATTAGGGTATGAATGTATTTTAGCACCAAACGACGTACAATAATATCATAAAAACTGAGTGTGTACATTGACTATTTTTAAGTAAAACTAATCGCTACCTACTAAAAATAAGCCACAAAGTCCAAAAGTTAAAAAAGTCAGATTAGCTTGGGCTAACATTTAGGCTTTTAACATTTTGTTTCATTTCAATCAGTTCACAAATAAAAAAGATACGTCAATCTCTAATTTAAGTAACGTCAATATTTAATCTAAATAAACTTTATGCTTATAAAGTTTTTATAAAAATAAGATACAAACTTCTAAATGATATAAATAGGTGGCCAACATTTTAAGTTCACGCGCAAGGAGTCGTAGGCAATTCCGATAACCAAAACCGGAGGTAAATACTGTTTCCCCGAAGTTTGCAAACCGAATAATATTTACTGAATTGTATCAATTTAAACACCTACCCACACAGGATAAATAAAAGTCCGAAATAGTTTTGATAATTATTTAAGGCGTATGCAGCACACGTGCGTTGTAATTTATGAAACTGTATAGAATTTGTCACACCGAATTAGACTGGGGCGATACAAGTATTTTGAGATACTGAGTACGACGCTTACGAGTATTATAAAATATCGGTAACAGATATTTGTAACAAAGTATTCGACGAGTATGCCCCGAGTAATTCCGTTGTAAGAGGACTATATTACAATTCGCTAACGATCGCAGGATACGTGCAATAAAACTTGTGACAATTAAGTTATTATACTTATTATGAAGAGTTCAATGCTCGTATCCTTTATTTTTTACAGCAGATACTGGCGGTAATTCCTATAATTTCTTTATCAGACATTTTTAATAAAATACAGTGTTTCATTTTTCCTTCATGCTACCATAAATATTTATGGCTCCGAGTTTAGGACTGGTAACTAAATAATTCATCTGGCACAATCATTTAGATAGCATATTTAAAAAATGAATCACGTTATTAAAAATCATTTTTTTATTTTTGCCTTCTTTATTTTAGCTTAATTGTTTTTGAAACATTATTTAGATGCGAATCAAACAACTTGTTTGACATTAATTATTGTTACAATTGGATATTTTCTATTGAAATGTTTCCCTAAATTGGATGTAGCCATTTTTAATGACAATTTAGTTTTGTAAATATTGCAAGAAATAAAATAAAAAATCTGTAAAATACTCCCATATAGCATTAAATTTTCTTGTGGATGTAATGACAAAGTTAGAATTTAACCTAATTAACAGTAAATTTTTTATATATACACCACAATTTCAATAAAAAACGGAGAATCATTAGATGAAAAGAGCGTCGTACTTAAAACTCTTATTTTAAAATAATTGTACTTGTCGTATTGAGTTAATATTGACCCGCGAACCTGTGCGAAGCAATACTTAACGTAATGAGTAAAACGAGTAAACGAGTATGTTTAACATACTCGACTTGTATTACGTCTCACAAGTATTTAGATATTCAGTTTATCCTTTCTTTCACATACGCTTCAAATATGAAAGAATGAGAAAACCTGAGTACGGTAGCGTGAGTGAAATAGCTACAGAGTGGTAGAGTTACGCCGCAGCCCGATCATAAAGTATCCATTTTACGAACCTCCGATCAGTCATACCATACAGGTATATACGATACCGATTATTTTATATTTTGCGTACCAAGTACGTACTTTGATCTGAGGTATCGAGTATTTTTACAGGTAAAAATAAAAACGCCTCACTCACGTATATATATATATATATATATATATATATATATATATATATATATATATATACATATATATATATATATATACATATATATATATATATATACATATATATATATATATATACATATATATATATATATATACATATATATATATATATATATACATATATATATATATATATATACATATATATATATATATATATACATATATATATATATATATATACATATATATATATATATATATACATATATATATATATATATATACATATATATATATATATATATACATATATATATATATATATATATACATATATATACACATATATATATATATATGATCTTTAGCTCTTATTTCATCTGTCCACGGTAAGAGTACCTTCGTTAAATATTTAATGTGCGTATCACGTTTTGGCCCATTTTTATTCTACAGTTGCATTAAATACGAGTAGTTTAATTAGAAACAATGTTTTCAGTTGTTTATTGATTGAAATTACTGTTCTTTTATTTGAAAAAAATATATATACATGTAATATATATACAAGCACCTTCGATAGAATAGTTGTAATACTTGAACAAAGAATAATATCACATTCAGGAAGAATGTAGACTGAAATGAAAATTTATTTGCAAACAGTGAACTGATTCCTCATTTAGAGTTTCTTTAGATTTTCATGCTTACTAGGTACTCAATCTATATATAGCCCATCTTTTTCCTGACATTATTAATGCTATAACGTTTCTATCATAGGTTTTAGCGCAATCTACGTCTGGTATTTTTACAACTGGATTGTCACCAATATTAGCATAGGGATTTTTCACCAAATACTAAGCCAACATTTTATCAGCTTGTTTTTAAATATTGTTTAGCAAATTTTTGATATGGTCTATGGCTTGTCTTTTTTTAATGAGCATAATATCTATTTCTTCCTCACCCTTCGTCTTGAATTCAGCTTGTTACTTGAAATTGGTTTCACTAGTTCTTATTTGGTAAATTTTTTTCGGACTAGATACACATAGGTTCAAGTAAATTGGAACAACTTCAGTAGTTACATTTTTACATCTTGATTTTAGCTCTTTATTAATTCTGATTCGACCGCTCTGTCCAACGCTAATGTGACAGTAGTGGGTGACCTTTCTCACTGAAACAATGAGTTTTTCCGATGTTCCAATTTCGGTGACGTCATATCATACTGTTTGCCATCTTCAAGTGCTTTCTTAACGCCTGTTCTTTGCTTCTTTTACTTTTGTTATTAACGATATACTAGCAAATAACTGGTTATTTTTTCATTTTTTTGCAATATGTTCAGAGATTAATTTGTTATAGTGCATGAAACGGACCTCGATCTATGCATACAACATATAAGGAGTCCATATATACTTTTTATGTTTAATGCATAGTTTTTATGCATATTGTTAACATTTCAACTAAATTCTTTCGACCTATCGTACAAGCTGCTGTGACAACTGGAATTATTTAATATAGATATGAAAGTATTATGTATACTTTAAGAATAAATATAGTACTATGCATATATACTTGTACACATTAAAAATTATTTTAATTTGTTAAGAATGAGAAGTACTCTGGGCCACACACCAAAGTTATGTGTTTTAAGCTGTTTTATAAAGTAATGAGCATTCGATCGCTACACATGCGCACTCACTAGTACAGTGGTCCACTCTCATGGAATATGTAGACAAAACTTGAAAGGGATCACATTTATGTTAATCACATTTATGAAAATGAGGATGTGCATATTTATACTCAGTTTCCAGAAATGCACAATTTATAATACTAAACACTTACAATATTGAAATCAATTTCAGTAGAAAATGTTTTGTTAATCTCAACATATATTTACAATTTTTATTATTTTCAAAGATAAGTTTACTATACATATTTTCTCATATATTTATACCCGTATTTCGAACGCTGCTGAACTCTACGACACCTTAACTTGATAAAGTAAAAGACATTTGATATCGGACACTTATAATACCAGTATCAATTCTAATAGGAGAGAATAGGGTTGGAATTAAAATTTTTGATGGTCAGGCTTAGCCACGGCTTAGCTAATCCTTGATGCATTGCACTAAAGGCGATATCGTAATAAAACATCACTACATATGTTTTCGAGTAACTTTAGGTTGTTAAAATAGAATTTCATAATATTTTACATAACCAAGATGACAGCACCTCTCTTTCAGAATAACATGTTACTGTATTTGTTTTCAACTAATTATATGGTGTGTTAAGTTGACCACAAGGCATGCGACTTTTGACGGCACGGTGCACCGTTGGGATTCCCTGCTACTTATCATGCGGGCTGGATTGGTGTTCTGCTTGGTGCTAAGAGAATGCTTTCATAGCAATAAGTCCACTATATGTATCAATTAGATACATAAAAGTACATAAAAAAATTAAACAAATTACAGGTGCTTCACAATGTTCAACAAAAAAATTTCACAATGCTTTTAAGTTGCACAATGGCGGCATCAGTAACTTTCTAAATAAATCATCATAATATTCAATTTCAACTAACCTTCAGGTGCTGAATTTGAATTTGATCATTTTTTGAGACCAGAGATGATGGAATCTGTTGGAGGGGACATTATGATATTCAAAGTCTGCGCCCTGAATTTGACTGAAATCGAATCTAGTGAAGTTTTATTTCCGGATGGATACTGCCATCTTGAACTTCAAAAACATTGTGAAATTCAGATTTAGTACCCTAAGGTTAGTCTTAATTTAATCAGTCCACATCTATTCACACCCCATTGTATTTCTTAACTATGTTAACTCAATGAAATGACATGCTAAATAATATTGAATGTATCAATATTACACCATTATTTTACTCATTTCAAAGGTTAAACTTAGATTAGAAAAAGAACAACCTTTGCTTAGGCACACAAAACTATTAAATATAAAAGATTTCAGAAAAATATTTGATATTCTGAAGTCTATATATACATGCTATTCTGTATGCATAATATACCCATTGCAGTCTCTTTTTTAAAATAATCAGTTTCAAGCCTGGAAGAAAATAAGAGACTGAATTTGTTGGTATTATATAAATTTTGTTACAAGTTCGGTGGAGCACTAATTAAATTACAAAAAATGACTTGTTTAAAAAAATGGCGTATGGTGGATTTTATTTTACCATAATTTATTTTAAAAAAATTTCCTCACTTTTTTTGCCGAAGTGTTATCCATTATTTCTATTTTAAATTTATAATTAGATATGAGTTAATAATATATTCATATACAGAAGGAAGTAAATAAAGGTCAAAACATGCAACAAAAGCTCCGAGCCGGATATATCACATGAAAAGATTCACAGAGCTGTGTCCATCGAACAGTTGAGTGAGACTAAATGTCTCAAAGAATACGTTATACTGATAGTGACATTGTCATTGTAAATTTATTGCACTGTTGCTGAATAATAAAATGTAATGTCAGATTTTGAATAGTTTAGTTAGTTGGGTTAAGTTATAACCAGCCTTGAAATTTGAAGAAATAATTTTAAATTTGAGCAACTGCAACTATAGTTACATTTAAGCATGTGTGCTATGCAATTCTTTGGGATTGTGATGTTAACATACTTTAAGTATTATGTCTTAATAATATTGATTTTACTATTAACACAAAGTTACTCTTTTTGTAGTCGTCCTTGATATTTTATTTTTTACTAATCCATTGTAGACAGATACGTTACAATGTTTGCGATAAAATAATTAACACTGAAATCATAATAATTCTTTGAATAAATCATACATCAAAACGCATGCCTCTTGTGTAGCTTGTTAAAAAAAGCGATATTACTGTGATGACAGTTAAAGATATAATGGAGGGTTTTTCTTGTTCTATTCACCACAATTTGAAAACATATGTAAATTATTAGATTAAAGTTACTGTTATAATAAATATAATAACCAATTATTTAACTTACTTTCAGCTTGCAGCGAGGTTATGTCTCGTTGCTGTATTGCAGAGGGTGCAGCATACTTAATGAAATCTTATATCATATCTAAATTCATTCCACTGAATTTAAGTTAACAAGAGCTATAACCAGATTAACCATGTGAAAATCAAATCAAAGATAGTCAGAGTTAAACGAAAGCTGCATTATACATTCGTTGTAACATGTTAAATTTAAAATGACTGCTTTGACACGAACGGCTTTAAGTCGAATAGAGGACTAATAGAATAGAAAGAATTATGATGATTCATGTAGCAGCAAACGACTGCCTCAATTCGACGCTGCAGTTTATAAATATTATTTATACTGAACATCAGTAAAGACATAATTATTACACAAAAAAAGTAAAAAACGTAAGAAAAGTAAGAAATTATATGTAAAATATACGCTTAAGAAAAAAAGGACAGTTTAAAAAACAAAGAGAATTTTGCAAAAATTTAAGTATGATGCGTTTAAAAGATGTCATAACAAAGATTGTCATGGGAAATCACTAAAATTTTGAAAGAAAAACGTGATCTAAATTTAAAAAAATTACATTCACTTCAATTTATCTAAAACGTAATAAAAAATGCATCGGGAATTCATGGTCTCGGTTTCATGATTTATGATTTTTTATTATCTAGACATGGCACATTAGTATGAATGTTTGGAGATGGAATAAGAAACACAATGTTACTTTTTATGGACAAAAATGTATTTTGTCATATTCTTCTACAACATAACCCTTAGTTGCCGATGATTGTCAGCTGTAATGTAACTTGTTTTTATAGTTTGCGTGCCTGTAGTACTCATAAAATGCACGACAGGGAAGGAAAGATATAAACTTTCTAACTTGTAAAATCTTTTACTAATATGGTGTAATTCTCGTTATAATGTAGTAATACATGAAAGTGGGTGCAGATTTTATATCTAGATTGGTCATTCCGGTATAATGATTCCATGAATTCATTAAAAAATTATATGAAAATGAAGAAATAAAAACTATTCAGAATATTTTTATCTTAAATCTGCAGCCATATTTTTAGTTACTGTTTAGGAAGATTACACGCACATATGTTAATTCAATATTTTACCATAATTATATAAGTGTACGTTTACTAATTTTGGCGACGATAAACTATTATGCTAGAGACTGAAGCAAAAATTATTATCTGAATTGAAATCCTAGTGGTCTACGTTTGTAGATTTCGAATAATTTAAGGAAAGTTTACAAATCACTTCACCCACAAAGCGTGAACTCAAATTTCTTTTTTGTTTACGTTCACATAATAACAAGTACCATTTTAAAGGTCCATCAATTGTTTAAATGTTCATTTTAGTATATTCTGTTAGTTTATAAAAACAAGTTCTCGTAATTACATATTAATTAGTTAAGGTTTTTCAATTTTTGATGTATTAAATGCAATTTCATTATTGAAAAATATGCTCAGAAAAAAGACAGTTCTTTGCGGTCATTGTCAAAATAACGAATATTTCACAAGAAGATCATTGTTTTAATGGTGGCTTTACAATCTAGAAAACTAGATATTAAACATCAAACATTAGGGCTGTAGAAACGGTTATTAAATTTTGAAAAGAAGTCGCAATTGTGTAGAAAATACTGACTGTAAATTATTTTTATTATTATTACATTACTGAATACACCTCATGATGTTGTTAATTTCTTGTCAAACTTTGAAAATGGGAAAAAACTAAAAGCCAATATAATTTTTATGTAGTGATCGTAAAAGTACATTAAATAAATATAGCAAACATTGTTTGTAAAGCAGTTCATGTAATGAAGTAATTTAAGAATATAATGTCAGTAATAAGCATTTAAGAACTAATTATGTGATCCCCATTTAACTGGTCCATGGAGGTCGAGTTGTCATATTGCTATGGTAGATTTTCCCAAAAATTTATAAACAAAACTAAAAAATCTAGCCGTATGCGTATATAAACAAAACTAAAAATTCAAAAGACTTTTACACAACATATATATACTATATATATATATATATATATATATATATATATATATATATATATATAGTATGTATATATACTATTCCATAAACATATGTATGAGTAACATTTTAATTTCTCTTTACTCTAGTCCGTTCATCTTTAACTATCACCTTATATGATGACTACCTAATATGAGAGAGTTGAAGATTAGTCCACGGTGTGCTTTGTATTAAATAGTAATGCGAGAAAGCAATCATCTTTAGTTTTTTAAAAAAAGTAATGTTAATTTTTCCTTACTGTTTTTTCATAATAAACAAGTTATAACAAATATGATATTGGATAACATCAAAGGACTGTTAAAGATCAGACTTTCAAATACTTTATTTTTACCTGTATGGATGATTATTGTTATTCAAACTTATTTATTGATATTTTTATAATAATGAAATATCACTCTGCATTCCTCTAAATCTTTTCTACTAGTTCCGTATTTCAGTAAGGAATGCAGACAGCATTATCAATTTACAAGCCTATTAGAATATATTTTTCAGTGGACTACTATTATCTAAAAGACTTTAGTGCTAAATAGCTATAAAATATGCTATATTCTTATATAGCAAGCGCATGTAAACAGCAATAGTAACTACAAGGCTTGTGGCTCTAGGGAAACGTTTTCTGAACCAGGTGCTGCTCAAGGTCCAGATTAACCAGAGCTTGGAGGCCATCAAGGGCGCTCGGCGTAAGGCCGAGTACAAAGCGATGGTCGAAAGGCTCCGTGCCGAGGCGACCGTACCCTATCCTTCTTCTGACTCTAAAGCTGCTCCCTTTGAAATCCCAACTCACTGATCATGATCCGACGGAGCTGGCGGAGGCACCCCCCAACGTCGGAAGTCTGGCTCTTGACAAAGCAATTCATCAACTTTGCGGGCGCATCATGTGGAGAGAGGACCAACCCCTTCAGGATATGGCTCGTCTCTCTGTAGATGGACACATGTAGATGGATGATGTCTCGGAGCAGCTCAACCTAGCTGCTTCAACGATTTTCGGGGAGAGTGTCCAAACGAGTCCATGGCAATACTGCACATTCTCGAAAGACTCTTGCTATGCCCATAAGAGAACGTGTTCCTATGAAAAAGGGGCACCTACGAAGACGACATGATGCAAGACACCCTTTTACCCTACTCCTGTGCCTCTACAAAAAGACCGGAGTCGCGTGGCTTGAGATGTGATCAATGCGCCTGATCCGCCCATCGATCACTCACTTGGGGAGCTTGAGCAATAGTGGGGACCGATAGTTGGGACTCCGTAATAGGACAGCGTCGGCTGTCCCTCGCAGAATTGAGTGGCGGGGGAGAGGGAAACATCCCAGTGCTCCTCAAGTGTGGTGACAAGAAGTACTGGCGTCAACCGAGCCACGAGATACCACACCAGGACTTGACGGCGTTACCCTTAAGGCCTGGTGGGCAATCCCTGGCATAGAGCAGTTTAATGTTGTTCTTCGGACTGGCCATATCCCCTTCATGTGGAAGAGCTCTCGCCCAACCTTCCTGCCTAAGCGAGTAGAAGTTGCATGCAGCATGTTGGATTATCGGCCAATTACCATCGATCCGATAGGGCTCCGACAGTTGCACCAGATACTGGCTCTTAGAATCAATAGTGATGTTGTTATGGATGAAAGACAGAAGGGCTTCATTACCGCGACAGTCCACGATGCTGAAAACCTGCGAGCCTGTGCTGAAAACATTGCCATCCTCGATGCCCTACTCTGGGAGTGCAGCCACGGCTTAAAAGAAATTCACGTGACAATCCTAGGGTGATTGAGGAAAGTGTGCTCAAGAAGGCGCGCCTCGCCTCCACCTCCAAGGCGCGCCAAGCCTCCGCCAGTTCGTGGTCAGCGACCCGGAGTTCAACCTGGAGCAACTTCGGGGCCAGAAGGAGGACAGGTTTCCTTCATTTCAACCGTCGCTTTGTTTTCGACCTTCTTGGGCAAAAGTATGACCTGAATATTAGGCAAAACGCCAGCCTGTGCGATGATCACTCCATAGCGGAAGTCCTTATATGAATAAAAAAATCACTCAATGAAAATTTAATTTGGTTAAATATTTAATTAGCACTCTAACACCACGTGTTTTATTGTAGTGACTTACTATATGCTATTTTTGGGATCTCCTGCTTACATGACCAATACTATGAATTACAGCCAAAAAGTGTCATATACAGTAGATAATGTGATGTATGTACCATAACCCACTTGAGTTAACACATCGTAAACTACGTAAGGAGGGCTGGGCATAGTATGACTGGGCCCACTTAAAAAGAATCTATGGTATTGTGGCAACCTAGAGGCCCTGCGACAGAAATACAGGAAAAAGAGGCGTAAACTACCCGAACGCTAATAACCACGGAATGAATTGGGTAATAGTTGAGGCTTACTGTGTGTTTTAATAGACGCCCGGTGTAACTATAATAGAGAAGATAAGCAGGTTAGCTTCTCCCACTTTCATAATTTCGTCACTCGTGTAGGAAATTCGAATCCCTGGCATTATTCTCCACTGATGGTGACTCTGAATTCGATACCGTCGTGCAGCGGAATATTAGGCATACAGCGAGAATAATTCCAGTAGTTCTGATCCGCAGCTGCAATATTCAGAGCTTGACGACATCGTTAGGAGCCTTGACTTGAAAATGTTCCAGGACTATTTATCTATTGTAACAATAACAATAGATAAATAGTCCTTACGGCTGTCTAAGTGAGGGCGATCTTCCGAAGGTATGAAAAGTGGGGAGACTCAAAGTCATAGTGAAGAATAATGGAAAATTGCCTAGCCTCCTTCCGATCTTCGGGAAGTTGCTCGAGCGGGTATTGGAGCGATTATTGAGGTAGTTTTCACATCGTAAATAATATTAAAAGCAGGATTATTGCAAACACTAATAAATAATAATTATAATCTGTAAAATTAAGTAACATATTGTTTATAAAATTAATTAAAACAGAGTTATGTACCTTAAGTATATAAGTAAAAAATAAGCATGTTTAAAAACAACATATAAACAAAACAACCTGCTTCTAATTATAGGTTTTAAAGTGATGAAGCTGCGCTTTGATGTATTCTATGATATATACATATCATTTAATGATGTCATTTTTAATATTGTAAACTTCAAATGATATAAATAAGATGCGTCAACCAATTTGAATGTATAAATATTATTGGACAAAATATTTCTTAAAATTTTAAATAAAAATGAGCATTTAAAAATTTTATTTCCATTTTTTATTTATATGATAAATAGTTCATAACTATTCTATTAGTTACACAGATATATTTGTATTTAATATTGACATTACCACTTGATTAATTTAAAAAATCCTTAATCCTAACTTTACAAAACTCAAATCTTTAAATTAATTTAACCTCCTGAGTGAAACTATAGTATCTAATGAAATTTGCCATCTAATGAAATTTGCTGGAACTTTTACTTTAATTAGATAGTCAAAATATCTGTCCGCCATACTGAGCGGTAATTGGCTGAGGAAATAGCTTAGATTTTTTTATTGTTCATACGATGGCGTCGGTACCCGAACCGCCTGGTAAGTTTATTTGGATTTTTTAATGAAATACAATGTTTATTGTAAAGATTTTGGTAGTTCTTTGTTTGTTTTGATGCATTTATTCTAATTACACAATGTTCTATTGTTTTAACTCACAAAAACTAAGAAATCAGCAATAAAAGTTTTATATTGTACTAGTAAAACCTTGGTTCTCAACAATGTGTGTGTACAGAGCATGCCCAGTGTAGTAACTGTACAACATAAGACATTTACACCTGTTTTACTTTCTTTTTTTTATTGTTTTGCTAGATTTGCGATATAATCAAATTACAGACATTTTAGACGAATGAGATATTGATTTATCAGATGATGAGATTATGACAGCAGTGACTCTCACCATTCTCTGAATTTTTCGGACACAGAAGAAAGAAACCGTTTGGAATCTGAACATTCTTTGTGCTCTTCTATTGCTGCTACCTACGGTAGTCCGCAATGCCCCAAACACATGGTGGTCGATCCAGAGTCCGTGTAAGAACCAGAGGTGTCTGAGTACAAAGCACATGTTTACTATCATCGGTAACTGCTAACAATACCGGTCTGGTAATTTCTCTCCACTGAAGAACCCTATTTATCAGCCAAGATATATGTTACTGAATACGGATTCATGAACTGATGAAGCACACAATGTATAACTGATAACATTCTTGAACAGATGCTTAACGCCACAAACAGAACATATTTTCTGAAAAAAGGAGAAGAGTAGAAGATGACGTTAAAAGAATTAAAAACTTTTATAGGCATCCTGTTAGTCATGGAGTTTATTAATTTTGCCAACTATAAGTACGTATTGGTCAGGTAAATACGGGATTCAGATAAACAAATCTGCAATGAGTCGAAGGTGATTTTTTTTGTTTTAAGGCATCTTTGAAAGTTGTCTGTGATGCCGACGTCACTGATCAAGAGAAAACCAACAAGATCTGGGTAGTGGCCCCAGTTTTTAATACTGTACTGCGTGGATATCATAACAATCCAAAGGCAGACCATATAAGTATTAACGAGATGATAATACCGTTTAGCGGTCATTGTGGGATCCATCAATAATGTCCTGGAAAACCAAATCCAATGGGAATTAAAGTCTTTGTTTTGGTAAATCCTAACGAACTTGTTTATGCTATGGTTGTTTACCAAGACGATATCAACTTCCCGGAACTCAAAGCTGAAGGCTATACTTTAGGAGAGTCAGTGATTCTTAAACTTAGCGAAACACTAGTTCCTGGTCATAGTATTTACTTTGAACGGTATTTCATCCAGATAAAACTGCCTGAAACATTGCTAGAAAGAGCATTCCATGGAACGGGAACTATTCAAGGAACAGGATTCCCAAAAACTACGCATTTCCTCCTGAAAAAGTGTTCACGAAAAATCCTAGAGGTATCTTGGTGACGTTATCTCGGGTGGATGGAACAATCACTGTGACGCCATGGTTGAATAACAAGCCCTTTTTGATTGCAACTACACAATACGCCGCTTCTGCTCCAGACCATAGTAGACTGTGGTTGAGACGCTATGAAACGGTATGAAATATTAAGCCGCCTGGAATTATCAGGAACTATAATCAGTATTTGGGCGGCGTTGACCTGGCCGACAAAATGTTATCAATATGTCCTGCACACGCTCAAACCAAGAAGTGGACGTTTGCGTTTTATAACACATATTGTGGATTTAGCAGTATGTAACTCTTGGTTCCAATTCAAAGATCTTGAAATTTAATACATCCGCAAAAAAGATTACTCAACTAAGGGCATTCAGGTTAATGCTCGGAGAATCTATGATTACTAAAAACATACTGTCCTCAAATTCTGAATCTTGCGATGACTGCAACCAGAACATAAAAAATGCAAGGTCTTTCAAACTCAATTAATACCAGCTAAACATTCTCACTACAGTACCAATACCGGCTACACAATCTCACTACAGTCCCACAAAGTAGAACACTTACTTGCTTATTCTGATACATAAGAGATGTAGAAATTCTAATTGCAAAAAACATACCACCGCATATTGTATCAAATACAACATATTTTTGTACAGCACAAAAAAACAAAATTGTTTTGTGGAATTTCAGACACCAAACTTTTAATAGATTATGATTATTTTTTAATTTTAACTTTGTTAATTCTATGTTTATTTTATGTAGAGATTATATCATGACGGACTTAGATTAATACTTTCTAATTTTTAAGTTGACAAAGCAAATCTGCTGACTGTGATTTAAAGTACAAAAATGTACGTAAGAAAATTAAGCCAATCTGTTGAGTTATAAAAGACTACTAAGATTATAATTAGTAAATAAATACCCCATTACTTGATATTAAAGTGGTGTCTTACTATACAATATATAATTGACCTTTTATTCAGCAAATGTAAAGAAATAATACTTTCGTTTGATAAATTATTTTCTATATTTTAAATATACTATACATTACACATTAGGTCTACAGAACTGATGTAGTATTTATACTACATTGAAAAAATCTAGATTTTCCAACAAAGATTTTTTTTCTATTTTTTGAGAACATTTAGTTACATGTTAAATCGACCCAGATAGTTTTTATTGAAATTCCTGAAAAAAATGTTATGGTTCTCAGGATTTTAAATTAAAATTGTTGCAAAACGTGTTTTAAAGCCTCAAGCAAACATTTCAATGAAACGATTGAAAGGAACATTATACCTTGTCAAACATCAAACAAATATAAACACACAAAATCTCAATTCTAATACAAACTATTATAAGAGCAAAGTGTGTTTATTTATTTGTTTGCTTCCCTTTCGCTTTTTAATTACTCATCTCTGTGAAATTTTACATACATGTAGTCTGACATAAAATTAAACAAAAGTAAAAATTTAATAAAATAATACATGTAATATTTTTTATCCTAGAACAAATTGTTTTTTTTACTTGGTAATCGAAAAATCATCCCATTAGAGATAGGAACATGAACAAAAGTATGTTTATTTATTGAATATATTTGGCGTTAATTTTGTAGAAATTCATTATTTACAATTAAATGAAACTACGTGATGTAGTATTATTTCTACTTTATTTCATTTCTTTACCACGACCTAGGTTTCGTTGTATTACAACGCCTTCAGGGCGCAATCTTTGCTAATATCCCACCTGAAGATGTTGTAATACAACGAAACCTAGGTCGTGGTAAAGAACTTAAAGAAAGTAGAAATAATACTACATCACGTAGTTTCATTTAATTGTGTATGTTTATTTACATAATAAGTAGATAATATCAGCTCAATTTTACAAATAATATTTAAATCATATCTGTAATTTGAATTACACATTTCTATGCAAGCAAAGCCGTGGATCAAAGCTGGTAACAATACATAGAAAGAAAACTAGAAGGAAAACATGGACGGTTTACACTATTACACTTCACAAATGAATTTCAAATTGATTCCAATATTAATTTTACATTTTCGAATTGTTTTATTTACAATTTGTTCAATTCCGTGGAGCACAAATATTAATGTATTATTTTAAATTAGTAAGAGGGTAAACTAACACATGGTAGCAGTTACTACTTCAGAAGAGTTGCTTGCAAAAAGATTTTCATTGCCGGGAACCGCCGATATTTGGAGTAGCACGATCAGGTACGTTGTCACGGAGCCAATGAACTGCAACAGTTATTTTTGTTTCTTATATTGTAGCATAACATTATATATTTAATTTTGTACGTGAGACTGTTAATTCTGTCATTGCTGGTCTAAAATATATAATGTTAATTAATAGTTAATTTTCGTGAAGCATTTTTACACTTTTATGAATTTTTTTTCACTTTTTTTAAATTCATTTGCCCGTTTTATAGTTGCAAATTAATACACATATACTAACATTCTTGCAAGTGTAATTTTTTGTTGATGTTTAAATACTCTTAGTACTTAAGCATATTATTCAAAGCCATTTAGTTGGTACATTTTTATATCAGTTACCTTATATGTTGCTATGTTATATGCCAAACACAGCTAAATTTTTATGGTTCGCAACATATTGAAGGTTTCATAACTTAAAATTTTCTTTAACCATTTTTTACATGTTTACACTGTTGTATGCAACTATTATCACAATTATTATGTAAACAATCCAATCACATAAAATATTTTTGATTACTTTAGTAATATTGAATATATTTAGCATTAATTTTGTAGAAATTCATTATTCACAATTAAATGAAACTACGTGATGTAGTATTATTTCTACTTTCTTTAAGTTCTTTACCACGGCCGAGGTTTCGTTGTATTACAATATCTTCAGGTGGGCTATTAGCAAAGATTACAGTGATTAATTAACTCTGAGGAGTAGTGGGAAAGTATAATTATGACCTTACGATCTTGACTAAAACCTTAGCAGAAGTATAATTTTTGAGGCCCATTTTATTCTCAGAAATTCGAAGAAATTGAAAATTAAACAGACCATGTCTATTTCATATGTAGGGAGCCCCTATCTTTTAAATTACTTACAAAGGGGTTGACCATCTTTAAATTGTGACCAGTTGCAACTTGCTTTCGAAATAACGGAGGCACTTAGATACTAAAACATTCCACTGTTTTGTTAAATAATTTGTACTGCATGTTGTTTGTAATCGTGCTGTCAAAATATTATCACTCGTATTTAATTCATTATTTTTAATGGAAAACAGAAAGTATATAAATGTATTTAAAATGCTTGGAGATATTTAAGGTCAACGGGTAACAAAAAAAATGTATTTAAAAATAAATTTATTTCATTACCTTTGATGACTTTGAATATCTTCCCCAATTTTAGATTACATGGTTTTTTTATCATTTAACATGGTGATTTGAGGTCATTGTATAATCTCAAAACATCATCGTATCAATTCAGTCAACAGTTGGCAAGTCAAATAATATTTGAGTTTTTTTGATGGAGAGACTACTCAAATTTATTGCGACAGATTTTCGTGAATTACACGAATATTAATAACTTTTTCATAGTGTGTTAAATCTCAGATAACTTTATAAACCATTGAGCCCATCACACTTAACATCTTGTCGTCATTTTGTTACATTATGACATAAACATAAAAGTATCTAAAAAATGAGATAAAAAAAATTTATCTCCTTTTTTCCACAATTTTCATTTCAGTTGAGAAAAATAAGTAATAAATCTTCATTATTTTCATGAGTAATAAAGATTTATTGATTATTTTAAAATGTTTCCTTGGTGGATAGGAAAACCCTGAAACAACTATTAAAGTAATAATTTTTTTCTCATTATTTCAGAAATGTGAAATTTTCCACCACTTTTGGTTTATTTCCTACCATAATTATTTCTGTTAAGTATTATTCAAGATGGCATTTGATATTTGAGACGCATTTTACTTTGTAAAACAACAAATTATACTCACGCTTAACAAAAATGGTATGTTTAAGGAGAATAAGCCTTGAGCTGTAAACTTTGGTGCTGAGTGTAGTATCATCATAGAAAACTGTTCAGCCTGGAATAAGGAACAAACATTTTAAAAAAGTTATGTTTGTCATGGCTTTTGTTATGCTTGCTGAAAGAGTTGTTGAAACAAATCTTGTATTGAATATGAGAGCTTATATAGGATTCCAAAAAAAGAGCATTTGAGATAAATACTGGCAAGTTTATAATATATTTATTATTTGTTTTATAAATATTTTAATATGGTATATTTAAATATTTATAAAACAAGTAGATTTATATAATGCGAATTTTTGCTTTGTTTGAGTCGGATGTTTTTATTAGTATACTTGGAAAGTTGTGTCACCCTGATGGAAAAGCTTATATGAATCACCTCCAAAAGTTCAAAATAAATATTTTTTAATATAGCAAAGAAGCAAATTCATACATAAAAGACAAGTGCAACGTGATATTTATGTGAATATTAATTTTTTTTATAAAAAGTACTAAGTGAACACTGGGCACCTCGGAATCTTCATGGAACTTCAGAAGAAATTGTTTAGTGACGTATGCTAAGTTATAAATACGAGGATAGTAATAGCCTCTCTACGTTTTGTTTTTACTATGAGCGTGATTGTGAGATATCTCATTTTATGCTAGTCACCTTTTGCGTAGTATAAAATATAAGATTTTGTTAGGTAATATAAAAAAGGTGAATCAAAATTTGTTTCTACGTTGCGTTCATATAAAGTAATTGGTTTGAATAACTACTTCCCTTATGGTCAAGGGAGTCCTTTGTTGAATAATAATTTTTTAATAAACTATTGTTAATTACTAAATTGATTATTAATCAGACTTAAGAATACAAGGCTGATACGTTTAGTGAAACAGTTACCTTGTGCGAAGCTTGTGGACTTATATCCATGTTTATAATATCATTCACTAGGGATGGTGTTTTTGCAGCCTAAAAGAAAGAAAATATAATTCATTAATATAATATTCTGAGGTTTAATTAAAAAGTTCTGAACCTCTTATTGAATCAAAAAGCAACAAAGCTGTAATAAATTTGAATAAAAATGAGTAACAGCCTAATAAAAAGCATCACTATGTATTGTTATAATTATGCCTTTGTGGAATTTAGATAAATGTTTTAAGTGCTATAAACATATCAAGTAGCAATTAAAATGTTAAAAACAGTGAACTCAAATGTGCAAGTGACTAAAACATTGAAATTTCTCTTATTGATAATTACTGTTTTGGGTGATTGTGTTGATGGTGTTTTCATGGTAAATTCTTTTTGAAAGCATGATTCAATACAATATACAGGAATGATATAAATTGTGGAATTTAGATAAATATTTTAAGTGCTATAAACATATCAAGTAGCAATTAAAATGTTAAAAACAGTGAACTCAAATGTGCAAGTGACTAAAACATTGAAATTTCTCTTATTGGTAATCACTGTTTTGGGTGATTGTGTTGATGGTGTTTTCATGGTAAATTCTTTTTGAAAGCATAATTCAATACAATATTTTTTAATAGTTTTAGTATTACTCTATATTTGACGTTTGCCTACAAAAAACCAATATATAAATATTTAATTTACAAAAAGAAAAGAATACCACAAAATTATTATTAACACAATACAATATTACTATAACACAACACAATACAATACTATATTTGACGTTTGCCTACCAAAAAGCAATATAAAAATATTTCATTTAGAAAAAGAAAAAAATACAACAAAATTACTATTAACACAATACAATATTTTTTATTAGTTTTAGTATTACTATATTTGACGTTTGCCAACCAAAAACCAATATAAAAACTTTTAGTTTAGAAAAAGAAAAGAATACCACAAAATTAATATTACCACCTGGAAAGTGCCCATTGCTTATAAGCAACGGCTGTACTTGGGTCACTCAGCGCCAATTGAATGCAAACATATACACAACAATATATCATAAAGAAAGAATGAAATAAATAATCAAATAATTACAGACTTGTCCACAGGAAAAGGTTAATTTTGTAATCTTCAGTCAGTTAGAATTGATTCACCTTTAAATTTATCAGTGCACGTATCAATCAGTGACGACAGCAACGTGTTGTGACTCGTTTGTTATTTTTGCTTTTACTATTATGAAAAATTTAACATGTATATGTGTTATTAATTGTATAGCCATTATTGCTTTATTGTCTATATTGCACATTGGTGTAATTTAAAGCAAATCCCCTGTTTATCATCCCTGTATCTTACTTTAAAAAGTAAGAAAGTAAGTGACACGGATGTGGAAATATCATAATCAGTTGATAGAGGCATCATTTCCTTTTCAAACATGGGACAATAATTTTTTTGTGGTTCTAGAAATTTAACTGCCATTACGAATGGCACTAAAATTTTATACACGTTATACTTTTTCTATATCTGTTATTTAGTTTATTATTTGTATTCAATTGGTTTTTCAATTTTTGTGTTAGAAACCTTGACTTATCTTAGCAATTTATAGACCACCATATTCACAGTGTTATGTTTTTTTGGCTAGGACATTTATATGTAATTGTAATGCTTCCAATTTGTGACCTTTTCTCATAACTTTATATATATATATATATGTATATATATATCCATTTATAATATATCCAGTTTGTTATGGCATTTCTTTCTTTCATCTTAAATTACATAGTTGACACAGAATTATTATGAAAGTAATTGCATTACGTTTTAGCATAGAATCTGGTTACATTGGCGTGGTCTGATTGTCGATTTCAATACTAGTTGTATGTTGTGGACAGCACTGGACTTATTTAGTTTATTAATTTTGTTATTTATGTTTACATTTAATAATTGTTTGTATTTTTTATGGTAAAAACAATAATTGTATTGTAATGTGGATACATTATTTTATTGACATGGTGCAAATCCGATAAAATATGATTTAAATATTTTAATATAAATTTTCTCCTGAAGGTTTCTCAAATAATGATCTCATTTAGATCCGCTTAGTTCTTTTATGTTGAGCTGGTAAATATGAAAATTAGATCCGATATTTCTTCTCTGATGATTTTGGTGAACCTTTTTTATGATTTTGGTATGTAGCTAGAGTTTTTAACATTCCATGATGGGATAATGAGTATAAAACGTTTTATAAGGTATATATGGAAAATGGCTATCCATAAATTACTGAGGAACTTGTGGAAAAGACAAATAACTTGCATAGGGACAACCATAAGATCATATTTAAAAAAATAAAGTAGACAAGTTTGGAGTCTTTTAAAAGTTAGGTGGTAGCTGGCCACTAATATGTGTGAATCCATTGGTATCATCAAGCCAAATTGTGTCTCTCACAAAATATTGTTTCGTATTTGTGATAAATTAAATTCGAATGATATTAAAACTAAAGAACACCAAATATTGATAAGATTAACCCTGAGTTTCTAATTTAACATGGCTGGTGAACACAAAAATGACTGCATTCTATTCCAATATTCTCCCAACAAGAGTGTAAAATTGTCCAAACCCAAATGCTACTGACCAATAGCACTCATTGAAATGATTTTTGTTTCGGCTCCTACTATTTTCAACTTATTTATCTCAAACATGCCTAATACTTATAAAAAAAAGTTTAAATTCACTGTGGATTTGTCTCTAGCCACACAAAAGCTTGGGAGCTAGTAAAAAGTCTTAATAGAAGATCTGTGAATATTTACCAAATAGCGAATTGCACTCTCTACCAAATCAAAAGAAGCTGCTTCTCTTTGACTAACAAGGAGGCAAACCAACAAGTGGAATTCTTTTTCAATAATGCAATATTTAAACAACAAAAACACTCTAAGCATCTCTGCGTAACTTTACACGGAAACACATCTTTTAAGTGATATATAAAAAATACTACCTCCAAAATAAGAATATACAACAAAATAATTCAAAAGACTCAAAGATAGAGAGAAGACACCTGAAAACAATGATATTAACATCTTAATGTATGAGTCTGTAAGTTTATATAAACACTACGTGATATAAAGTGTCTTTGTCGATGTGCGAAACAAACTTGTGGAATATGATTTTTTATTATGGAACTATTTTAAATTTGTTTCCCTTTTTTATTATAATAAAATTAAATATTCAAAATCCAATCATTATCAAATAAATAAAGGAAAAATGAAATAAACCTTTGATTAACATTTTTTTTATTTTACCCCAACGCTAGGCTAATGCTAAAATAATATTATCGTATAATAGAAAATAATTTTGAAATTTATTATTCCATATGCATTTTTTTCTAAGCATTCTGGGACAGTTTTTGAACTAGAATACTAAAGATCATTAATCAGTTTCATTTTGAATCATTAAAAAATTTAGTTTGAAATAATTGAAATCAATTTTACTCTTTAATTTTTTTTATTCTTGAAAAAAGAATGGTCAAATACATATTTATGACCCCACAATCGCCCCACACAATCCTGAAGAATTTTCTTTTTGTTTTTCCTGTATTAGGTTTTTTCCTCTCCTTTTGGTTCTTTTTATTAATTTTCATTGTGATAGATATCTCTCTAGGTACTAAATCATCTATTAGATTATATTGTTTTTTGGAGTTGATGTTAACATTTTTGGTTTTCCTGGTTGACAGCCCCACCGTGTAGTCTTCCTGGATGCAACTTTTGGATAAGGTCTTATTAAGTTTAACCTATAGTAATATCAGTGTCATTCTAGTCACATAAAGGTGAGAGTTCAGTTACATCAAAGATCTCAAGTTTTCAAAGAAATCTCTAACATTTTTTGTTGAAAGTAGTCGCTCTAGATAAACTAGTTGTTTTGGGACTTTTGTTTAGGACGAAACCAGTCTTTATTAGCTGGACAATTTATTGACGAATGATATGGAATTATTAATATGAATATTGAAAGCCAATTTCATAGCTTCTATTCAAGTCAAGCCATAGTCTCTTAAATAAGTTACTAGTTCTTAGATAAGTTAGTAATCTTACTGCAATTGAATAAATATTACACCAAAGGCTCGCAGTTTTTCTTTATTTTTGGTGTATCAACATAAGGTTCTGTAGGTCCCATATTTGGTAGCTGCTTTTCAAAGGGAGGCACTAAATTTTACTTCTACAATAGCGCTTTGTAATTCCTGCTTGGTGACTTTTTTGCGGGTAGAGCCTGCTTTTCTTTTACATTGAAACGACATGATATTAGTATATGGAAGCAAATAAATAAAATAATTATCTTTCTGTTAGATATATCTGGGGGACAGTTGAATTGCTGATGACGTCTCCCTAATGTATTATAAATCAAATCTCTCTGACTTAACTTTCTTCAATCCATTGCGAGTTTGTAGAAATTGGTTAAATGGGAGTAATAAAAGAAAATCGATTCTTAAAGCTACATTAATTCAATAATTGAAGTAATACAAAAGTTATTACGTACCTTAATAATTGTCAAAGTAGTGTAAAAACACAAAAACTCTTTTTTTTTCAACTACTAAAAACGTATATACTTCTCTCGCTATCAAACCTGTAATGGTGGCCAATATGGCATCGTGCATGTGACAAACAATGAGCGAGTATGCAGCGGCTGTCGGTTAACCAGATGGCGCAATCATTTATATGATTTGGAGCATACCTCCCACTTGGGAAATTGTCCCAAATTCCTCCTACATATAATTTTTATAAATTATAAAGTCATTAACAAATTAGCATAGAGACTCAATACAAAAAATCACTGTAAAAAGTTTGAAAATTACTTTTTAATTC